>JAVXUP010001366.1:0-242797 GCA_033070095.1 Escallonia herrerae | reverse complement strand
AACCAAATCATGGGTAGCCACTAGTTGAAGTCCCAAAAGCCTCAATTGCTGATATCGGCCGTCCGAAGAAGATGGAGTACAGGAACAAGCTCGTCCTTGCTCCCATGGTTCGAGTTGTAAGTTGTGTCTTATCCTTCACTTTTGATTTGAACCACGCCATGGTGGTCTGTTGCTTTTTATGAATCTATCTGTTTGCATCCTTTACTAGGTCTAGACAAGTAGCTTTAAATCTGCAATTGCATACTCGCATTTCAAACGAATTTGTGAATATTTCGTTATTTCTAGGGCACGTTGCCATTCAGGTTACTCGCTGCGGAATACGGTGCAGACATTACCTATGGCGAGGAGATTATCGACCATAAGCTTCTTAAATGCGAGCGTCGCGTTAATGGTAAATCCACTGCTTCTAATTGTCCGTTTTGCTTTAGCTCTAAATGGCAGGGTACTGTAGCCCCATTTTTTTTCTTACTTACTATAGAAGATGAGCCATTAGTGAACATGTCATTGAGTGAATTCATTTGCGCAATCTGCTTGTTGAAAGACAGAGGGAATGTTCTTATGGTCTTTGTCCCCTTTACTTTTGGCGATTCTAGAGACAGAAATGAATTGAACTCAAATTGTAATTTCAGATAAAATTACCAGTGTTTGGTGAACTAACAAGGTAAAAAACAATGAGTACAAGCAACTTTTACATATTCAAACTCTATTCTAGCTATTAACAAAAAATTAACTGGAACAGTGAAATGGAAGGATTGTATTGGTGAAATGTCTTTCAAACGATGATAGAAGTTATGTGATACAGTACAAACTACAAAAAGCTGAGTGGGTTCATTAAGAGCTCGGGGTAATTTAATTATCCTTCCCGCCTTGATTTATACTGGCACTTTGTTTTCTGTGTAAACAGATGTCATTGGGTCTATCGATGTGGTGGAAAAGGGTACGGAGAATGTTGTTTTCCGAACCTGCCACCAGGAGAGTAGTCGCGTGGTATTTCAAATGGGCACTTCTAACGCCGTGAGGGCTCTAACTGCTGCTCAGATAGTGTAAGTTACTTATTGAAATTTTAAGTTGCACTCCTCATATTGTGGTTTTGGAACATACTGGTATATACTTTAGTCAGCAGGTAGAGGAATATAGGCTCAGGTGTCTTAGAAATTCTCTTGTCTGGACGCATATGTGGAGTGGAACTTGAGATGAACCATCAGAGCTTCCAAGTCTGTCTTCTTGTTGACTGAAAGTCAATGACGGGCTTCTCTAGTCTCTAAGAGGAAATAGTTGTGTCTCGCAGATCATGTCAGGTAATTGTTGTCTATTTGCATATTTACTCTCAAATGGAGTAATTTGGTTTTCCCTGCAGTTTGTCATCTAGGGAGCAGGGACTTTAGGGACCTAACTAGTTTCGTCTGTCCTGTTCTAAAAGTGTGTATGTTTGAACTCTTCATTTCCTGAGCAATGTACTTGGGTTTGGCCAGTCTAATGCCCATTGCATCACTCGTCTGGGTGAAGCAGCTATAACATGACACAAACACCAAATGCTTAAGGCATCAGGATCTAACCTAGGCAAATCTTCTTGTTGTATACCTTGTTTGACTTGGGATGAACCGTTGGAGCTTCCAAATCTGCCTTCTTCTCGACTAACAGTCAAAGAGGCTCCTCGATTGCACCTCTAAGAGCACATAGTTATGTATCCGCATATCATGTCAGGTAATTGTTGTGTATTGCAAAATACCGTGTAAAAGGGTGGTTTGGTTTTACCTGCAGTTTGTCCCGATTGAGTTTAGTATCCGTTTCCTCCCTTCGGGAAATATAGAAGTGTGTAAGTTCGAACGCTTCGTTTAATTGGGTTTGGCCGGTGTAGCACATGTTGCATCACACGTTTGGGTGAAGCAGCTATAACATGGCACAAACACCAATCCCTTAAGGCATCAGAATCTATTCTACAAAAGGTTACCTTGTTGGACTCATTTTAACCTTGATAAGTTTTAAAGGAACCGGTAGGTATCTTCTGAAATGTGTCCCTGAATGTTGAGTATCACAAGTGCTCCTTTGTTTTGTTTGCCCGAACTAAAGTTCTATTAGCTAAAGTCTTGCATAATGTATCCTCTTGCAGGTGCAAAGATGTTGCTGGTGTAGATATCAATATGGGTGGCCGGCCAAGTCTTTCTCTGTTAGTGGAGGCATGGGCGCTGCACTTTTGACTAAACCGGAGCTCATTCATGATGTAACGGCATGAAGTATATGGTTCCTTTTTATTTAAATTTTGCATTTGATACCTGATCCCGAAAATTCTTTCTGAATTCAGATATTAACAACATTGAAGAGGAATTTGGACACACCAATAACTTGCACGGACGGTGGAAAGAGATCGGCAAACGTGGACTGGAGTTGGGGACGATGACTGGTGATCATCTGGGGTTTCTGAGAGTTGCTATCCATGCAAGGTAATGCAGAATCTTATCTATTTGGTAGAGAAAAAGACTGAAGTGGAATGTTCTTTAATTCTTCTAAATTCAAGTATATGCAGAAACATCCGGGCTAGATATTATGAATCGCGGACCAACTTGGATAATCAGAACTTCTAGTGGTGAGGTTTGATAGCTTGGTAATAGTAATTTTTATCCACTTATCACCGATAAAGGGAAAGTATCTGCATCTTATTATTCTGTTTTATACAGAAAAACAACCAGACACGGGGTTTCATCTAATGAAAACAAGTAGAAGTGGGACAGGCATCAAGGGATTAGTTACGTATTGCTGAGGCCTAGAAGGTTCAACATGAAATCTCAGTTATTGGCTTAATTGACTTATCAAGTGCTCAATAATTTAGAAAGTCCTGGTAATACACAGACATTATGAACTGAAATTCTGTAGGCAACGAAGTACCGTTTAGGGGTGAAAGTGATGCAAGACAAAACATAAAAGGATAACGCCAAACAACTAAATTACCTGAAACATTGAAAATGGCCCCAAAAGTTCCAAAATTAGAAAACCGAGGACTAAACAAAATCCTTAAGAGTGTGTTTGGAACCACGGAATTGATGGGATTTGATTTCAAATACTTAAATTTGTTGTTTGAACATTAAAAAAAGGTATTGGAATTGAATTTCATGAGATTTGATTGGAATTGTCTCTATAATGTGAAATCCAATGAAAAATGGTCGGATTTCATGGGATTTGGATTTAATTGAGTTAAAAGTAATTATTTACCTATCTTACCATTTTCTGGATTTCTCCAACAATGAACCCACCACCACCGTCTTCATTGCATCTACCGGCACTCCACTTTTACTACCACGACCGGACCAGGAATTTCACCACCACTGACACCACCGCCACGACTACCAGCACCGCCACCACTACTGCCACCACCGCCACCACTAATGCCACCACCACCACTGCCACCACTAGCAGTTGCCATCACTATGCCACTACCATGTCGTCACTACTGCACCACTATCACCGTCACCACCACTAGTGCCACCACCGCCGCTCTCACTACCGCCGCCACCATTCGGCCATATATACTTTTAAACCACCACCAACACCACTACTAATCACCACTTCTAGTACTGCCATCATAGCCGCCGCCGGTACCAGTACCACCACCGTTGCCGCCAGGCCACGTTTATTACCACCATTGGCAACACTTTGCCCCCGAACCACCACCAGAACGGGGTTTCACTAATCAAAACAACCACCACCATCACAGGCACCATGGGATGGCACTAGCACACTGAAACCACTTAAAGTAGTTCATTTTTCCATCATTAGTTAAGTATATAATTGTCTAAAAAATTATTACCTTTTCATTTCCTTTGTTAGGCAAACACAAAATAGGAATTCTGTGGGTGAATTCCTTCCCGTTCCAAAAGAAAAAAAGTGAATTGAACGCCAAACAACTAAATTACCTGAAACATTGAAAATGGCCCCAAAAGTTCCAAAATGAGAAAACTGAGGGACTAAATAAAATCCTTAAGTTACCATCCTTACTTTTCATTTTCAATTTCCATATCTGACCAAACTTTTTTCCCTAGAAGAAAGGCATGGTGAAGCCACTGGTCCACTTCATCTTGCAACGACAAGCAATACTCGCTTATGGACACCTTGCAACGACAGGCAATGCTCGCTAATGGAGTGGCACATCCCTAACCCCTTCCTCCCTTTCCCCGAAGAAAAGGAAAGTAAAAATAAATAAAAGCATGTAATCCATTGTCCTAAGTGGAGATATAATTATGATAGACATATAAAGAAGTGGGATATAATGTTCTTCAAGGATCTTCGTTTATCTTTTGAGCTTGGAAACATATGTTGCAAACTTGCAGGTTTGTGCAGTTCTATTTTCTGTAGATCATGCATATCTCTAAGAGAGAGAGAGAGAGATTTGTGCCTTAGACAGGAAATTGTAATGCATTTTCAAACTGAGGCATCAAGGTAGACAAGCTCGACTGTACGTAGGTCATGATGCACAGAATATTAAACTATTAGAATTGTATGTGGCCAAGCTCAAGAGAAAGGTGAAGATCCTTGAAAAATATAATTGTACGTCTTTATACCACCAAGCATTGGGTTCAACGTGCTCGCTCTCCTCTCTCCATGCTTGGGTTTGACTCGCTGGGTGGCACTAACCGTACTCTTCCAAAGTACCCGGGATGTGTTGATGAGTGCAATGCACACTGGCAGGTATGTGGAGTAGCCTATCTCCACATCCACTTAATGTACCCAAAAGGAAATCCTTTCTTTTGTTAGCTGCTACCACGACAACTTTCTACGTTGATATGCTATAGGAGAATTATAAGAATTATGATTTTCTTCTTTAAAAGCTACAAGGGATGTAAGGTGTATATGACTGTAGGAAGCTCTTGCAGGATACCCAAGCGATTTCTTTCATAGTTAAACTGATAAAGGCAGGCAATGTTGTCTAAAAGTGTGCACGTGGTTCTTTTTAATAGAAGTATAATTTTGCCACTCAAAGGTATGATGATCATTGAAGTATGAGTAGATCAAGCGATCATTACTTTGTCTGGTCGTACTTCTCCATCCCTAAATTATGATTGAGTATTAGAAAGTAGTGGTGGCTGCTCTGCTGGAGTAAAAAATCACATGCTCAAAATGAAGAATAACTTGGTGCAAAATATTTTGGTGTGCATGTTGACCATTTTCCCTCTGCAGCAAGTCTTTCACTAGAATTTATGGTCTCAAATGATGAGCATTTCTGGCGTGAATATTTCTGGCGTGAATATTCTATCATGCTTTCCGTGTTCTTCCAAATGGCACATTTTAGAATTACAGATTTGTGCAGTTTGTCTCTTCTAACAAATGGTTACACGCTTTTTATTTGTGGAATTGCAGAAAAGTTGCAGATAGGCCAAGAGATCCCGCTAAGTGGAGTGAGATTGCAGATGTTGTAACAGCACTCTCTATTCCAGTTATTGCTAATGGTGATATCTTCGAGCATGAAGATTTTGAACGCATCAAAGCTGCGACAGGTAGGTGAAAGACGTCTATTATCTCCTTTAACTGCATAAATACATGTAGAGATTTATCTTTTCAGGAAGTCACTTTTGTAAATGATGTTTCTTGTGTTTTGTAATACTCAATACTCGTGTGATATGACTATTGACATTCAATTTGCTGTGCAATTTACAGTATTTGCTTCATGTCATAATACAAGTATATATTCCACCGTAGCCAATCTTTCTTAAACCAACTATAATTAGGATATCATTTTCTGACGTATAATAATGTAATCTTGAAAGTTCTCTATAGGAAATTTTGAGAGCTTGGGCTTTGCACTATTGGCCTTGTATGTCACTGTGGATTCCTTGCAAGAGTGACGCAAATCTCTTTTGTTCCTTCTCTTATTTCTGCCTTAACTTTTCCAATCACCTTTCTCCATTACTGAGCGCTTTGAGTCACATCAGCATTATTTGTCTGTTTATCTATGTGATCATTGATGCTTGTTTCTTGCTGGTGATACTTGGTCTTTTCTTTTTACACTATTTCCTAGGTTACAATTCCTCAGAGGTGTATGAGATAAGGTTGAAAAATGTTTTGGAATGAAATAAGCACAAATTGTGTTACTTCGGTGATCTTTTCTTTTTTCCTTTTGTCTTTTCCCCCCCATTCATTGGAGGACAGAAACATTTTTAGCTTAATCTTCGATTTACATGATGAAGCTTCTTACTCTTCTTGTTCTACCACCACCAGTGAGCACACCCAGGGCCAGAGTGTGTCTAAAAGTCATGAGATGAAAGTTTTTGCTTTTTCTATGGAAATGGGAACAAGCTGAAGTCTGCTATGTTTTGATGCTGGGGGTACAAAAGCAAAGTTTTGGTTGATTAGTACTTGTTTTTCCCATCTCTCTCTCTCTCTCTCTAAATGTGCTCACAAGCACGTATATTGATTCATGAGTATAAATAGGTGCATCTTCCCTTCTTTTATGTGACTACTGTAACAATGTGTAATTTTTTTACTGAGAAACCCTTCTTTTGTAGGTGCCTCATCTGTGATGGTTGCTAGAGGAGCTCTTTGGAATGCTTCAGTTTTCTCACCTAAAGGAAAAAGGCCCTTGGAGGCCGTGAAAGGAGAATACGTTAGGAAGGTATTTGACCTGTTCTAGCAAGAAATCATATTGGTTGACTCTTGTTTCCAACAACAATAGGGATAGACCATAGGATCAGATGCCATGTAATTTTCTCTTAAATCAAATCAAGTATGTATTATAAAGGTGAAGATGAGAGAAGATTGCCAGGTAAGTGCCTACTTGGATGTTCTCTTCTTTCACCAGAGAGAGAGAGAGAGAGAGAAAGAGAGCTGGAAACTTACTTCCTAAGCTGCCAACCCATTTGTGGTTGTCCACGTCAGCATCTGGGATAGCCTGGATGGAATTAATCTTGCAAGTTTAAGTTATCCGCTGTGAATCAAATTAATTCATTGGCCTTGCTTGTCTGCTAGATTTAGCAGCGGATTATGGGAGACACAAAAAGCAAATGATGCTTTATGAAATAAAGTTGGATTAAAATCCAATTGAGTTCTCAATCATTTGAGATTCACAACAAGGAAAATCCAATTGAAACATCATGAGGCTTTCTTGGTTTGTCTAAACATTGGAAGGCTCAAAACACGGAAGTATGTGACATTGTTGAGAAGGACTTGAGATATTGGGGTTATGGAAGCCTTCTTAAGCCAACAGCTGGGGGATCAAGAAGTATTTTTAGGGAGCGAGAGTTGAGATTGAGGAAATCAGGATGCTTATGAACCTCAACTGGTGTTAACCGACCTTACAATTGGAAGAAGGGTGGCAAGTTGATGTTTTGACGGTGTAATGGTGGCGTATGGTTGATAGTGGCAGCCGTGGTTGGTGACTCTGTGGCAAGAGGACGGTGAAACTCACCTGCCACATACACCTTGCATATCACCCCGCCACGATGATTCACAGCTATTGTAAAACAACTAGGAGCTTAATTACTTCCCTAATCGTGGCTGGAACATGAGCGACACGTGGGGCGTTTGCGACGAGTTAACAGATAGATAAAACAGAGGGAGAAAGAAAGACACCCTAATGAGGGCAGAAAGGTTACGTGTCAAGCAGCCTGATAATTGAGTGGAAAGCAAATCTGGCAAAATAAAATGGCGATCTAGACCATCCGTTTCGTGAAGCTGCCAGCCCTTGCAAGGGACTGGCTCCTTATATGTTAAGGGCTGAAATAAACATGTCCATAACTTGGTATTAGGTGACTGCTTTATTTCTTTGGGTGTTTTTCTTTTCTTGTTTATACAATAATGTGGTTTAAATTTGGAGCTACGTTTCTCGTGTACGTTAATTTTTTATATGGCTTGTTTGGGTTCATTTTTTTTTTCCATGGTGGTTCTTTTCTCACAGTTGTAAATTCTCTAGAGAGTACCGTTCTTCGCTGGGTGGGCTAACCATACTATGCTTCCTCTTTTTGGGATTGAAATCTCAATTCTAGTCTCTATCTGTTGTTATTATTATGCTTGTGTGATGTTTGATGGGTAACATTAACTTGAAGGTTATCAAGTGTGATTCAAAATCATTGATTAAA
This sequence comes from Escallonia herrerae, assembly GCA_033070095.1. Taxonomy (NCBI): domain Eukaryota; kingdom Viridiplantae; phylum Streptophyta; class Magnoliopsida; order Escalloniales; family Escalloniaceae; genus Escallonia; species Escallonia herrerae. The sequence goes on along the minus strand of JAVXUP010001366.1, from coordinate 234,734 downwards.
GAGACAAAGACGATCCATTTTCAATCAAAATGATGTGATCATGTCACTGGATGAATTTCTTTAGTTGCAATATGCTTTATTTTTCAATGTTTTCTCTTCCCGTGCATGTTTATGCATGTCATTGTGTTACTATCTTCTATTTGAATTTATGAGGAAATTTTTAGCTTCCTTCTCTTTTAAAATTGGCAATACATTTGGACGGTTGGAAAAACATTGATTTGGATGTAATATGAATTTCAAAACAACTCACTCTCTCCTTTCTGATACAGAGCATATTGTGGGACAACGATATAAAGAGTACAAAGCACACACTAAAGGAAATGATAGTGCATCATTCTTCCCTTGAGCTTCCGGAGGGAAAGGCTGTGATCAAGTCAGAAACTTTGGCAGACATAGCGTATGTTATGTTAATTTACACCCTCCTTCTCTGAAGCATTTTCTGGCTGCAATTTTTTCTAATTTGCCAAACTAAATGCTCCAATTACTGAAATCATCAAATAGCACACTTTCCTGATCTTTCTTCCCCGCCTTACTGGTACTTATTCTATTAACCCCCACTTTGTTTGGTCATCAGATATTATGTTTTCTTGTTTGTATTTGAGTTCTTCCCCCAGTTGGTATCATTAAGAATTTATATTTTTGTAAAGAATCATATTTTTGTGATGAATCATATTCTATCGGGATTCTCTAATTTATCTTCTGACAATGTGATCACTTAAATGTGGTATAGCTCATATTGGTAGGTCTTTGACCTTAAGGAGTTCTAAATCTTAAATCTGAAGGTCCTAAATGTTTGTCTACCATTTGTTCACAATGTTCTTATCTTGTTGGGAATAGGGTATGACCTGTGGGAAGGCGTGGTGGATATGTATGCTCCTGATTGATTTGGGTGCCTATATGGACGATGACAAAAACATGCTAAATATTTCTGTAGATATGAGATTTGACTTCTTTTGGTTCACTTTTCTTCTACTTTTTGGCCTTAGTGATCCCTATAATTGAAGATGACAAATCGGCGCAACTTCAGCCATTCTGTTTTATTTATCATATCTTATTTATTCGTTTATTTATCTTGTCAAGAGTTTTGAAGAGCAACTTTGAGGTTCACCAGCTCATCTAGGCTTGCATCCAAGTATAAGCTGCCATTTACTGCAGCTACCTTGAAAAAGGCGGCATATTGTCAGTCACACGCGCGCGCGCGCGCGCACATTGAAGCGGAGTGTAGATAGTTCCAGCTCAGGTCATAAAATGTGAACAATCCCGTTTCAAGGTCACCATCTCAGTTAGCTTGTGCTGAAAAATTAAAAAAAAAAAGGAGCATGAGAAGTTCAGCAAATAATTGCAAAGAGATTTCTTATAATAACACAAATAAATTGCAAAACCAGTGTCTACAAATTAAAATAGAAAAGTATGCATTAAATCATTGTCTTTTATAAATAAAACATAAAGAAATCCGAGATGAAAATTTTAAGACTCTTTACTACACAGGGAATTCCGTTGTTTATTGTCTTAAGGAAAATCAAGAAATAAAGTCTAATATAAGACATATGACATATGCACATTAATACAATCCGGAGGCACCAGTGTGTACATGTATTTTTATGATGCAGATCAAAAAATTGAAGCAGCAACTTGCCTAAAAAATATTTGTAGTGAGGTTTTTTTAGTGTTAAAATGATTTACTTAATATAAACTTCTTTAGTTAGGGCTTATTTAGCATTTTAGTCATAGTATGGTTTTAGATTTTTCTGTATAAACTCATTTAATCCTTTAGTTTAAGGGAGACTAATTTATTTGAGTGTCATAAACATTGCCTTTGTTTTCTAGGGTGATTTGCATCCATGGTTGGCTGTTGATCAGTATGATTCATAAGTTAAATGATATTTTTTTGTGCTAATTATGAGATGCTTTTCTAAAATCTAAGTTTGCCTGTATAACTAGAAAAGAATAATTTTAGTTGGTGCAGCCTCAACTGCAATGAACATTATTTGGTAACTATTGAGTGCCAATCTGTATCGTACGCTTGATTTTCCGCAAATAGTTAGGTATTCGTTTTTACCAATTGGATATAATTCACAATTATGCAAGGTATTCGGTTTTAGGAAAATACAAAAGAATTTGTGTCTAGGATTCTGTGTAGTTCTGATATTTTCTTGGACCTTGAATATCTCTAGTTGCTCAATTATTTTTGAGGGGTTGCTCAAAAAATTCTTCATCTGTGGAACATGCATCTCATTATCTGATGAGATCTACTATTAAGTCAATGTTTAGTCTAACACCACTTTTGCCTTTTTACAACAAAAGCACCACAGCGTTACAAGGACAATTATGCTTTAAAAGAATAGGAAAGAAATGAGAAAAAAAACGTTGAAGGATGTTTTTCATTATTGTTAGCAGTTCTGTAATTATCAACGAAAACCTTTAAAAGAATCCATCTGAATATGGTGAAAGCATTATATCGACTTAATATATGTAATTTGGTTTGGTATTTCACTCCCAAAATCAGAAATAGAGATACTTTGTTTATTTGGTACAGTTATTAGCGAATGCTCATCCCGTAATCCTATCCTCCTTTTAATGGATTTTCCTGTGCAAGGCCAGTTGATGTTATCTCGTATTCATGTGTTGTATACATGTTTATACCTCATAGATGAATTTTTTGGTACTTGCTGATAAGCATTCACAGTCTGTAATTGGACCATGAGAATGGTGCTATGGATTTAGTTGGCATTGCTCAATTTGGGGTGCCCCAATATATGTTATCCATAAACGCGTAGAACTTGTTGGGTGCAATTAATATTCTGAATTGCAAATGTTGCTTCTTGTTACATAGTCACGACACTCCTTTCTGCGCTCTTCCCCACACATTAATCTGGTGGTGGTGGTGTTGTTTATTTGATTGTTCAGGCGGTTTTATGGGGAAGAAAGTTATCATGAATTTGTCAACAAAAACAGGCCAGTGATTAGTATTAGTTGAACACGGCGGACTTCATCCCATTGGAGATGACCAAGTGAGTGATTACCTGATCCACTTTAATTTCTTGCTTGCTTGTGCATATTAATTTTTGGTTTAGAAACACAGACATCCTCTAGAAATATGAATTTCAACGGCCTTGTAAGTGAATTACTTATCTGCATCATACTTCTGAATGTCCAATGGTAAAGAACAAGAAAATATAGAGTTTTTATCCTTAATATTCCATTTTTAATACTTTATTACTTATCTACCTCATTTTGAACCTTATTTACCTATCTAACCCACTTTTGGAAATCGTGGTTTCAAACAGAGATTTTAAGTAAAGAAAATGTGGTTCCAAACCACCCTTTTAATATTCCATGTATGAAATCTCTGTTAGGAACCAAGATTTCTTTTGAAATCGTTGTTTCAAACAACGTTTTTTCCCCTTGAAATCTCTATTTGGAATCACGATTTCCAAAAGTGAGTTAGATAGATAAATAAGGTTCAAAATGGGATAAAAAGTATTTGAGTATTAAAAATGGATTATTAAGGGCAAAAACTCAGAAAATACATGTGCGGAAACTACTTCCACCCCCCACCCCACTGCGCGACACCAAAGAGTTAAATTTCCCTAGTCTTCAGTCTTAATAGACACTTAATTTTTGGAATGGATTAGATAAAATCTTGTAAATAATCTCAGTGACTCTTGCTGTAGCCCTTATCGCAATCTGTATTAGAGTTGCTTCTCTTTCTACAAGTGATGCTACTAAAGTCAATTATTGTGTTTTGAGAGTTTCTTTTGGGTTTTCTAAAATTGTAAATGATGTGATGTATTGAATCTCGTTGATTCTACAAAGGACAACAAATGAGAGAGCAATGCCATAACGCTGTTTCCTGTGCTGATACCGTTTCTGTGGCTGCAAGGAATGCTATGTTTTTGGTAAGAACGTACCTGGATTTTACTCGTTCAGAATATTTGTAAACTTGAACAGTAAACGTGTTTTTGAGGCTTTCATCAAGAGGGTGATTGTGACACCATTGTGGCAGGCTGTTCTATAGTCCACGATAACGTTCAGATGGATTGCAGCTCGTAGTTTGATGGAATGGTGGGTGCTGCTTTGTAAGCGGCCGCTGCCGGATAGATTTTGGATGTCTTGCGATGTATAGGAGGGTAGCACTGAAATTTTCTCGATAGTTGGAATTGGTGATCCACTTTCATCATTGCCGTCCCATTAGGTGTTACTTTCTTATTTGCTGGAAAGACCTTGTTTGAAGGTGGGTTTTGCTGGAGAACTTATTCGATTTAATAGTTAGGGGAAAGCTACTTTTGGATATGAGGTAAGATATATCAGCTGGACCCACCGACGTCAAGGTGTACACCTACATTCTTACTTGTAGCATTGGCAGTTTATATGCTTGTTTGGCTAAGTTTAGATTATGGTCTTCTTCGGTTTGATTGTAACCATTCCTTCCCCGTATATTGGGATTGCTTTATAATCGTATTCTGCTGCTCCTGGTTGGTTCATTTTCTTGTACCCTTTTCCCAATATTGTACACCTTTATAAGAGCAGATGATGAGATATGAAAAGTTGCAACAATTGCAAAAGATCGAGCTTATGAGTCATGCTATGAAGCTATGGAGAAACTATATGTATAGAATCAGTCCATTTACCAAGGAAATTATATTCTTGATCAGGTGATTGATGGGAAGAGTTGAAGAGAAAGGTTTGAATTCTTACATAATCTCTATAATTCAGCAAAAAAGCATACGTAAAATAATGGTATCGAAGTTATTTGGTGTACAATGAAACAGAGAGGAGTGCCAAGCAAGTATGTTGATGTGATTAAGGAAGCATGGTGTTGAGTGACGCTCAAGTGTGAGAACTACAGTTGGTATGATGTGCAAAGAATTGAACTTCACCGGGGATCGGATATAAGTCGATATCGCCTTTTGTTATGGATGAAGGTGCTAAGAAAACTCAAACTTGAGGTCCACTCGGGTGGATTAATTTTTGGCGATTGTTTGTGATGTTCAAGTCTGAAGTTGTTTTTGGACGTAACCAATTCGCAACTGTTAGAAATTGTTGACTTGGTATAACCGCCTAAGGCTATAGAGTAATTCTCTCCAATCGACAGTTATAAAAAATTGCTCTTACGTTTCTTACGAATGATCTTCACGTCTGTCAATTCATGACTACTGTTAACTGTCATTTTGCCAGTGATGTTTCAGTTCGCCAGATTATCTCTTGCCTCTTGCCTGTCCTGGATTTAGCCACAGTTTGAAAGGTTGACCTATTCGGGAACCATTAAAGCCATGACTTTCAACCAATCAGCTGACCATTAAATTCAGTGACACATGTTCCATGTCTTATACTTCTAAATCTATTCACGTCTCCAATCATCATCGGTGATGGCTAATATTATATTTTTACACGCCAACCGTGATACAATGTTAATTGACGAGATTAGGTGTATCTTAAAGTCGAGACACTTTTGATTAAAGTGTGAGTCACTAAATAAATTAAATCATCCGCATTGAGGTAGTCATTGTTCTAAGAATTCAAAAAAGTGTGGCGCGTAATACCCTTTCACGTATATTCTATGCTAAAAGATGTTCAGCACCCGAATTGTAATTATATTACCATTAGAGTATTTGGATGAAGAATTTCAAAGTATCTTGTATTTCAAAATACATTCATTTTAAAATTCGTTGATTTACAAATTCAAAAAAGTTTGACAAATAATTAGTCGACTAGTTATTTCTAGAAATAATTTTAGCACACCATATTGTCTTTCTAAACCTCTTCTAAAACTTGGTAGATCCATCTTATTATTTATTAATATCACAACAAAAAATTTTAGGTAATGTATATCAAAATCCTCGTAAAATTTCTGATTCAATTACCTCTTTCAAGTAATTTTTGGTGTACCGTGTGACAGTGTATATCCATCACTGAAGGAGGTGGAATGCCGTCGTTTCCCCCACATAATATAAGCGTAAACCTGTTACCAAACAGCCGTGCGTGACCATACTCTCCTACCTTAGCTAACCTCCGTTCCAACTAATTGTTCCACAATAGCCGCCAAATTCCACCATCTCTACACTCATACCCGCCACCAATCACCACCCTGACACCGCCGCTTAAAACCCAAGAATAACCCAATTTCGTCAATTACAACGGCGGCCGGCGGCTGCCTTGATCCTCCAGTGTCGTTTTGTTGCGTCGATCTAATTACCAGGGGGTAAGGCCTCTGTTCCACTTAATCTCTGATTTCTCGTATTCTTGCTTCTATTGCGTAATACGGATGCTGTACAATCTTTTGGGGGTCAAACCCACTATGTCTTAATGTGATAATACTTGTGTAATTGGAATTGGAGGTATGACTTGAAGGTTTCTGCCTGCTACTTTATTGTGTAACACCGGTACAGTCAAAGTTGCGATTCTTTAATATGGCTCCTTTTTGTGTTGAAGGAATTTCTAACATTGACCGGGAAATTTATTTGCTTACATGTGATCTGAAGTTCTTAGTGGCATCTTTGCTATAACTTTTACGCCACTTACCTCGGTCCCACAGACATACCAAGAATGGTAGCTTGGTTCCGTTCGCACTTCTTTACAGGCAAAACTTTGAATGGGTGCTTCTTAAGCTTTCTGACTATAGCAAAATTTTGGATCGGTGCTTCTTAAGCTTTCTGACTAAGCCTTGATTTCTTATAAATTAGCTTCAAGCTAGCTAAACATGCTTCTTCAACAAAACTTGGGTGCTTTAAAACAGCTATCATCCTGTTTTTTTTGGTCAAATCATCCGGTTTCAACTTCCCTGAATAACTCAGAAATTCAGAGGTTGGGGATTTATCTTCCAATGGACACTTAGATCTGATTTTGTTTAGAAATAAACCATTGCCAGATGCAACTGATCACTCTTCTAATGTGACGTATTGAAGTTGGCTAGAGCTGAATACAAAACCATTGGTAAAGAAACATGACGTTGATTTGCTATGGATATGCGTGGATGTGTCTCTTCTATGCTATACGTATCGTTTGATTGAGATCGTCTTTCAAAGTCAATGTTTGTTATGTAATTTATAACCGACCTGTGTCTTACATATACAACTAGTATAGAGAGCTATATATGGTGTTAAACATATCCTGAGCATGACGATTTCCTAATCATGGATAAAGCTATATATGATTGGTGTGCTTGAAACGTGCCGTACAGGATGTGGGGATGAAGCAATACCAACGGTGCTGTTTGAATTTTATAGGAGGATGTGGGGTTTTGGCTGGAGATGAATTATACTCCCTCCATCCCATGAAAATTAATCATATTTCCTTTTTGGGCTGTCCAAAAAAAATTAATCACTTTCAAATTAAGAAAGATTCTCTTAGTGTTTTTTCATGTTTACCCTTCTTACAATTTAGTTATTCTATTTCTCTCTCCACATTCAATCCTTCACCAACCTATTTTCTCTCTCCTGGCCCCGATATCTTCCCTCCCTTTCTCTTTCTCTCTCTGGGGGTAGAATGGAAAACTCATAAAATTATGACTCACGTTCTAAATAAGTGTGCAAGTCAAACACGATCAATTAATTTGGGACGGAAGGAGTATAACTTAGGTTTAGAAATAGTGGACCAGGGGTTTCCAGTGAGCTAGGCATGGTAAAGCATATGGCTATTTGGAATTGAGCTCTTTGCTGTGTATGCTTGACCGTGTGAACTTGTATCTTTTTGCTTCTGTGAGGAGAAGCACAGAAGAGTTGGAGCTAAGTGTTCAAAGAGCGTTTGATCAATAGCCCTGCTTTGAGGTCGATAACCTACTCTCATAGGTAAATAACATTTTTCATGCCTTCGCAAGATAATTGGTGCTCAGATTTGGATAAGAAAATCCAACTCATTTAAACATGCAATTGTTTGCTAAAGGGTTCTCAGTATTTTACTTATGCTAATCTAGGATACATAATTTGCGCATGTAGGCTACGAATTGTTCTCGAGAGTGGGAACTGAAGAGTGTAGACTGTAGAGCGAGAGCGCGGTGACTTGGTGCTGCACATTTGTAGTCCAGGCACTACAGTCTTTTTGCACAAACGGCAGTTTTCCCTGAAAATATCAAAGTCTTATTTTAGATCTGTGGACCCATGACAATAAGGACACAGAGCTCTAGTTTGGGCCTGGATATCAGTGCGACTAGCTGTTAACTTGTTTTGAGATGCTAATGCATGTTTTATATGTTTAGAATAGATAAAGCTATCTCTTATGGCGACTAATATTCTTGATTTAGGTTTACCAACTTATATCTGTTATTGCGTTAAAGATAGATATTTTCAGGCAAATAAGATACTCTTTCCATCACACAATAGCAACTATTTACATATATAGAATTCATATACATGCTCCGTGGACAGCGTGGATGCTTTGCACCACATGTATTTTCTGAATCATTGCTCTCAGGTTCTCGCTCTGTGTATCTTAGACACTAATCTACCAAATTCGACAACTGAACTATGAGGAAACTTTACTGGAAAAGATTTTGTGACCTCATGAAATCAGTGTACAAAATATAAGATCATACTGCATAGTTGTTCAATATGCGGTTTTTTGCAAAAAGCCATATGTGCTTTGACAATTGCATCATCATTTGCAAAGCCTAGTAGTTTCTGTAGCTCCAGTTCATCAACCGACCATCGTTTCTACAAGTAATTACTTTGACACTTGGGAGTCCCATAGTAATTACTTTGACACTTGGGAGTCCCATAGTAGTTCCTACTTACTCTGCTCTTCCTGTAGTTTTTAACTTTACTACAAGTAATAACCTTCTTCAACCAACACCTCATCTTATAAGCACAGGTGAGATACTGGCATGATGTGTGGTGCAGTAATGAGGAACTTTTAAAGCCTTTCCCTAGCATATTTATGACTTTTCATGTGAACAGCTTGGTGTAGTGTCTTCTGGAGAGCCGGAGAGGTGAGTGCCTCTTGACTATAGTTTTAAGGATGAGTGGTAACTTGCCTTTGTAAGAAGGCTTTATTCCGCGAATGTTGATTGTGACACGGGAGACAAAGTTGTCAGAAAGAGGGAGCTCGATGGGGCTATTCTAGATTAAACTACCTTTTTCTAGCTCCTAGGGTGACCCTGCTCTCCTTGGAAGGCTATTCGGAAGTCTACAACTTCCCTCTAAGGTGTATATTTTCACTTGGGAGGTGGTCTGTAATGCTGCAGTTATTGACTATTGTTTTAAGCAGTGTTGTAAAAAGCACGCCTAGGCGCTAGGCGCACTACTCGCGCCTCACCTAGGCCTAGGTGCAGCGTGTTCAATAAGGCGCGCGCCTAGTGAGCCTAGGCGCCAAGGCGCAAGGCGCATAGCGGCCGGGGAGGCGCACATTAAGGCGCACGAAATCTGACCATTGGATTGGATGTCGTGGCTTAATGTGATCCGTCCATTTATCATTCAGATTCTTTTTTTAGCTCCACCAAGTAAAAGACTAAAGTTGCTAACTCTAAAATCCCTAAATCAAAAATCTTAAAATGAGTTTCACACTTTCACGACTCTCTTGCCAGTTGCACTGTTCCAGATCCCGTTGCTTGCTCCGGTCCGCGTCGCTTCTTCCTTCGCCACCGGCCGCTCGAGTCTGCCGACGCCGTCGCAGCCGGCCGCTCCAGTCACTGTCAACACCATCACCGCTGATCCTCTCCGCCGCTGCTGCTCGGCTGCTCCACTCCACGGCTCCACCCAGTCGGTTTCTCTCTATCTCTCTCCCTCTCTTCCTCACAACTCATAACAACAAGGAATTTCTGGGATGAGTAAAGTAAATATGGCAGCTGTATGAATAGTTAGCTGTGTTGTTGTATCTGAAAAGAAAGAAGATTAAAATAGGTGGTCATGTTTATTTGTAAGAACTAAAGAATTGATATATGTTGTATTTGTATTGAAGAATGTCAGCTTTTTTAATATAGTTCTACCTTACCGTTGCATTCATCATACCAAATTTTGACCTTAGATATCCAGTTTCACCTATTGATAATATTTATGGGGAGGGGGAGGAAAAACTGAAGGGAGACTGGTAGGATTAATGGAGTTCATGGCTGCAACTTGATGCAGTGACCGAATTATTAGTACATTGTAATTATCTAGTAAAAGAGGTCAAGTGGTTTGGTCATTCTTTTTTTAATTTTTGAAAGTTTGCTAATTGTCATGTTCTGATTTTTTTTTACAAAATTTTATTTTTTTAATGCTCTATTATTTATTTATTTTTATTTATTTTAATTTTGCGCCTCGCTTCGAAAAGGAGGGCGCCTGCGCCTTGCGCCTAGGCTCCAGGGACCTTTTGCGCTTTTGGTGCGCCTGCGCCTTTAATAACACTGGTTTTAAGAAAGCGAAAGAATAATGGAGAGTGGTACTTCTTTTGTTGCATTAATTTGTGGCTAAGGATTTTAGGACTTGGTGCGTATCCATGGTTCTTAAGTAATTGTATTTTTATGTCCCTCTAGAAACGGAAAAGGAGGATTTAGAAGCTTTAGGATCCTTACATATATGTTTAAATGCATTTCCAGGGAGGAATAGTAGAACTTTAAAGGAGACAGCCAAGGAAGCTTGTCATGGCTTGCGGGAACCCTTTTTTTTTTTTCAACAGTTTTGGACTTTTGGAACAGCTGTATGAGTTGTATACGTAGGCGATTCTATACCCATCAATGGGTTTCGCCCCCAGTTGGAGCCTTTTTGGGATATCATACCAACTACCAGTATTATCTTTTGGTGTCCTTTTCTAATTCATTCAATTTTCTTGTCGAGATTTGCCTAAAGCTTCCATATATGACATGTAACTACAATCCTTAAGGACATAATTTTTAGATACCCTTCATTAACAACCTTGGGACATGCTACTCAGTTTATACCTTTTATTTGAGGCATTGCTGGTTATAAATTCGTATTATCTCCTTTCCTTGCCTCTTAAGAGTGTTAGGCGTTATGGGGATGTTCAAGGGAGTCCTTTTATGTTTGAGAGAGCTGCATTTAATATTAGGATGCAATATCGATTCTATCTTCTTTTTTTCTTTTTTTTTCTCTTTTTCTTACTTTCTTTCTAAATGTAAGACTTGGTTGTATATATTGGTCTATTCTTAATCAAGTGCTGCTAGCTATATTTTCATTATCACCAGTCCTTGGTGACTAATAACTAAAGACTCTATGCCGTGTTGTCTGTTGTCATCTGTGTTTTGCCCCCTTTTGCAGGTTTCTTCTGAATCATAAGATAAGATATCGTTGTTCAAGAGAGAAGCACTGATTTGCAGATTCCCTCCAAAAGGCAGATCAGGTGATCCTAAATTGCTTTTATTTTGTAATGCCTCAATTCCTTCGATCCGTTTTAAGTTTTGGGTTTGGGTACATCGAACATAGAGAGACTGTGCTTTTTTATTGGTGCGGACTGTGGACTTAGACGTGTCGATGCATATGTTTCTGGGTATTAAATTACCAAGTTTACCTTCTTGTTTTCCGCGAATTTTTCGATTCACATGGACTTTGAGATCAAAAGTGATACTTGATGGATGGCAAGTGCTCATTTGCCCGATGACGTGCTGTAGGTTTGATTCTTGGAACTAGCTTGTCCAGATATGTAGAATTGTAAATATGGCTGCCTGCGGGATGCCTTTCTTGGAATTGCTAAGCGGTAATAGGCCATTATGGAACTTCGAGAGGATATGCATCTTATTTGATTTGGTTTTTCTTGAATTGGAGTCTAGCCCATTGCCCGGAATGTATTTGTCGAGTCTGATTAGATTATACATTATTGCTTGAATACTGCTCTAGTTGTTTGTCTTTATGGGATTTAGTTTGTTTAGCAACACCATTATGAAATTTGACTGTGTATCTGGTTTTTATGATTCTCTTGCCACTGCTAGAACGATTTAGGTTACCTTTGGGCTTGCTTTATCAGTTAAATTTTCTTTTTCAAACACCTTACACTTGGGCTTTCTAGGAGGAAAGACCCTGAGCAGCATCTCTAGAAAACTGAGGTTACCCCATGGTCGGGTCTATCCTTGTACAAAGATTGGACCCCACCTTCTCATCGAAAGCGTGTGATGAGTGCTTCTATTGGCTTTTCGCCTTATGTTTCATATGTAGCGCCCTGGATTTTTCAGAATGTTAATCACATATATTAAAGGTAATAATGACCTCAATTATCCAAGAGTCTCTCAACTGGGTATTCAGATCATCTAAAAACATAAATAAATGCTAAACTGGCGTAAAGCAGATACATAGCCCCGTAATTCAGTCCCCTCTATTGATCACCTGAAAGGAAAACAATAAAGGAACGAGCCAAATGCCCAGTAAGGTTGCTCAACATACCAACAAAATGGATACAAAATATCTGAGAAACAAAATTATAGCCGTATAGAATTTTAGCAGAGCAAAGGATTTGTAAATGCCAAATATGTTTTGTACAGAGACAGGCACCAGATGAGTCGTTCATAAATAAGGTCACATGTGCCGTCACTGAAACGTAAGACGAGGTTCAGAAAAGTAGATCATGATCTCTAGTTCATCCCACTAAGCTAGCCCACGTTTCAATTCAGGTGAGTAACTCAGAAACAGAAGTAACGTACACTGTGACATGGCTCACAGACCTACACGTGTTCAATATATTCGGTGAACAATAAAAAGTCGCCTACACGAGGTAAACTAATGGTACACCTAGCTGCCTAAGGCTCACACCAAGTGTCACTCAAAAGTTAGAAAGTCGTGTAGCAGAAACATATAAATATTTACAAAACAATCCAAGAGGGGTATCTCAAATGACTTGGATTGCACTTGATTTTGGACTTAAATTGAAGAGGATAGAAATGGGAGCTCAAAAAACAAAAAATTTAATCGACTTAATCAGTTTTGGTATGAGCTTGCAGTGTTTGAATGTAGTTGCAAGCTTAACAGGGACCTAAAAACACCAAAAATGCACTAAAACTTGACGTTGCCGAAAGCCGAAAAATTTCACAACAATCGGTTGCTTTGGGGGCAACGTGGAAGGAGGCTTCATTGGTTTTAATTAATGAATAAATAAAACAATTATAGTAATGAAGCTATTGACTTGGGTGATCCTTTTCAATTAGAATACTAGGCAGAAGACAAGAAGCAAGAAGAAACAAAGAAGCTAGAAACAGGAAAGGTGAATACGGATCAATTGGCATACAAAACGAGACCTGAACCAGGTGAATTATATGACCAATTGGCAAGCAACATAGGTTAGCAACAAAGTGAAATAATGGTCAACCATAAGGCGGCAGAATCTGTGAACAAACTTAGGAGCTGGGTTGGTGGTTCTTAACATTCCAATTGGAAAAAAGACACCCACATGACGCGTGAAGTGTACCCAGTAAATCCAGAATATATAAAAAAAATAAATGAATGTTAGCGAGGTGACAAATTCTAAGTAAAGGTTAGAATGCATGGAATTGAATAAGGCAGCAGGACCTGTGAACAAACTCGGGAACTGGGTTGGTGGTTCTTAACGTTCCAATTGGAAGAAAGAGACCCACATGACGCGTGAAGTCTACCTAGTAAATTCAGAGCATTAAAAAAAAAGATGAATCTTCGCAAGGTGACAAATTCTATGGAAAGGTTAGAATGCATGGAGTTGAATAAGAAAAGATGGAGTGCACAACTTCCTAGATCAACAGAATAAGTGGTTGGAACCCTAAAAACTACTGCCATCAGGAAATTGTAACAAGCTTATAAGCACAAAGTAGCCTAATAGCTCAGTATTGAACGCAACGTGAAATTTCAGAGATGAACAAAGGAAACTTAATTCCATATGAGATAAAACCAATCAAGTCCAACAACGACACCGATTTTGTTAAAGAATATAAACCCTTACATGAATTGGCTTGATAGGTTCAACGCTGATTTAGATTTCAAAAATGATAAGACCCTTATCTTAATTTGCAGAACTATCAACTCCATTCTCTTTTTTGTTCCAAACAATTTATGTGAAAGCCTTACTAACAATAATACCCAAAGATTCTAGTTAGGATTAGAACAAACACAATAAGTTCTAGGGTTCTTAGTACAAGTCCCAAATTATTGATTAACTGATACGCTCTTACCTCAAATCAATGATCAAAACTCCAAGAGGCCTTTCCTAAGAGGCTGCTCAGAGGTTTGTTGTGCTGCTCCTTGGTCAAACCGAAGTATTGTATATAAAGTGTTAGGAACCTAGAAATACATTTATATCGTTAAGAAGTATCAAAATTGTATAGTACCCATTACAACCACAATTCTCTAATTTTTTTTTAAATGGGTCAAACAAAAGCACAAATTTAAACTCTAAAAGGCAAAATAAATTAAAAAAGACGCCCGTAATGACACAAGATACAAAATATTTGAAATTGAGTTTTACGCATTTGAATTATCGGGGTCTAACATCATAGGATGGTTCTATAGATATATTAATTTAATGATGTGATGGAAGGATGGATAAAAAAACATAGAAAATTTTCTTCTAGACATTTAAATAAACTTGTACATGTGAGCATATAGATATACGTTTGTATGTGTTTGTGTAACCAATATCGGAACTTTGGTCTGATAATCTTTTGATTGCTACATTGAGAGAAGTGACAATCTAGGTGACAAGTACATTTTCTGACATGAATATGAATATGTATCTTAACGCTTATCCACTCTGTGGCCGTGTCGCTGTACGCAAGAGGATGTTACTGCTGATTTTGGAGGGAGGGGACATCAGCTCTGGCAATGAAAGTGGTAGTGGTAGTAGTAGTACTCTTCTTCTGTGTGGCTAAGTTTCTAAGTTCATATGTAGACTTTGTAGGGGTTTGGAATTTATTTGTTGTATAGGATCTTAATAAGGCATCATTGTTGGTTGCTTTTGGGGAGTACCTTGTATGTGGAGCTCAAGTGTTCTTTGTTTGCATGGGGATTATCTTTTGTCATGTTTCACTCCTATAAATGATGAAGTTCATCTAGTTGTAATTTTGTTGCTTTGCAACATGTTCCATTAAGAAAGTTGATCCATGTAGTTCTCCGCATTTTGATGGGAGTTTCAAACATAACATTTGGAAACTTATGGGACTATTTTTTGTGCTAGACATCTTTGAACACAGCTAATAAAACCAAGCGGAAGCCACTCGAATATGGAGCTGAATTCCATCAAAGATGCTTTTGATCGCGTTACAAAGAAGCAGAAGTTGTCTTCATCTAAATCCCAAGAAGTGATTGAGCGAATTTGCCTAGAAATTGAACAGGCATTGTCAAGGATTGAATCGACATCCCAACTTGATCAGAAATCAATTCTTGCTGAGCTAAAAATGAAGTTGAAGGAGATTTCCCCACTCAGTCAACTGGAAGGCACACAGAAGGAGTTGAATATAGCTTTGAGCAAGTACCCGAAGCTCCTCGAGAAATCCTTCAGCCCTGATATATCAAAGGCTTACAGAAATATTGATTTTGATGTCCACACTGTTAATCATATCATTGCTGGCCACTTCTACAGAGAGGGCCTGTTTGATCTTGGGGATTGCTTCATAGATGAAGCTGGTGAACCGGAGGCTGCTGATAAGAAATCTCCTTTTCTAGAGATGTACCACATACTTGAAGCCATGAGGTCTCTAGACCTAGAGCCAGCGTTAAAATGGGCTGGCGTGAACCATGAAAAACTTGAACGAAACGGATCAGACATTGAGCTAAAACTTCATCGATTGCAGTTTATGGAAATTTTGCAGAAGAGTGGCAGAGATGAAGCTCTGAAGTATGCCAGAACGTTTCTTGCACCATTTGCTTCCAAGCATATGGCCGAAATCCAAAAGCTGATGGCCTCTCTGCTGTGGGCTGGAAGGCTTGATTCCTCTCCATATCTCGAGCTACTATCACCAACCCATTGGGACAAATTGGCTGAGGAGCTGGCCCGGCAATTTTGCAACCTTATTGGGCAATCCTACGAGAGCCCATTGAGAGTGACCATTGCAGCTGGAGTCCAAGGGTTACCAACCCTTCTTAAGCTGATGAGTGTTATGACAGGGAAGAAGCAGGAATGGCAGTCTATGAAGCAGTTACCGGTTCCTGTGGATTTGGACAGGGAGTTTCAGTTTCATTCCATCTTTGTATGTCCCGTGAGTAGGGACCAAGCCAGCGATGAGAACCCACCGATGTTGTTATCATGTGGGCACGTACTCTGCAAGCAGTCTATCACCAAGCTGTCAAAGAACAACAGCACAAGGCCTTTCAAGTGTCCTTACTGTCCGTTTGAGGTGCAAGTAGCTCAGTGTAGGCAGTTGCATTTCTGAACATGTACACATTCTCTCCAATTCCTCTTTTGCTTTCGTGAACATTGACTTCAATTATGTTGTGTAGTTGTTTGCGGTAAGGTGTGGCCGGGTATTGGTGGTGGTGGTCTCTGTAACTAGCCCTTCTGGATTTGGTGTATATAGAAATTCTTTCAACGTTTTGTATGGTTAGTGGACTGATGTTCGGGACGGGTCCAATTGCATAGGCAGCGACAGTGTATGAGATTACTGATGAATTATTCCACCCAATCCCATATCTTTCCTGCACTTCTCGAGGCATATTAGGGGCGTTAGAAAGAGTATTGCATAGTCCAGATTAATGGGGTCAAAGCAAATATATGATCCAATAGGGCTAAAACGGTTTAGCAAAACGACGATCCGAGCTCAATATATCAAATGGTCCAGAAGTGATGTTTCAGTAGTTCTTCCCCAAAAGAGTGTCATCCTTTCTAACCAAACGCTCCTTGGCGTCATCGGTAAACCTCAGTTTTTGATCAGTTTTTGACCGTCCAACTGACTGGCCGACGGAAATTTTTCAGCACGGCCTGAGCCAGAGCCTAGAGAAAACGAGTTGCGCACCAAACAAGCACATAAAGTAATTTGGTCATTTTGTATCATCCCCAATATATTGCGTCCACGGTTATCTTTGGCAAATATTGGTTCCGTATTTGCCACCTTAGATTGCCCTAGTGACATCAAGCAGATTCCATTAGCAGAAACCCATACACACATATGCTACAATTATGTGGCGCCTGTGCGGCCTAAACTATAATGACATGAACCTGCTGGTTGCATCATGGTGTTGGAATATGCACGAAAGTGAAGGGACGTTGCCTTTTTAGGTGTATAGAGTGATGCCCATGCCCTCCGGGAAAAGAGGTAATGTGTTGAGAGCAGGTGCTTTGAATGTCATACCCATCAAAAGCTAGTACTGCTGCAGATAAAAGGGTAAGCTTCCATAAGTACCACTTTCAAAGCTTTAAAGGTGCGCGATTTCGGGAAAAAATATGAAAAGCGAAGAATCCACGACTGCACCAATACACATGAAAGAGTTTCTGTGTCGCCTTTTTTGAGTGCCAAAAAGGTTTCTTCTCTCCCTTTTCTTCTTTCCAAGCGGACTGTTGCTTGAAAAAAAAGCTTTGGGTCTTTTTTCACTCATCCGCCAATGTGCAACTGAGTAACTAAAGCCATGCCAACGTCGGATTTTCGTGCACAAATTCAGTGAGATCTAACGAAGACTTCCTCCCCGGCGAGAGGTCTTAGATTCTTAGCTGATATAGATTCTTCGACCGGACTGTATTAAGGACTGCAGGACGGGATTGAAGTTATGCACTGTTATCCACCCGCTCGCTGTCTTTAGCCATGAAATACGAGTAAAGCTATATTGCCTTATATTATTCTATTTTCTTAATGAACATCTTGGACCCTATTCAGAAAAATAAAATACGACTTCCTTTGTTTTCATTGGGTGTAATTAATTATTGAGATAATTATAATAATGTCCCTGAGGTTATGTCCGTTGATTAACGGAATACGGAAATACATAACAGATTTGACGAAAAGACTTAATTGTCCCTAAATAAAATTTAAATTCCTAATTTGCCCATGGTCTTCCTCTTCGACCTTACACACACAAGAACACACAACAATCGCACCACTGAGGGGAGATGCGGTGAGGGGACAGTTTGAGAACCGTCGATGCCGGAGACGAAAGAATCGCCAGAAGGAAGAGCTGCAGGAAACACCAAGGGGATGCCCAAAAAGGAAGAAAAAACAGGGAGGGAGGGGGGGGGGGGGGACTGGGAGAAGAAACGTCGCCGAGACATCGACAGATCAGAAAAGTCCCAAAGACGCTGATAAAACAGTCGGAAAAGAAAATTGTTCACTGCACCCAAAATTGCAGAAACCCCAGATCTGAAAACTCTGTCGATAACCAATCAATGTAACCCCATATCTGCCGTCTCTAACCTGCAAAACAAGAGAAACCACTGCGCAACCCCATTACACCACCCGAGCCTGGATCTGGCTATGAGCCAGCACGTGGTGGCGGTGGCGATCTACTGCTTATTGGGAGGGGGGGTTCGAGGATGAGGTGTCAGTATCGATGCTGGAGAGGGCGATCAAGGTGCCTGACGTGGCGAGGGGTGCGGACCATGCGCTGGCTGCGTTTTCGGGGTACATGCAGCTCGATGACACGCACTCGATTCTCGGGCAACTCGATCGGTCGATTGATTGTTACAAGGATTAAAGATACAGATTGGGGTTGTGGGATGATAATGGTGTAATCGGTGATCGCGAGGGTGCCACCATTTGGTTGCGACGGTGACGGAGTGGGTCTGAAGGAGGTGCGGGACCAGCGTTGGTTAAGGGGAGGGAGGGCAGCGGTAGCGGCGTGAGTTATGGGTTGGGGACGTCGACGGCGGGATAGGGGGCGTGTGTGTGATATAGTGTTTGAAAATCAGGACAAATCCAAAATTTTAAATTAGGCTTTGAAATCTTAATTTGACATCATTAAAAAAATATATTTTTTTGATAAAATCTTGATGGGTGAACATAAATATTATATTTTTAACTTTTTTTTGTCGCGTTAAATTTTAAAATTTAATATCTTTGACTACAATTAATTTTATCTTAATCTCAGGAATATTGATATAATTATTTCTTAATTATTTATGGTCCAACAACGCAAATCAACGAATTAATATTCTCAATTTTTGCTCAACTTTAAGATTTTTAGTTGGAAAAGTAGAATATGAGTTGTCTAATAATAGGAGACGTATTTAATAGATATTGACTTGGATTATGTAACCCAAGGGAATATCCGTTAAATAATTTAGTGCTCGAAACAAGTTTCGTTATGGAACGCATCAATTAATTATTCGTTTGGTATTATTACAAATCTCAAATGATTTCCAAATCAACTGAAAATGACACATACACCTGTTTCGTCTGAATTTGGGCCGCCAAGGGATTAATCTTGAAAATGACACTTGCATAGTACAACAACACGTTATTGCTGCTATTAATTGACGAAGCATTGGTCTATTATTATTACTAGTTACGGTGGTGTACGTGCGTTACACACGAATAATTTCGATAAACAGCGATCAGACGATATATTCTCTTTTATTATAGATGACAGTTTATACCACAAATGATATACGGTGTAACAATTCAAAAACATTTAACTAGTAACATACATTTGTGAAAACGAAGGAAGAGATTCAGCCTCACAAAATGTAATATATGGCCAAGTTCCTTTTCAATTATTTTCTGAATTGTTCATCTATAGGAGAAAGTGACCATCAATTTTCATCCTAAGACTTTTTTTAAGATAGATTTTTCAAGATTTGACTGGGATATTGTGGGAGGAGAAAGTGTCGAAGTGAAAATGAGAGTTAGAGAGCATATTCTTAGGCCTGTTTGACAGGGCTTTTTTTGCCATTTTTTTTCAGTTTTGAAAACTGGAAAAAAATTAACGTGTTTGGCATTTTCTTTCTTTTTTTTTCTTCAGTTTAAAAAATCAGTTTTTAAACCAATGCTGTTTTTGAAAACTCCAAAAATGAGTTTCGTTTTTCAGTTTTGATTTTTTTTTTTAGACCACCACCACCCTCCCATTGTCGACAGCCACCCTCGGCGACCACTGTCGGCGGCTGCCGGCAGCACCTCTGGCAACCACAGCCAGCGACCATCGCCGGCCTCCAGCAACCACCAGCCACCGCCGGCAGCCACTGCCGGCAGCCACTGCCGGGCACCACCACCGTCGGCCACCGCCACACCTCATCACCGTCACCTCAAACCACCACAAAAAAAAAACTCAAAATAAAAATTGGGTAATCAAACACAAAAAAAAAAACTCAAAATAAAAATTGGGTTATCAAACACCCATTTGTTTTTCTAAAAAAAAATGAAACTGCTCTTTAGTTTTTTTTGAAACTGAAAAAAAAAAGTGTTGTCAAACAGAGCTTTACCTTGTTGCATTAATTTCTATAGCAAGGACATGAGAATAGAGTGACATCAAGGAGCGCCGAAGTAATTATATACGTATGAGGATAAGCTATCATCTATATCACCGAGGAGAGAAAAGACAATTCTTTAAGACCCCAAACTTCAATACTCTTAAGAACGGATATAATTTGCAAGAATGGTTTATCATCAATCAACGTGGAGTTAAGAACTATAACAACTCAACTTATGGGAAAGAGAAAAGTGCTACAGTTCTCCCAGTGTTCACATGATTTATTAAATTTGGCGCCTACACGTTAAACTAAAATATCACCAATATAAGTTGGTAAATGACGTAAAGCAGTGTGCCTAATGCTCTCAGCCCAAGATGTATCCAACAGACATCTAACATCACTTCACATGAATTTGGTTGAGCCTGCCTTCACGAGCATTCAAGAACATATTAACTCCCAAGTGTTTCTATGCATGGCCTCTCTCATTAAACAGGCTTCTGATTTCGTGGTCTTTATCTTGTAATTGGTTGATTATATCTTCTGGACACTGACGATCTGACATAAATATGATTCCTTTGGCAATTATAAAATTGAAATTCCTATACAGACCATATGGTTTTTGGCTCAAAGACGACATTGGTCGCAATCAAAGGAGATGCACTAAAAACGAAGATCATGCCTTTGACACATTTGGTTGGTTTTATAGCCCTACTTGTATCACAATCAGATGCAAATTAGGATATAATCTTGTTACGTTAGACTAAGCAGAAGGTCAAAATTTCAAAAGTAGTGGCAATAATAAAAAAAGGAATAATTTCAAAAGCACAATCACAAAAACCTAGTAAGGCATTATTGCACAAGTATAACCACATAACCATGTTTTTAGAGACTCAGTAGAAACAAATAAAATGCTTGCTGATGGATGGTTTACAATCACTCCCTGGAACCCACTTCTTAAATCGGGAGCTCAGACTTCTACCGTAAATCATGGGATACCTCTAAATACATAGACATGTGTAATAACAAGGTTTGCTTATGATTTAAGGGAGATTTTTTCGTGGTTGCTAACCGGACTTCAGCAGTCATTGTTGGCACTAAGTCTTACTTTTCTAGCAAAAGCAACAAGGAATCCTAAACAAGTTGAAAATTTAATCCAAGAAATTCCCTAGCCTAGTCTAGTCATCTAAACAGGTTAATCGGGGAAATTTCCCAGTGTAGTCTAGTCATCTAAACAAGTTCACCTATACTTAGTCTATAATTGGAAGCAACACACTTTTTAACCTCATGAAATTTTCCTAATAATTCCTAAATCTGCCTTTTCCTATGTGATTGGGTGAGACAATATGGCAATTTGCATATCTTCAAACACCTTGCATGTAATGGTAAAAGGGGACGAAAGCACGAAGCCCTTTTACTAAGAATTAATTGAGGGAAGACATGTAGGAGTCACGTAAGGAAGAAGTGGAGATGCTAATCCAAACCAGATTGTCTTTTCGCACAATTGAAATTAATCATTTTGAAGTAGGTGGAAATCATGTAAATAATGATCAAATGTTGTCCTGATCGAGGGACTGGCGGTGGTGGTAGAGGATGCAACCTTAAGTGCGTAGAATGATCGGATGCATGATAGATAGTCGACATTGAAGAATAGAATGTATAACGCAGAATAATCAAAACTAAGAATAGAGTATTTCAGCCTGAATTTGCCATTTACACAAAAACAAGTGAAGAAGTCATTAACTCGTTTCCATCGCTTGCAAAAAATATATGATAGCTGTACAAAGTAAATTTATGCAAAGACTAATTCATATATCGCTCTTTGTTGTCCTACTCTGTTGTGATCCTTCCATTTTGCAACAAGGCTTTCCTTTACAGAGCTTTTAGGGGTAAACCACTTCCCAAAGGCATCTGAGTTTCTTACCACGTGCTTTGCTTTACTTAAATCTTCTTACAGAAACTCAATGGAAAACAAACAAAACAAAAATCAAAACAGTTTAGTTAGAAAAATTCTTACCCTAGATATGTCAATCTTAACATCAAGCACAACTTCATTCAAGTGCCCTTACTCTACATGTTTACTTCAACAGAAACCTCAAAACAAAGTTGTGGTAAACGAGCAAGGAAGCAAATACTAATAAATAAATAAAAAAACAAGTGCATACAGTTGGTGTGAGTCGCGCATTAGAAAAACATTGACAAGTTGTTATACTGTTTCACTTTGTGGGTATAAACTTCTACATATCTATTGATAGGGCTACCTTTTGCTACTTTTTCGTGAATATGTCTCTTCGTTTAACCCTAGGGTCCTGAACATGTTTTCAGCATTTGATATTGTAGGAAAACTTTATCTTTCGACAGCAGTAACTGAGTCTTAAGATGGATTGTCTGTTGATTTGGACCCAAGCAATCGATGATCATTAGTTTTGTGCCAACTGTCATACATCTATAAGACCTTTCCAATTAAGAACCATTAGTAATGCACCACATTCCGTGGGATCTATCCAACCCTTCGAAAGTCACTAAGCATGGGTTGCACAATAACAAGCTTTACAAATAGATACTGCAAAATTAGAACAATAAATAGTTAAGTGTAAGTTTGTTAATTTTTTACGGAGAAGAAAGTGGAACGATAACCAAGTAACTAAAGACTCCGAAAGACAGAGGGCAAACTAAAAACATAACCTGATGGAAGATGATAAAGAGGTTGAGGAAAGTCCATACTCCCCCTCATTTTCTCTCTCTTCACCTGGAACTCATTGCTAACACTTTAGAATTGGGTTTCCATGATCACAAATCGTTCCGGTCTTAAATCTTAGATGCCAAATGAGGGATTTAAAGATAATTCCTACCATCTCAGTGAAGTAAGGCTTCCTTTATCCAATAAAGGTTAATCTAATAAAGGAACAAAAGAACAATAGGCATCCACTAATATTAATGAGAGAGCAATCTGCCCTTAACAGCTTCATATGAAAAAACATGTACTGCTTTAAGAAATAATATAGTTTGATCTGGTCAAACTTTTATCCTTACTAAGTACATATTCACACTGAAGGTGAGAAACCCATGTGAGCATGATATATGCAGATGATTTATGCAAGGTATTAAAGAAGGTATATACGTCACGTAACCAATTGGAGGCATACTGTCTTCACGGAGCGGGGTGGGGGAGAATGGAACACTACCATGTGGCAGTGAAGGCAAAAGGAAGTTTAAATTTGGCATTGCCAAACAATTTCAGAAAAGTAACAGTCCAAAGAGTATGCTTCAGTGGTAATAGACTAACCAGAAATGCCGACTACTGTAGTCATCCTCCTAGAACAGCATACTGAATCCTCGCAGATTTTAGAACGCCAATATCTTATAAGTTCACCCAATCCAACAGTTGAAATCTAACAACTATTGCACAATTTACATAATTCCTGGGATATTGTTAGATTAAATCATCAAAAATAAGTTTGCTAAACACATAAGTCTTAAGGCGCTACGTCTAGCATGGCCTCTTTAATTCACCAAGTGACTTATCTTTTATTCTCATAAGTTTCATTAATAGAGTATATCTGAGTTCAAAAACTAATTGAGAAGGTCTAGCCTGAAACTTTTGCTTCTCTGCCTTTATAAACATTTCTTATTATATCTTCACCATGTTTGACATTCCGCCGCAATTACATAACCTACTCAACACGCTCGCGCGCGCGTGCGCACATGCACACACAGTGAAGACCTAATTTGTGAGTTTGGCAATAATTGGCTACATTAATGGAAAAAATAACAATTAAAAAGTATCATTATCTAATATGGTCGAGTACCTAAACTATTTGTGGCATTGAGGATAGCCCAACCTCAAACCAAACTACTTCCAAGGGGCCATACATGTCTGAAGCCCACCCATCCAAATTCAGCAATCAACAAGTTATGCCCAGTTTAGCTTCAGTTTGAGCGAGTTCGTTCCTTTTTCTTTGGGCCATGGTGTTAAGTTCAGTACTTCTTAGTTCTCAAAAGAACCTTCAGAGTTTCCATGCAAGAAAAGCAAAATTATTGCACAAGTATCCGCCTCTGTGTCCGCAAAAGATAAAGTGCGATTTAATACAGAAAATAAATTTATGCTTGCTGGTTGCATGACGTGCCTTGGGCATCCATTATATATCTGCTTTGTTGATATCATGAACAACAATTGCATTCACATTCTTGCGCCTCAATTTCCTATTATTAGATACTTTCTGAAATGTTAGGATCTCTCCTCAACACTTAGTCGAGTGTTTCTATTCCTATCATAGCTAGGCTTCAGCATCCCCTTCTTTTATGTGCAAACATGTTTTAAAATACTTCCTCTAAGTTTACCAAAAATTAGATGTTCACAAAGGCTGCATCACTTATAAGTTTAAAGTTTTAAACCTTTGTGACTAAAGGCACGAATGATGCTCAATGCAAAACTGCGGTTTGTTGTAATGAAAAAATGGCCTTTATACAGTTAATTGTAAAGCATATCTGCTAAGGGAAACTTGGAAAGAACAAGCGTGTATGCAGTAATAATTTTAGCAGTGATGATATAAATAAAAATTCAAATTATAACTTAAGCATGTGATGTCTTAATTGATTACAGAGCTAAAATTCGCTAAACTTTTTCTAAGAGCAAGAGGTGAATTTTGACACTGCTCTTACTTAATTCATTAGATGTATGCAAAAAGTAAAATAAAATGCTATGCTATGGCATAATTTTGATGCCCAATTGAATTTTTCTCCAAAATCTTCATTTCAGTATTTTTTCAAAAGTGAGCAGCAAATGTCATCCCTTTTTTCTAACCCTCCAACCTCCACCCAAGCGACTGTAATCTTACTATCTTGCGATTTATGTTTCCATATATAAAAGAATATGGAAAGTAAGCACCACCTTGTCAACATAATGAGTGTCATGCTACTTTTATCCAAGTCTAAGAATGAGAAATATAACACACTTCTAAGGTACATGCATAAGGTCGTCTTAGACAAACTAAAAAGAAATTATAGTTAGCATTGGTGGATTAGAAGAAAAAAAGAGCCAATTTGACTAAAAGAGGGAAAAAGCATGAAAACGCTGTTTGAAGTTGATAGGAAAAAGTACATTCAAATCTAGCCACATGAAAAGCAGAAAAAAAAATGACTGGACATAGACTTAAACATAAACAGTACCTGATTGTAGTAACTGCATCACTGATCTTAAACAAAGTGGTTATGACAAGGAAACATTATGAGAAGAAACTTTTAGCAAGAAACTAGAGGTCGCGAGGGGTATATGAGATGGCTAAGTGGCCCAAATCCTGTAACAAGACCAATGTTCCTACTTTGGCTTCACCACATGTCTCATTATTTTGTTTCTTACCAAACCCAAAGAAAGTATGTATAACTTAAAAAAACCGTCACAGACAATAAATTTTAGCACCCCTCATAGACTCAATATATAGGCCAGATACACCAAGAGTATCAAACCTACTTATCGAGTTAGCTTTGTAGTTATCAATGAGGATGGAGAACAAGGGCAGGGGTTTAGATAGTTTGTGAACTTTAAAAAAATATTTCACCAGGGAAAAAAATAAGGAGTAAAAAGAAGAAAACCATGGTGCATTTGATTGCATAAGAATTCCTCAATATCGAGGACAAGGAGAATATGAACTGAAATGTACAAAGTTGCAGGCTCAATAAAGAATAAGATTTACCTAGCATAAAAGTGATATAAGCTGATCACCTGATTTAAACTGGTTTTGGATACGAACAGGTTTGAGAAAAATGGTAGATTCGTGAACTAAATTGACACGAAGAGATAAGAATGATCTCTAACCCATACCTGCTTACTTAAAACTGAGTCATCTTGACAATCAATAAACTTCCTTACAGGGATAAGAAAATGCAAACATGAATTGAGGCAGAAAATACCATGCTCAACAACACTAAAGGCTTATCCAATTCTGAATAGGCAATAGCAGCCAGAGTACCTTATTCTAAACCAAAGAAATATATAAACTTGCATCTTGGATTCACAAGCCACTAGCAACATTCACGATGGTTTGAAGACACAGTTCATCCTAAGGGGCATTGGACATCAAGGACTATTCTGTCTTGGTTAGTGAAGCTAAGTTAACCTACTGGTATCGAAATTCATGTAAATATGATTCCTTAGCTTTTTATCATCAGCTTTTATAGCTACAAATGCGGCAACTCATCTATTTCCCCTCTTTACTCTACTGGTGCCTAAAGCACTCGCCCATGGAGATAGAGACTAACCTCTTCTCCCATATGTCATTGACCTAGACTCTTAATCTCACTCAAATTCCAATCTCATGGTCCTAGTCCAGATACATATTCTTTTCTTTCTTTAAGTAAGATTTATAGGGAAGCAAAAATGCCAATAAAGGGGAACACACAGACATAACAATTAATACCAATAGATTGTCAACCCTTACAGCATTAAGCTAAAGCATCCAAAAAGTTTCAACAAAGAGTGGGAGGCGCCATTCCTAGTGGCTGACATCCAAGAAAACTGAAACTTGAAGAAAAATTGCTTCACATCCAATTGGGAATAGACATCCCATCGAAGGGGCACGATTACACTCTTTACGAAGACACCACCAGAGACGTAGAGGAGCCCCTCTCTAGCTGTGACGCAAAGGCTTGTAAACAGAGCCCTGAGCCCGAAAATTCAGCAAAGAAGGAACATATTAGGGCATTGCCCAAGACACCCCAATCATAGAGAAAGGACAGGACCACAACCCTTTGGCAAACGAATTATTGGTCTAACTTACATCACCCATGCCACATAATATGTAGCCCCTTTAAACCATACTCCAAACACTGATCACCTTCCACATTTTTACCAACTTATTGTAAATTCACATGATCTACTAACAGCTCACGCCAAAATTGCATGATGTATCACCTTAATCAGAGAAAACGTTGCAAATGGGTATGTGTCTCCCGATAATTGCTGCATGGAAGAGATAAGAAACATGAAATTATGAACATTAATAAAGGGCCGAGATTCGCATCTACCAAATTATGGCAAATGACTACGTATGTCCAGATAAATTGATGCAATAGAAAGACAAATGAATCAACAAGGGCAAAAATTCAATGCATATGCATAGGACAGACACCATTAAATTATGACATGTATCAATGTAAAACCAATTTGAAAGGCGTTGATCCACAATAATTGAACAGAATGTGGTGAGGGTTGAAATGCATGGCAGATTAATTGATGTAATAAAAAGATGAATCAACAAGGGCACAAACTCGATGCATTTACATATGAAGGACACCACTAAACAATGTATCGGTGTAAGTCTAATCTCGGAAGACGTTAATCCACACTAATGTTAAAAGCATGCATGAATGGTTTGATGTGCGTGGCATGGGTTATTTTAGAGATACAGTTCCAAGTAGTTGGAGACGGAGACTGAGATTGGGAAGAATGACGATTAAAGACAGAGAAATGAAGAGAATGAACCTGGAAGTGGCGGTGTGAAACTTGAAGAAAGGGGCATGTATTCATCGATGTAATTGCGTGCGTGAAAATCCTTGAGGATTTCAGAAGAACGGCAGCGGTTAGGTGCTTGCTCTCCCGCCATTTGGAAGATCGCAAAAGGAGATCGGACTTTTTTTAGTTTGTTATTTTATGAAAGTACAGATGAAGAGGTGGCTTGAGAAAGAGAAGCAGCAGTTAATCATGGCGCCATCTGGAAGTGGCGTGAGAGGGTGGGTGCGCTGATATGGAACATCACAAAGGGTATTTTTGGTACTAAAAATATGTAGAAACATGACTAAACACGTAACTTTTAAGATAGAGAGATTATTATTATTATTATTATTATAAGGCAGTGAGTGTGGCCAAGCAAGGACAGTTTATCTAAGGACTTATCGAATACTTTTTCACAGAATGATGGATTAGTTGTAACGAAAGTAAAAGTGGTCACACATTTCCATCCCTTTTAACTTAATTATTCGTGTAAGTGAAAAAATAAATTATTACTCTATTAGATAGAAATTATAAGTTTGATTAAAAAAGTGATCATATGGTATCCATTTAGCTTTGCTCGTCACCAATTCAATTTTTTACGAGCAGAGTAATCATGATCTAAAGGTTATTTGTTATTATCCGCCTTTTCATTTTGACTTCTTCATAGGACCGAACCCAAACCCCCATATGTAGTATATATAGTACTAGTGGTGGTCGGAAAGAAACCGTCCATTTTTGTTTATAACATGCATGTATCCGGCCAATTTCATGTAATAATCATCGGACCCCCGATTAGCAAACAAAATTTAATCAATTAATTCTACACAAACAAACAAACAAAGTATACCTTCCCCCACTTATTCTAACTTTCTCTTATTCGTTCAAATTTCAGTTTATAATAATTATGCTTGCACTACACATTACATTTAAATATATAGGTAGATATTGAAATTGGGCCATTCCTGATAAACAGACAAAAGCAGAGGAGCTCGCCCAATCAATCCCCCCCCCCCCCCCCCCCCCCACCCCACAACACTCTTTATCTTTCTTTTGTTTCCCTCTGCAGAAAGGGCTGAGCCGTCGGGTACCCCTTGTCGCTATTTGCACTCGTTGGGCCCTTTTTAGTCTTTCTACACTCTTTTTTAAAAAATTACATTCAAACTTAAAATCTGGCGTCTTCAAAGCCGTGCAAGTCGCTGACTCTGTTCAGCGACTTCCTCATTATTGCCACCTTAGCTAGCCTCTCCGCCGCTCTCCAAGCCGACGTCGGCGTAAGCGGCTCCCCCTTCTCGTCCACGTAGGCGAATTCCCGGTTCGTTGAATCATGTACCCTGACCCGTCGGATCTGCTGACTCTGACGCTTGCGTTGCAGCTCCGTTAACTCAGCTTCCAAGCCGACGATGAACTCGGTAGCCGAAGCCGAGCTAGACTGCAGCATCAGAGCGCGAGCCGAGGACAGCATGTGATGCGCCCCAGTCAAGTCATTTCGCTCCATCAGCCTTCGAGATTCGGCTACGGCTCGTGTGGCGACGAAGAGGTTCCTCAGCCGTTGGATGTCCCGGGATGGAGATCGGACGGCGTGGGGACGAGGCACGAGCAGAGCCTGCTCTTTACCGTAATTGACCTCCTGAGTTGACGGGTCTCTGTAAGAGCATCGAACGGATAGTACGGGGTGGGCCCCGATTGCCGACGATGGTACTTTGAGCTCCACCAGCAACTCTCTCTCCTCCTCGGCGTATAATTCGCCAATCCGGACTGAACCGGACCCGAGAGGGTTGGGCCGGCCGGCGTATGAATAAACCGCTGCGATTTCGGCCGGAGCTGAACCGGCGACAAACCCCAGCTGAAGCCGGAGATCCTGAACTACCACGCTCAGCAAGCCTCCTGCGCACTTGCCAAACGCGTCCTCCCACGCGCCGCTGCGACTGAACCCGATTGTGTGCACCGGAACGTCCATTTGCGCGTGGCGTGTGGAGGACACGAAGAATGACTGCCGTGACGATCGATCGTTGTGGCCGTTGGATAGGAGCATGATGCTGGCAGCGGGATTCTTCGCCCGTCGATCTTCCAACACCTTGGTGGCCTTCTTCAGCGCGTTGCTTGCACTCGACGTTCCTTGTAGAGCGGCCAGCGAGTCGACAATCCGACGCGCCGACCGCCTTCCCGCCGACGTCATTCTCCTCAGTGGCAGCAGCCGCTTCGAGCTAGCGGAGAATGCTACTATGGAGAGACGATCCGATGACGAGAGCGAGGAAATGATCAATCTCATGCCTCGCTTAACCATCTGCAGTGTCTCGCTACTGACTCTTCCGCTTATGTCCAGTACCGTCACCAAATCAATCGGAGCTCTGCACTCGGCTTTTGCCGGTGGCGATGGAGCTCTCACTTTCAGGACTACAGCGTACGTCTCCGAACTCCGACCGGCTGATACAACCGCCGCTTCCGGCAACAATCTGACTTCAACATCTCTAGAATTTACCGCCGGTGGTCCAACAACAGGACTCCTGGTACTCGCTTCGACGAAAAATCCTTGAAATTCCTCGTTATCATCGTCGTCATTTTCATCGGATTCCGGAATCGGATTGAACCGAGCTCCGGAAGTCGGCGACATCAACGGCTCGTCATCGTTATAAACCTTCAAATCCGGCTTCCTGACATTTTTCACTGCGATTTCTCGTTTCTTTTCTTCAGCCGGTGGCTTCTGACGTGGGTTGTGGATGGTCAAAATAGGCATTTCCTTCCAGTTGGAGCTGCAAACGGGGCACGTGAGGTTGCCTTGCTTCTTTACGTGCGCGGCGATGCACGAAAAGTGGAAGCTGTGCGAACACTCGGCCGTGAAAATGGCCATTCCTTGTCCCGCCTTCACGTTCTCCATACAGATTCCGCACCTGCTCTGTTAACGAGGAAAAAAAAGTCCAAAAAGTCAGAATCGTCATCATCATTTGTTTTCCATTTCTGTGCACTATAACCAGATTCTACTGTGCAGAACTGCAAATGATGAAAATTGTACGAACTGAATCCAGCATTCTTACTTTTGATAGCCGGAGGCTGGATTTGATGAGAGAGAAGGTCGAAAGTGACCGTGGCGAGGACGGGTTCGATCGTTGGAACAGCTTGGGACTAATCTTGGTCTTGCATTGAAGCTTAGGGCTCTCCGGCACCGACAGCACCGGAGCATTCGGCGTTGCGCTGCTGGTTCGGCAGCGGAGACTGGGGCTGGAAACCGGCTGAGACTGTAGTTTAGGCGTTGATAGACTTGACAGAAAGCCGAATCTGCCACCGAACCTGGGACTGGGACTGGGATTGGGATTGGGATTGGGATTGATCTGTTCTTGCTTGTCCTTGAACGCTGCAGGGTCTCGATCTCGAGGGATTGAGGTACAAAACGCTCTTCGCCATCCCAAAACCATTGTCAAAATCTTCGCAAAGGGCAACAAGTGTTATCTTCTCCAATGGAGAAATGGGGTCTTTAATGGGGGCTCAATTAGGCGTTGCAGGAAGACAAACAGCAAACAGTAGGCTGCAGAGAAACATAGAAAGTGATAATAGGACAAAGGAAGCCTCTGATGATGAGTAAGGAAAGGAACCTGCGGCCCTGCCTAACACACACGCGCGCGTCCTCCTTCTCCTTCTACTGGTTCTATTTTTATGTTTGCTTCTCAACAGCTTTTCTTTTCCCTTTTTCTCTTTGCTCAATCAATGGATAGGCCCAAAAAGATGACTGCCAAAAAAGCTCCAGAAATATTTACGAGGTGAATATTTAAACGGGGGGTTTGGTTTAACCGAGTGACCGGCAGCTGGAGGCTTCTTCTGCCTGTGGGAGCAAGTCAACGGGGTCGGCTTCTGAGCACTGAATAAATAATCTGTTGTGTCCCGTTCCCATGTTGAGGACAAACCGACCCCTGCATTGTGCAGAGAGATCTCAGCTCGGTGCCCTTAATAAGGGCACCCACCCATTTGATCCACTCTTTCGCCTTACGCTTCGCCTGCCTTGCCCTTTTTTCTCTCTTTTCTCCCATGGGTTTTACTTTCCATCTTTTTCACTCAACTCATTTGGACTACGTTTCCCTATTATTTTAGGGCCACAATTTAACCATAATTATTGGTGTACGTGAAGATTTTTTTTTCTTTGACCGAGTTAGAGGGCGAGTTTAATAGTTAAAACTAAAAATCGCAGCGAGTTTGTGTTGGGTTTGATTTTTGTGTAACAGTTCTTATGTGGCCTCACCTGCTGTCTCGTAGCGGTCTCCGCATATAAACTCGCAAAGGGTAGTACTTGTTATCCTAGTTTAAAATCTTAAATCAAATTTCATCCTGCATCGCTCATATAATTCAGATACTTAAAAACCCTTGCCATCACATTCTCATTTCTCTTCTTCACCCTTGAGTTCTTCTCATTCTCAAGACAACCTTGTCGATGTGCCGCACAAAGTGAGGACGGACACCTTATATCAATCAGTTTATTTCAGGTCGATCTCTTTTGTGGTCAAGACTTTAATAATCAACATTCTTATTGCAAACGTGTTGCATTGCATAATTCTTTTTCGTTCAAGTCTGAAGTCTAGCCCTTTTTATGTTTATTTCCCTCGTTAGAAGTCTCATGCAGCAGCAGCAGCGATTACTTCTCCTAATTTTGCATACCTATGGTCGATGAATATTCGTACTGTAACTGTGCAGTACATAATTGGTGTGTGGTTGTAGAAGGTTGAAATCGTCAATATGATCGTGTGTGTGTGCGCGCGCGCGCGCGCACTCGTTCAATTATTGTTACTGGTAGGAGGATATAAAATAACGGCCACCATGATGATGGTGGTGATCAATAATTCAAGCATTTGTGTTCTTATTATGATGGGGGTGAGTTCATAAATGTCACCGGTGAATGCCAACAACTATTCAGTAATCACAAGCTCTGCGGATGGAGGACACTTTTAATGGGATTTAATTACTGTCCCTGTAAAAAGAATATTTGAGTTTGACCGTCTGCAAAGTTCTCAAGAAAAGCACGTAGCCATTCAGGCCAACAGCAATAATTAAAAAAATTGTGGGCAACCATTTGATTATTCACTCTCTCTTGAAATATGTGGAATGCAATTGGCTTCTTGAATAGTCTCTTTTGACCGTTCAGCGGCAATAGGTCAGTCTCTTTTTATTTTATTATTATTATTATTTTTTTTTTTGGATGGGCAGGTGTTAGTACATGTCAACTAATTGTACTTAAATTTTGAAGAACCTAGTAATTTATTTGATTATGAGCGTGTTTGAATGATTTTGAACGTGCTGCATAAAACAAAGTTACGACAAGGATAGTCGTAGCTCCTTCAACGATCGGAGAATTAAGCTAGTTACATGGTATGAGACTCTGCGTACTCCTAATTTAATTTATCAACAATTATTTGAATTAATTAGGGTCAATTGCACTATGCACCCCGAAGTTTTCACGCAGTAGCGTGCTGTACCACAAATTTTTTTTTAATTATCTGCCACCCCAAAACGCATAAGTGTGGTGCCCAACACCCTCCGTCCAAATTCCGGACAACAGCCTCACCGGATAAGTAATTTAACTTAAACAAGGGGGCATTTTGGTCAGAAAGATTAAAAAAAAGTCAATTGCAGTAGGCACCTCGAAGTTTTCACGCGGTAGCGTGTTACACCACAAAATTTTTTTTATAGCTATCTGTCACCCCAAATTTTCATAAGTGTGGCACCCAACACACTCCGTCCAAAATCCGGCCAAAAAAAATTAATAAGCTGAACTTAGGAGGGCATTTTTGGAACATCACAGAAACCTTAATCTCTATCAGCCGTTTGCGCCGCCAGCCCCCTTGCGCCGGCATCTCACGCTAGTGTCCCCTTCTTCTGACAGCGCCCCTCCCCCCCATCGGCGACGCCAACCTCGTCCCCTGCTTTCCTTCCTCTTCTCTCCCCCTCGCCCCGCGCCCCTTCTTCGGCATCTCACGCCGGCAGAGTCTCTTCCTACCCCACGGCCGCAACAGCCCTGCGCCGCTGTCCCTTGCCCCTCTTTCGCATCTTAGGCCGATGCCGCACTCTCCGCCGGCAGTCCCTCCCTCGTTGGCGACGTTGACCCCCCAACCAGTCCCTCCCCCATCACGGAGTAATGCATATCAACAGCTAAGAATTCGGGCCTGCAACAGTTGCACTCTCCGTCAGCAATGTCCCTCCCCCTGTTGGCGATGCTGAGCCCTTCTCTTCCTTCCTCTTCTCTCCCCCGCCCTCCACAGCGGCAACAACCTCGCGCCGCCGCCTGATAAACCCATTGCAATCTTCCCTCCCTTTTGTTTTTAATCTTTTTGACCAAAATGCCCCATTGTTTAAGTTAAATTACTTATCCGGTGAGGCTGTTGGCCGGCATTTGGACGGAGGTGTTGGGTGCCACACTTATGAAAGTTTGGGGTGACAGATAGCTAAAAAAAATTTTGTGGTGCAGCGCGCTACCGCGTGAAAACTTCGGGGTGCCTAGTGTAATTAACCCAATTTAGAGATTAGGGTTTCTGTGATGTTCCAAAAATGCCCTCCTAAGTTCAGCTTGTTAATTTTTTTTGCCAGAATTTGGACGGAGGGTGTTGGGCGCCACACTTATGCAATTTGGGGTGGCAGATAGCTAAAAAAAAAATTGTGGTGCATCACGCTACTGCGTAAAAACTTCGGGGTGCCTAGTGTAATTGACCCAATTAATCACTTATTTTAAACACTCGTTGCATAATTTTCTCAACATCAAATCATCAAAACATATTGGAAAGTTTTGTTACTTTGAAAGGTCGCTTGGAACAATCTGAATGGTACTTTCTAACACTATTAGGATATAAAACCAGGACTGTCCCCCAATTGCAATTTTCTTCAATAATGACTTTAGGTAAACAATAAATTTACTTGACCTATGGGAAATACAACAAAGGTAAGTGTTCAATCAAAAAAAAATTGTTCAAATTGGGGGTTATAACGGTCTTTTCTGTGACTAGTTAGGACGTATTAACATTCCTTAGTCGCTTAGGCAAAATTCATAAAAATTAATTGTTTTTTTTTCCTTCCAGTATCCTGAGTCTCGTCCTTTCTCCCAAATTTGTCATTTCTCCGATTCTACTTTTTTGGAGTTTATTTTATCAATTCTCCCATCTTTAGTCACCCTGTTCTTAAAATGTCAGATCCTCAAGGACAAATGACTAATTTACTAACGATTAAACAACTTATTAGAAATACAAAACAGTCAATCCTAAGGATTACCATATTGACAACCTTGCAGGTCATTGATCTTGGGTCGATTTAGCACGCATGCGTAAGTTCAACTCTGAGAGTTCAATGACTTTAGGTCTGAGAGTTATTTTCTTAATAAACCCTCGAGGAACACATATGACGTCGTTAGACACCTCTGCAGTTCCTCTTTTTTTGTTCAAAAAAAGGCTGGACCGTAAGGCTCTAATCCAACCGGCAGGGAGTATTGCGCCTCGGGGACCTACAAGGCCGCCACATACATCTGAGCCCTCGATTCTCGCACCTATGTCGGGGCTGAAGCGCACAAAGACCCGTGTGTAGAGCACACATGCAGGGCGAGGACGTAAGTTTGCTACCAACAAGTGCGGTGGGCAGGATTCGAACTCAGGTGAAAAACCTAAATTGGGATCCTGGAGACCGCTGAACCAACCCTCGTTGGCATACCTTTGCAGTTCCAATCATGAGTAATATGACTTCTAGGGATTATAATCACGTCCTAGCTCCACCGAGTCTCTCGTATACGAGTCTCAACTCTACTGAGTCTGATATTACTCTTTCTTCGCGACACGTGGATTTTCTGTCTATTAATCTACTTTGTTTTGCGCGTGCTTATGCTATGCTGGTTGGGCAGTCCTTTACACCTACTTTAAACATCAATACTTCTCTTTTGTTTTATTGCGTTGCATCATTATGAAGAAAAAAAAAGTTTAGCCCAATCAAGGTGAGTTTTACTTTGATGTAAGTTGAAATTTTACTGGCATCACGTGTTTGTAGATTTTGTTAGTTTCGGGTACAAAAGATCAATCCAAAAAGAAGTCCGCTCTTTCTTTTGCTAAATAAGCCAAACAATCTTTAGATTCGGTTTAGTAATCATTATTTTTTTCGTTTTTTCTCCAGCTTTTTAAACTGGAGAAAATAAACCCGTTAGCACACAGCACCCCCCCACGCTAGCAGCCAATACCCACCACCGGCGAACGGACGCCTCCTCCGGCGGTCGGCAGCCATCACCGGCGACCACTGCTGGTGGTGGTCAGTTGTCGACAGCGACTGCTGGCAGCCGGCCACCACTACCGTCAGCTACCGCCACGCCCCACCACCGCCACAACAAACCACCACCAAAGAAAAAATTCAAAATAAATATTGGGTAATCAAACACCCATTTATTTTTGTAAATAAATAAAAAAAATTAATTTTGATTTTATTTTTTTGAAACAGAAAATCAAAACTGGAAGTGTTACCAAACACTACGTTAGTTAGATGTTGAATTTACTTTGGACAAATTGTTTAAGCATGGTTTTAATGTATTTAAGAGATAGGCTGAGAGGCTTGTATTAGTTTCAGTTTTATATGATTGTAATAGTTATTTTTATATATCTTATTCTTCTTTAAAAAAAAAAAAGAACCTTACTACACGTATAACTAAAAAGAGAAACTCTTGTTATAAATATCAATCCTCTTGTTTTATTTTATTTTATTTTATTTTAAGAAAGTCGAAGGCCCATGTACTTCCCAGTTGGAAAGGCAGGAAAGAAACAGGAGTAGATCAGCTCGTCATGGTCTTTTCAGAAATATATAAATACAGCTTGTGTCGATGGCATCTCCACCTAGAGATCTGAGTACAAGAAAGTTTCATCGTCCTTATTATTTTCTTTTCTCTAAAATTGATTATATTTTTTTTCTAAGTCGTCTAATAAAAATTCCATTTAATTTCAAAAAGCTCACCTACATTTAATTTTGAAGCATACTAGAACATACAAATCAAAAGAAAAAAAAATGCTATCTTTACCCCTCCTCCCCCCATCCAAAATATTTTTTTCACCGCCTTTTTGTCGCTAAAGATGCATTTTAGTGACCAATATTAATATTTAGCGACAAACATAGACTGGATCGACGTGCTAGGAGGAGGGGTATGCTTCTCACAGACCAAGATTCAGCAAAGCATAAACATTAAACTAAAGATGCTATGTTTTTTTACCAATTTTTGTCGCTAAAGATGCATTCTATAACCATCGCTAATCTTTAATGACAGATAAAGAGTGAATCGACATATTAAGAGGCAAAAATGTAGCTTCTCACGAATCAAGACTCACCAAAAGGCAAACACTGGATTAAAGATACTACCAAGCAGCTCAATCAAGTGGCGCAACCGCAGATACGGGAAGGCGATCCCACTGCCGCTGGTATCCTAAGAACTCGAGCTTATGATGCCCATTAACAAAAGCTGGGGGAAGATTTTCTCTTTAGCCGTTTGTGTAAAGGGGACACATGCACCTGCCTTTAATCACACTCCATAGAGACAATTTAAAGAGGACATTAATTAGGGACTAATAAGAAAGAAAATTGTTATCATCGGCTTATGAAATAGTATTATAAATGGTGTAACGTGACCATCAAGACCTACCCCATCTGCCTTCTGACTTTAGTGAGAATAGAAAATGGTTGTGGTTCATGCTAGGATCATGTGTGCGAGTGAGTGAGGATTTATTATATTCATGTATGTATCCCACTCAGACTATATATACATGGGATATTACAAATGCACCCGATTTGGGCACACAAAGTAAAGGGCCTTTGATGATCTGGATAGTATGTGTACAAACACACATATAAGATAGTCAATAAAAAAAACATGAATTATATGATATATATATAGATTTGATAGACGAATTATAGGCCTATTTTTTTTTTTTTTTTACGTAAGACCTTGCAAATAATAAAGTGGCTGTATCGCAGATATTAGGACTCGGAAGACAATCACATATAAGAATTGAAAAAAAAAAGGTATGATTTTTAATCCAAATTATTCTTAGTATATTTTTAAAAAATCCGTAATCTTCACAATGAATTTTTTTTATGTATTTTTATAAGCACAATAAAAATGTATAATGTAATAACAGATTGATCTCGATTCGTTCTCTGCATAATTTATCAATGGAGTCTACTTCTTTTCCTTCTTCTATACTAAATAATCTTATAATTTTTGTTCGTTTATATGGTTACCAAATTAGCTATCTTCACAAGGACATTACTTATATATTTTACCACAATGTTTTTACTCTAATAAATGGAAGTTTATCTATTTAAAAATAAACGTAATTATCTTTGATGAAATAACTGAAAAAAAAAATAAATTGTGCTATGGAGGTAAAAAAAAGTTTAGAGTAGACGAGTATATATTTATTTATCTTTGTTCCCCATGGCACGGGTCTCCGAGGGCACACCCCACATGAAAGATTCAGGGAGACCCTATAATCTCTACATAGATCTCAGTGAAGACTCTGGTATTGAACATAGCAGACACAAACCTACGAGAAGATATGATAATTCACGTTTCGAAGTTGACAATTCATTATGTTGTGATAATTCATTATGTTCAAGTTTATGAAAAACCGCTGTAGTGAGGTTTTTATACACGTTGTTCATGTTGTATTCTGAGCTTTATAAGATAATAAACATGTTATTTAAGCTCTACGGTGATAAGGTCCTATAACGTTGCACTTAAATATCTTATTTAAGCTTGCAAGTAAGGAGAGCTACAGGTTTTTAAACTGATAGGTTAAGAAAAATATTTTAATTAAGTGTGATGTGAAGCTGTAATATGCTTTAAAAGCTGAAATCGTAAAAGATCAAGTGTGATGTTGTATTGAAGTAATGTCATGCCCATAAGTTT
The DNA here is from genome assembly GCA_033070095.1 of Escallonia herrerae. Taxonomy (NCBI): domain Eukaryota; kingdom Viridiplantae; phylum Streptophyta; class Magnoliopsida; order Escalloniales; family Escalloniaceae; genus Escallonia; species Escallonia herrerae. The sequence goes on along the minus strand of JAVXUP010001366.1, from coordinate 196,140 downwards.
AAAATTCTGATGCTTTTTTAGAAAGCGAACATTCCGTATTTTTTTTTTAAAGAAGAGTTAAAAATATATACCAGAATAAAAGGAACAGAATTTACAACAGTAGTTAAGCTATTGCACAGACAAGTTGGATGGCATCTCCATCCAAATAAAAAATTAACTGACACAAAATAAATACAGGTGAACTAAGCCACAAGGAAGTATTAAAGCTACGTAACGATGCGAGGAAGAGGTTTGTCAGGCTGTACACTATCAAACAACTGCTATGAACCTCCACGACCCGGCCGAAAAGCAAAAGTCGCCAAAGCCGATGAAAGAGACAAAACAGCTGCCTTTCCTTGTGCAATATGCAAAGAGTGTAGTCGCGTGCAGCTAGAAATCAATTTACACAAAGTCTGTAGATGACGATCGACATCCTGTGCAATTACTCATCTGCTGTGAGAAGTCACACTCAAGCAGTAGAACAATAACATGAAAATAGAGTAACTAATGTAACCAGCCAAGAGTAGAGAACAAGGCTAACTCATGAGCATGAAGTTCATCAGAAGATACAATGATGTGAATGAAAGCACATATCGGAACCTAGTCATGCTTAAACAAAGCCAAGTCTAAACCAAATCACCCATCTATCAGAGAACCAAACACGGAAACCGCACAAAAGACAGGGGATGATGAAACAACACGGGTACGGGAACTAAAAAAGAAAATGGGTCGAAGAGGAGGGTAAAAATGAGCAAAGTCATCACACCTTTCGACCTGGCCTTGAGTTTCCATGAGCTGGTTTTTGCACAACCTGTTCTGAAAGTATCGTGTGGATTTGATGCTGCGAAAAATATATGACTTTGGTGAATCATTTGGGCTGGGGACACAGCCTTGGCCCTTGAAATGAACATGCAGGTGTATAATGCTTTAACGCATGAAACTTCGATCTGCAGCAATTCCTTTGTCAAACCCTCGTGACACTACGCAAGGTGTCTTGCCATTACAAGAATCTCTTACATCTCCAAAATTCTTATAGTTTATTTTGCTACTTTTTTCAGAGGAAAATACCAAATATATCCTATATATTGACTTTTTTTTATGGCTGAAAAAATTAAGAACGGGATCAAAGTCTTGAAACTTTTAATATGTTGCCGTTTTAGTTGGACATTTCTTTTAAAATACAGATATTATAATGTTTCTTAAATGCCAGAATAATTCCAAAGTTCCAAATTTGTCACCGTGCCCACGACATAACGTTCCCACCACCCTCAGCAGAGGCCAATCATGACCTAAAACTCTTCTTGTCACGACATGATTTATGGAGAACCAAACATGCAATCATATGGTTTCGGCCTCAAATAATAAAATTTAGAAATAAAATGACTTTCCTGATTACTTTTAAATTTGTCAGGAAAATTTTTGTCCTTTTGTTTCCTTCACTATATATCTGCCTCCTTTTTTTTTTTCTTTTTTTCCTCGTTCTACCAATTTTTGTATTAGATTCAATTACACGGATAAGCATGTTATAAATGTTTCGCGTCATAATTATAAGACAATTAGAGTCTTTTTGGAGTTAAAGCCAGACAAACAGTTTTATAAGTTGTCTTTAGCGCGCTTGAAAAGATTATACAACATGTGAGAATCAACCTCTCTGATCTTAGCTAACCGACGAGAAAAATAAGCTGATTGCGAAGGAGAAGTCTTACAAATTACCAATCGGAGAGCATGATTCTTGTAGAAAATATATATTTAGACAAAATGCGGATGATAACGAAATGGTACCCTATTTGGTTGGTCTTTGAGATGCTATATATATATATATATATATATATATATATATATATATATATATATATATATATATATATATATATATATATATCATTATTTTGGGGAACATGTCATGAACTCATTAACTGCTACAACCCTCACCAATCAAGTCTTTTAACATATAGAATTCCAGATTCTTTTATGCATAGGAAGGTGTAGAGTAATGCACCGGGAAGCATATCTCCATTCAAAGGACACATTGCTTCTGGGTAATTCACTCACAAAATTAAAGAGGGGGTGCTGTCATATCACAGTTCATCAGAAATAAAGAGCTGTTTGGACCTTTCGACGCATAAATCATCAATCAACAGTTAAAAGGGCAAAGTACCCATTCATTTCACCACACCATCGTTTCGGAGCCCTGAGACATATTGAATGTGCTGCACTTGGATCCGTACTATTTTATGGCAAATGTACAGCTTAATGAAGGGAGTGGGGTTATACTTGCACTCATTTTAGTTATTTCCATCCTTTTTCACTGTAACAAAAGGTGCAATACTCAGCAGTTAAAAATCTGGACTTAATGCTACATAAAAGCACGATCGCAGAGTTGAAAAAGGTTTACGTCGAAAGCCTCTTACTTGGGCGAGTTGGGAACCTCGTCACCCTCTTGATTTCCACAAGAGGCATCGACTCTCGCCTTGATCCCTGCATTGCATACTGTGTTCTGTGTTTGTCTTAGGGCACGCTTCATCTCGTATACAATGCCTGCTTCGTAATTGAATGTCAGCCTTTCATTGGGTGTCTAGAACATGGTATCAGACTATTATTAACGTTAGATGCTAGCACTTAATGCTCAACTACTTGTACATGGAGTGACGCTAACAATTCAGCACTTGTTGGATCGGAGTTCTAAAACAAAAGCATGATGTGGAAACTTATGTTTACTTAAAGCTCAAACGTGAACTTGTCCAAAAAATAAGCCTCAATTGGGTCTTAGTGATAGTGTATCTCTCAGCCACCTCAATTCCCATCAGGCTCCATTAAATACTATGGTTATACGTACCTGTCCAATGCCATCAAGACCTCAGTTCTAGTACATCAACAAACAGGGGTGATGTTTCAGAATAAATTAACAAGGACCACTTAGAGTTCAAGATGGAACCATGCCGGTCATAATAGCAAATCACTTTCTTTGGTGACGTAGCAAAGTTTCTCCTCGTTGTGTTAACTGCATTAGCAGTTGTACATTGCTGTATGTACACGAGGTGGTTCGATATGTCAAGTACGATGGAAAGAGAAACGCGTGGAAACCTCGAGGAGTCTGTACTATGGAAGGATATTCGTGATTTAATGGCTGTTGTTCTAAGTACCGAAGTGCACCTCGGTGCTGAATGCTGCAATGTGACAGCCCAAGGGACATATGTGAAACACTGATTGCTTCTTTCAGTAAGTAGTGTAGTAAATGAAATGGGGTAGGGAAAGGGAAAGAGGGTTCAGATCTATGTTCAGAACAGGTTTCCTTCCCTGTACCTAACTAGGGAAAAGGCAAAGCAGTAACTTTTGTAGTTACAAGTTTCACTGAGAAAACTTTTACAGGGTAATTTGAACAGAGGACTTCCTACTGCTTCACTGGAACAGAAAATTTCCAGAACATTGTCAAGTGCTTTTTATCTGGTGTTAAACAAGTTCAACTGGGAGAATGATGGTGTTTTTGGCCTAATCAGAAGTTATGGAAGTAAGGAACAAATTATTGCTAAAAGATCTCTGCAGAGCTCCACCTCTGATCACTAGTTGATTAATGGTTACAGCTAATCTTACTGCCCACTCCAGCTCTCGTTTGACTTTCAAAGTTATATTTCTCAAGTGTTTCAAGGTGAGTCCAAATTTCAACACAAACTAGAGTTTTAATCATTAGAAAACTTGCTCCATTCGTCTCCTCTGCCAAGAGCTTGGAAAGTCCGAGGAGAGTAAAAAAAAAGTCAAAGAAACACACTTGGGATTTGCTTGGTGGTGACGATGAGGAAATTGAGAGGACGAAAAAATGACTACCGTCACACAATTAGCCGCACCAGGCTCGTCAAAATGGTTTTTTACTGTCGTATGTTGATAGTCTGATAACTGATTGCATATTGTGTGTGAGGTGTAACATAGAAACTTTTCTATATATATATATATATATATATATATATATATATATATATGGGAACTGATCCATTGATAGCGCTAGCAAAATGAGAGAAGTTGTTAGCGCGATCTGGCCGTCCACGCGCGATCTGTGGACGGTCCAGATCTTTTTTTTGCGTTTTTTTAAGTCTACACTCACCTTCTGCCATTTTTTTTTTTCTGTCCTTTCTCTCCGTCCGCTACATTATGTAGCGGACGAGTAGGCAGGCTGTGCTTTTTTCTCTCTCTCTCTCTCTCTCTCTCTGTCATGTTTCTCACTCCTTCATCTCTCTCATTATACTTCTGTCATGTTTCTCACTCCTTCATCTCTCATCAATTTCTGACACACTTCTGCCATGGTTTTTCAGGAGCCTTCTCAGACAAACTGTAAAGTGGTGAAAAATTAGGAAGGGGATCATCGAATCAATAGGCTTCCTTCCTCCTACAATGAGGCAGATCGCTGAGGTATCTAAATCCTAACCAGAAAATGAGATCAACTACCTCTCCTTTTTCTCAACGGAAGAATGCAGAGTAGCTCCGCCAGAGCAAGGTGCCATCGGACATGCAACAGGCAGTCTCACAATTAAACAACCAAACAATCAAAAGCAGTCCTCACACTAATGATACAACCAAGGCAAAAGACCAAACAATCAAAAGCAATAAGAAACACCACCGCAGCACCACCTCGCAGCACCACCATCTCGCAGCACCATCTTGCAGCACCACCACCACGACACCGATTTGGCCTAACCCTCTTGACCCATTGATTTAGCTCCTCAGCCTGAACGTGCTTTGTCCCCATCTCGCAGCACCACTACGACACCGATTCTCCGAAAGTGAGATCACCACCGGCAAGATTCCCCATTGATTCCACTTGGACGTGAACTGAACCTTTGCCATGAGTCATCTAAGTAACCTCAACTTTACATCTACACTACCAAAAACTTGAAATTTGCGGTGACCACTTCGGCTGCAGATCTGGTGGTTGGAGGCGACGGTTCAACCGATGACCACTTCAGCGGCAATCTTCAGCGGTGCGAAAGAAGATTGAAGACCCCCGGTGGTGGAAGAAGGTAGTGGCTACCCCGGCGTCTTCCTTGATGGCAAGTGACGACAGTGTTATCGCCCTATTGGAACCAGAGAGAAAAGAGAGTGATGAAAGAGAGAAGGGTTTTGTTTTTCTTTTACAAATGTAATCCGCTACATTATGTAACGGACGGGTTGAGGGGCAGTATTGTCAAAAAATGGACCGTTACATAATATAGCGGACGGACCAAAAAACGCTAAAAACTGGACCGTTTTGCTCGCGCGTGGACGGCCAGATCCCTATATATATATATATATATATATTTATATATATATATATATATATATATATATATATATATATATATATAGTATTGGAAATGTCTTTTTTTTTTCTTTTAGGGTACTAATGAAAGATTAAGTAAACTACTCGGACGGTCTTTAAAAGACAACTCCACGTGCATCAACTATTCATTTATTAGGGACTTCGTTGAGGTGCACGTAAAATTTTGCATGTCCAGCTTTCAGAGTGACAAAGTAATCGCACACCGATTTGCCGATATAATGGCATGAGTCAAAGCACATCCACATTGCTTGATGGCTTCTCTGCAGTTCTCCACTTAAGGCTCTCAAGGGATGATTTTGGGTTTCTTGTTCCATGAACAAGTATAGAGCTGCTGTGGAGTTAGTTTCTAGGGTTGTTGTTTGCCAATTCTTTCTTTGGCAATGCTTAGTCCTCTGTGGAATCCCTACATTTCAGTATTTAGGCTTGGATTCTTTCCAGTGCTGCTGTAAAAAAACTCCTGTCTTATTCACTTATGATGTTTGGCTGTCTGTTCTCTTTATAACCTTATTGATAACATCATTGTAAGTGCTCTGAATATGGACATCTAGAGGGATAAAAAAGTTAAAATATTGTGTCACCCTCATCTTCGCTAAAAAAAAACAAAGTAAAGATTACAAAGTAAAGTGCCTTTTCATTATTTTCTTGCATCATGCCAAACGCGCTAGGTAGAAATCGAACCATTCATCTCCAAAAAAAGGAATGTGACTGACTGATCATCTCGAATGAACCTTTGAGTTCATTATTTTAATGTTTTTTTAGACACAAGTATCGTGAAATTAATGGGTAAAGTCCGGCTACATATTACTTGCCTACGTAATCGATTTGAATTGGCAAATATGTGACATTCCTTTTAGAAGAACACGTAATTATTAATCTCTTTGAAAAAAATGCGACTCATTAGCCATCTCGAATAAACCGTTGAGTTCGCTCTCAATGTTTTTTTTTTTTGTTGATAATTCAGAGAATTGCATAGATAAAAAGCTTTTACAGAGATAGTCATTACAGCAAAATAAAGCAAAGGCACGACTCTAGCCGACAGAGTAAAATAAAGAAATACAGACAAATGAGGAATCACAAAAGATGAAGTAGAGAGAGAGAGTTCTCATTGTAGCAAAATCTCATGTACCCAATCTTAATATACGGAGATACGGGCATGACACGTAACCTCTGATAGATGCAAAACTGTAATCCTGTCTATTCTGTAATATGAAGATCAGCAATAATATAACAGGTATCTCAACGTGTTTTGTGATTTCGAAATGAATGACAAAGTCCGGCAAATACTACTTGCCTACTTAATCGGCTGGAATTGGCAAAGATGTGATTGTGGAGAATTCAACTTAAATAACCAACAAAGAAATCCAAGCCAACTTGAAATGGGTTGCTCAATAAAACATATGCAATTATGCGTCCTGCACTTGGTAGTTGGTACCACGCTTGCATACAAAATAAATCCTCGATCAGCCGTACAGATTACAAACCTTTCAGGTCAACGATCTTGAAACCATCACTGTACCCAAATATTTATGAGATATGAACTGGAAACAACTAGCAGATTTGGATCTAATTCTTCCATATGCATGATGGATGTACTTGGTAGCCAGACATTTTGAGTGTTATCAAGTCCCTCTCATCTCAGTATAATTCACCCACCATTAAGGTAGTAGCTAATAGTATTTAATTCGGATGCCACTCATATTTAAAGAAAGGAAAAGTATTTGATAGGACCAGTGTTGAGATCGATTTTGTCAAAGACAGAATCAAATGATCTTGAATAAGAACATAGATAAACCAAGGAAGTATGATAATATAGGAGTTGAGGGATAGGTCAACCTGAACATTCATGACTTGGTTTGTAGGTTTACTGTGAAAAGGTGGTGGAATGCACCAATCGAACGAATGTAAGTATGAACAAGCCAACATCCAATGAGACTAAAGCCAATCGAATGAATCACGTGAATTTACCATATACTCCAAAGAAATTTGTTTTTTTAGCAAAATAGTGATGAAAGACGTGGTGTAACGAATGGATATGATTGAACCAGCCGAAGAAACTCATTTTGAGCATTCAAGTTTTCTTTTTGAGTTAGATACTACAAATGTTGTAAACATACTAAATCCTTAAAGTTTCAATGTTGTTGGCATGAGTGGCTGACTTCTAGCGACAAATATACAAGAGGTGTCAGGGCATCAAGTTGGGACCAAAATCCGTACTGTTAGTCAGAGCTATAGAAAATAAGATTCTTGACCCAAAGTTTCTAGACTAAAAATGGCCAAATGAGGACTACGACGCCATACAATGTTTCTGCCTTAGTGTTTTGTAATTACTGTTTTTAATCTTGTTAGTCCTTCCGAGCATAGCCATCGAAATTGAACTGGACTGGCCAGTCGGCTAGTTCAACTTGAAACGTTAACTTTACCGGTCTGGTTCTTCATTTTGGACCAATTACGCACTTGGACTAGATGATGTAGCAAAAACCGGATGGGTTAAGCATTTTTTTGGTTAAACCGAGCGGTTGGACGGTATTAACATCCATGGGCACATTTACATTTGTGAAAAAAACTCAATACAATGCAATTGCTAACGCTAATGCTAAAGAATGAACCTGAAGTGTCGAGCTTGAAGTTCTTATTGAGCACCTTGATGTGAATTAGACCAATCATACATCTTTGTTAGCAAACAACAAAGAAGTTAATAACATTAGCTCTTTGATTTTACACTAGTTTTTCTCGTGTTAATTATTTTTTAATAACTTTGGGATTTGAAAATTTTAATAAATTAAGAAAATTTACCACAGTTGTATTGTTAAACTTAAAATTTGCATATTTTCATGTATTATTAATCAATTTTTTTTCTTTTACAATTTTAATCAATATACTTGAACCAGTAAACCAGTGACTTCAATGGTTCAATACCCGATCTAGTTCTGATAAGAATGTTTACAAGTACCTTACTTTTAGCGGTTAAAAGTGTTGCGTTATCAAATTTGAACTTAATTGTCTACATCAGTCACAACAAGAAAACAAAAATATGCGTGATTCAAAGAGTGGAGATAATGACAATGACAACGTTAGTTTTATACGCAAGAAAATCACTTTGAATTAAAATATCAACGGAAATTATAACGTAATCGTCACTTGCAAAGATCTCAATTCGGCGTATTTCTGCTATTGTGTTCAAAGTCAACCTAATCGGATTTGGTTGGTGCTTTTGGATTACGGACCGTCTTCCATTCGAAGAAAGATTTTAGGATCTAATTGCATCACTCGGAAAGAAACTTTCAAGTGGCAATTCAAAGAACTTAATGCCCTCAATATGGCATGCACCACAGGAAAAGGACTACTTTCGGCCGTAGTCCAAAGTGGAAGAATCACAACACCAAATGACCTTATCCACCAAAATAGGCCATGCATGATCAATTTTGTGGCCCCAGCAGTTGGCCCCAAATTGATGCGATGAGGAGGAAGAACTCCGGAGGAACTTTCACCCTCAATAGTCAATGAACATTTAGGATGTGTTTGAAATTACTTTTAATTTTTATTTTTCAAAAAAATCAAAATTAGTTTAATTTTTATATTTTACAAAAACAAATGAGTATTTGATTACCCAATTTTTATTTTGAGTTTTTTTCCTTTGGGTGTTTGATTACCCTTTTTGTTTTTTGAAATTTTTTCTTTTAGATATTTGATTACCCAATTTTTATTTTGAATGTTTTCTTTGATGCTGGTTGCGATGACGATGCTGGGGCGTGCCGGCAGCAGTCGTCGGCGGTGGCAGGTAGCAGCGGGCGATGGCAGGGGATTAGACCTGGCAAACGGGTAAATCCGCCGGGTACGGGTAAAATCCGATCGGGTCCGAGTAAAAACGGGTCTAGTAATTTTACCCGATTTTTCCCGGGTAAGGTTTTTGAGGATCCGTACCTACCCTTGTGGGTAGGGCATTACCCGCGGGTAAAATAATTAATTTTTATATTTTTTTAATTAAATATTCCTTTCCTTTTTTTTTCTCCTTTCTATTTTCTTTTATTACACAAACACAGCTTAAATATTCTTCATTCCACAACAATCGCACAAGATCTACAAAAATACAAGATTGAAAATCAAGACTAATCTTCTTTACTAAACAAAATAAAACAAAAAAAGTTTCAAGACCATCATATATGCCGTCAACAGTAGGAGATCCATTATACAAGAATCACAAGTCTACACAACAAGATTAGGCATCTGGAATAAACAAAATAAAACTAAGAAAAGTTCAAGATTGGTAGGCGACGGTTAACAGTAGATTTATAGTCGGCGATGAAGTGACGGTCGGCGACGGTAAATGGTAGATCTGATCGGCCACAGAGCGACAACAGAGTGGCAAACCACGGTGGAGGACGGAGCGACGATTTGGCGCCTTTGCAATCGGTCTCCTACTCGAACAGTGTTGACTGCGGTGACAGATTGATGACGGTGGCGACAGCGGTGACGGATTGATGACGGTGGAGTTGCGGTAGATCCGTGACATGAAAGTGAGGGGGAAGACAGAGTGAAGGGCGGCGTAGATCTATAGTGAGAGGGGCGGCGACAAAGAAGTGAGAAGAGGGTTTGAGAAGAAGTAAGGAGAAAAAAATGAAAATGAAGGGTTAGGGCTCCAATAGTCCTTTATATATACTTTAAAAAAATGGCTAAATCGGGTAACCCGCTACCTGACCTGGACCGACCCAAAAATTACGGTTCGGTTGGGGTACGGGTCTATTTTCAACGGGTAGTACATATATGTACCCGTACCCCGACTTTTTTGACCGGGTACGGGTCGACCCGGTGGTATGGATATAAAATTGCCAGGTCCACAGGGGATGGTGGTGGTTTCAAAACAAAAATCAAAACTGAAAATTTAAAACTCCTGAATGGAAATTTTCGAAAACAGTCCTGTTTTAAAAACTCGTTTTCAAAACTGAAGGGAAAAATAAATTGTGTGACAAACGTGTTTTTTTTTTCCAATTTATGAAACTGGAGAAAAAACAGAAAACCAAATAATTTTCAAACGCTACCTTAGTAATCTATGCAACAGTCCTCAGGAATCTAGAGAGCGCAAGCTTTAAGAGATTACTCGCCCATGCGCGAGACGGTGCAGTGGAACCTGAAAGCATCCCCAGCCATCGTAACAAATTTGGTGATTTATTGGCGATATTCCCGAATTTATAGCGATAAATTTCTAGAAAGTCTTAATCACTATAAATTCTCAATTATTTGCAGGATTCGCGAATATCTCACGAATATCGCGATATTGATGAATTTATCGCGATATGTCGCGAGTTAAATTACCTCCTCCTTCTTGGAAAAGGATAAAAGCTAGACTTTCTCGGTGGGATTCGAACCCAAGTAACTCCAACTGATACGAAAGATTGTACCATAACACCAGCCCATATTTATTTCTTAAGCTCAGCAAAATAATACATATCCAGTAAACCACACAAAATTATAACACACTAGCTATACATTTCTCTCTCAGTTTTTTACCCATCACTTAAAGAATGGAAGATTTCTTATATTTTTGTTATTTCAGTTACATATTTTACAAAATTTTATACACTTAAAATCATTGAAACTTGTATGATTAATTACCGAATTATTCCCGATTTACAATACGAATTTTGTTATTACACCAAATTATTAACGATTCAATGACGAAATTCTCCGAATAATTTCCGAATTTTGGATTACTGCCACATACCGAATAATTCCCGAATACCGAATTTGTTACTGTGTCCCCAGCTAGTGTGGCCAGATTAATTCGAAACTTCAGAGGGGAATGGGTATTGGATTCAAGGAATTCAGGGGCGTGACCAACAGCTTGAGAGCTGAGTTATGGCCCATAGCCCATATGGCAAGGGATCCAGCTAGCTTTGGAGAATGGAATACATCAGCTCAATGTTGAGATGGACTCTCTAGAAACCATTATAGTTGTGATCCAAGCCTCCGACCAATCGATCTGATCTCCACCACAACTTTAGTTCTCAACAAGATCATAGAAGTTGAGAGACGGGACTGGACAAGTAACACGTAACATTGCTTGCTAATTGGGCTGAATTAACCTCTTTCTGAATCTAAGAACTACGCACGCGGTCACGTAACACTGCTTGCTAATTGGGCTGTATTAACCCGCGTCTGAATCTAAGAACTACGCGTCACAATTGAGTTCCTCGAGAACAATTTTGAAATATGCAAAAGTAGTTGTGTGAAACGTTGACTATAAATGCTTCTTGACATGTCATTATTTAAGCATCTCAAAGTAGTTTCTTGACATGTTTACTATAAATGCTTTCGCAACAAAAGCAGAAGCAACCACAGTCTGGCTCTCTGCCCTAAGACCTGCTCACTTGCTTTTCGTACTCACTAGTAGAATGCACCGACTTGATTGCGTGATCGGCTCAAGTCCCGACGACGACCAAAAGAGAGAGGCAAAAAAAAAAAAAAAAAACCGAAACTTTAAGCCCGTACGCTTACCATATTTGTTTTCTGTTTTCATTTTCTAGATTTTCATATTCACTTTGAAAACATGTTCCTGTACTTTTATTATTTTCACAAAAAAAAATTTAACTATTTTTTCTTATATTGAGTTAAGTTTGAGTGAAAAACAGCTGAAAACACCTTTTAGGTGTTTTCAGTTTTTTGTTACTATTTGAGTAATTTTATCCAAAACAAAAACAGAAAATGATAAAAGTACGCAAAAAAAAATCTTTTTCATCATCATTGCTAAAAACAGAAAACGAATATGGTAAACGTACGGGGCCTTAGCCTCTATGTGGGTGTCTCCAATACAGTACAGATAGCAACTTCGTTTCAGGGGAACACGGACAGAATCTACATTTCAAACATCCGTCACCTCATTGTTACAAGCACCATGATAACAACAATTACCTTACGAAATTCCTGTATCAGCAGGTTTTTGACCAAGCAAATTCAAATTCATCATACAACGCACTTAAAAGCAAGGTGCCTACAGAAAAACATGAACTTCACAAGCAATAACATAACGAGAAATCAGACATGGGACAAACACAGATTCCCGTCAACTTTTTCATGCAATCAAAACATAGATAGACAAGGAAGGCAAGTAAATCATGATCCGCAGTCCAGCCTGAGCGATACTGTCATCTCAATTCCTTCAACAGTGAGACCTTAGGCTTTCCCCATGCCTACTGGTCCCTTGGGTCCTTTCCACTTCAGACTAAGAAGCTGGAAAGCAGTCATTATGCCTCTGTAGAATCTAGTTTCTGTTCTTGGATTTTTCCATGGCCCTGGGAGCTGTGGACCACACAGAAAACGGAACATAAGAACTCGAAACTTTTCAGGTTATCATGCAACTTTCGGCAAAAATGCTGCATCAAAATTAGGAACAAGAAGAAAAAACTCAAAAGAAACTGCAAAGCTATATCTTAGCATTGTTTGGACTTCGGGCTATTAAAACACATAAAACTGTTCTTCCTGTTTTCTTAGGTATCACAATATGGTTCTAACCAAACATGTCGGTCAATGATCAATAACACATCAGTCATCAAACATCATAACAGCATGACCCAGGAAGCAGGGACCAGGTAGGGGACAACGACTTTATTTGAAGATATGATGATTTGGCAAATCCTAACCGCTAAGTTATGAACAGAATGGAGATATGATAGCAAAGAATGCAGTTTTATGCATATAAAAGTGAAAATGACGATGATAGCAAAGAAAGCATGCGCATAAAAGTAGAGTGATGACAAATACTAATTTATGTTTTCTTTAAATAGGACAAAAGATGTCATAAAATAAGTTCGAGCCATTACGTAGAGGCAGTAAGAAACATCAAAATAAACTTGTAGTCATGATCCCTTCTCCATTCCTTTTTAATTAAAACTTATTCACTTCCAAATCTCACTTTTTAGCATGATTTCCTTTCGTCATAATTTTTTTTTGTTTTGATGATATCTTTAATGTCGCTTTGATTTGAATAAAACGTTCATTTTGGTTGTCTTAACAGTACTAGTGCCTTGCCTGCTAGAGAGGAGTCGTTCATAAGTGTCAGACACGTGGAATATATAATAAAATGAGCCACCTGTCAGAAATTATTTATATTTTCCTCTAGAACACGGGGAATCGTACAGAAGTTTCAGAGTCCAGTACGAGCACGTACACACTAGAGAATTAACTTTGATATTCTAAAATCATTCAGTCGTCCTTCATAAGAACCAAAGCTCCTACACACTATAAATGTTCAAAATAGGATAAAGCAAATCTTAGGTGGTAAGGTGGTGCGGACTTCCACAGCGGTTATCCATTCGCATTTACGCAGGTCAAGAAATCAATTTTTAATGATAGGGTGGATAGGCATAATTAAAGGTGGATATAACCGCTTCCCTTTGAGATGTTAAAGCAGATACTATGTGCTACTATAATTTTCCACCTCAACAACCTTCTCTACTCACCAATTAACATCATCAAATTTATATATCGTTACCTCTTTATCTAACTTATCCTTTCAACTTCCCAGTTATTAGCCTGTGTCGTACCATAATAATAATGCCAACTCTAATCAAGAATGTATAGTGTACTTATGAATAACATCAAAGTGTAAACCAGCTATAAAATAAAAAGCACAAAGATGATCACTTTTTATTGTAGAAGTTATTCCTTTCTAGCGGATTGCAGGCGTGCTTTCCAGCTAATTGAAATGAGAATTTACGTCTGAATCAGCTCAACTGGTCTTTCAATAAATAATCATGATGAAACGATATATCAAAAAGTACAAACCTAATCCAATAGCATCAGAACCCTTCATGATCTTCAACCTCTTGCAGGAATTGATAAACATCCTGCGGCAGATACAATCAGACGTTAGGAGGGTGGAAAAGCAAGGGGAAGTTTCTAAAGTAATGGTGATTTCTTGAAATTAAATTTCAACATAATTCAACGGGTTTGGGCTTGGGCTAAAGTCAATCATCAGTTAACACATGGAAGGACATAATACTTTACAGTGCTAAATAAACTTAAGAAAGAATTAATGGAACACGTCCACAATTCTTATGTAATTTGATCATCGTAAGAAATATGACTTATATAGCCAATGGAAAGAAGCACGCAAAACGTAAACCTAAAATAAATTAACATAAATGATTATCACAAGCACAGAAATACTACCAAAACAGTTTATAAATGTAAAGTATCGTATCCATACAAATAGATGACTGATACCGCACTTCTCATTGGGGACTCACTCCCAAATTTTCCTCCTTCGCATTCGATAAAGTGTCCAGTGATTTTAGGAAAGTTCTGATAATTTAAGATAACGCTCACATCAATTCCTAGACGAGTTTAAAGCTAAACTCTCACACCTTGTATTATGACTTGAGGACAGACTTCGCTACTGCAAAGGATGCTAAAGCAGCAACACAACCCAACAGATGAAAAAAGGTGGCCTCTAAAGTTTTCTTCAACACACCATAGTCAAACATGCATGCCTTATTCTTTGTACAGGCAATGAAAGTTCTCCCTTGTCCAAGTAATTTAACATTGTAAATGGGAAGGATAAAATAGAATAATTAAACAAATACTAAATATGATACGTGGCATGGGTGGAGACTTACTCCCATGGAACATCTCCGACAAGCATCCAATCGCCATCCTTGTCCTCATATGTAAGCACGTACTCTGATCCATGCAGAAGATCCCTCAATTTGCTCTCACTCAGCATTTCCCTTCCGGGAGCTCCCTGGGATTCGCATTGACCTGAAATTGTAATAAACCTGAAATAACTCATTCAATGTTGTCATAAAGTGCTTATTTTGGCATACAGACTAAGCACATTCCCCACCCCCAATCTGTCGTTAGCATCAAAACTGACTCAATGATCCCTCACCTAAGGTAAAACAGCTGAACATCTTCTCAAGAGCAGAAGACAGTTCTTGATATGTAGAGTAGCTTCTCAGATCTACCTTCCTCAGATAAGGAGCACCATCCATGCTAACCTTGACAAATAGAGCACCTGGACCTGGTTTTCCATCAACTTCATCATTGTTCTTAGAACTGGTCGCTAGAGTATTTTTCCTGTATGCTCTTATAGGAGGCCAACCAACTACCTGTGCCCTGCAATGAGGTGGATTAGTAGCAAAGTAGTCGTTGTATAAAAGCTTTTCTTTTCTTTAATTTTCCTTAAAAAAAAATTTACCACCCGAAAGCACCTACTTATGCTAGTTCCCACTTACTTAGCAGCAGGTGGACTGGTGTTGTTGTTAGAACCGTTTACTTTGTTGTGATTGTGACTAGTTCCATTAGTTGCATGGGCACGTTCCTGTGATGCTTTGGTGGGACCATCTTTCACTGTAGTAGGCTGTGTCCCAGACAATCCGGATGGCAGCATTACATTCATACCAGCATTGCCAGAAAACTTTGCTTGTCCAGCAGATTTTTGAGTTTCAGAATCAGTCACAGCCGCGTTAAACATCCAATTCCCTTCACTAAACATAGAACCTTTCATTTCTGGGAGACCACCTATAGTATCAGAATAACCCCTTTTATTTCCAGAAACAACAGCCTTCTGTACTGATGAGCAGATACCATCCTTTGAAGGAATTAAAGGAAACAACAGTTTCTCATCCAGCTTCCCCGAGCTCAGCAGGTTAGGTTCTGGGTCTCTTTCAGGGGATTGGGATCCAGGGAGGCCAAGCCTCAACTCTGTAGCTTTCAAGTTCAGGTTGATCTTATTCTCCTCCGAGAGGCTGGACACCGTGGAGCTGTCAACTGAGGAACAATCTGACAGTCCCAGGTAGTTTCTTTCTTTCAATCCCAAGCCTTTCTGGGAAATAGAGTCCATAGAGGCTGAAGAAGCCATCAAAGAAACATTACCCTGCCCTCCCCCCTCAACACCCATCAAAGGTGGAGACATCAGAGCAAAATCTTCCAACAGTTACCCCCGGACCTGTTTGAACAGTGGCACAAATTACCTAACTATATCACATCTGCAAGAAAATCACTGGCGCTGCGTATAACATTAAAAAAAAAAAAAAGGACTAAAAGTAAAACATCTGGACAGTTATAATCTACAAGAACTGACAAGGAAATTTAACCCATAAAATTCATACGCATCAATTAAGAAGGTAGGATTCTAATGCACACGTTAGAAAATCTTTTAGCATTTCAAAAATTGAAACTAAAAGGAGGCATTCAAACAAAAGGAATCATATGCATCATGGGAAGGTGGAGTTCATGAAAGATCGCTTCTTAATGCTCGATAATTTTCTTAGTGAAAGGCCCCCATGGAAACTTTTCACACATTGAAGAGGAAGAGATTTTTTGCCCACCCTCAAGCTTCTAGAAGATCCAAAGCTAACAGATCCACATGGACATAATCAAACTTGTCAACATTATGCAGAAAAACCTAAAGAAGCGGCAATTTGACCACCATGAAAATTTACTTGCATGGAAGTAGAAAATTTAAAACTACGCTGAACGACATAGGAGAAAAATACTTTCATGAAAATGGGTCAAACATACATTGCAGAAGTACAATCCCATACCACAAATCGTTTCTCATAAAAAGACCATATTCCGTTGACCAATAACCGAAATAATGACCAAAGGAATTTTTTCCCCAGCAGAATATATATTTCGTTAATTACTGGTAAAATCTCGTAATTAGTCAATTGACAAACATGTCAGCTCAGTTATCAAACCTTCTTGGTTAACTACATCCAGACATGTGTGGAAGACATTAAGTAAATAAAAGAAAGCCTAGAAAAGGTGAAGTGAAAGGACCAAATACTCGAGCCACAAAACATGTAGCTAAAGAGATCTACCAAAAACCAAAAATTTCCTCATGCACTTGAGAAGCATGAACATGAAGATTCAGCAAAAGCAAGATCTCAGCTCCCAGAGCTCGATTACAGCCCAAAACAAGCTCAATGACTAGCATGGACCTCAAAACAAAATAGTACGGCAGAAACTCAAGACATTTACCTGAATAAAGTTACCGGAATTCCCGCCGGCGGCACAACAAAGTCTCGTAAACGAAGATCAAATTGACGGTTTGAAATTGGAAGAGAACAGCACGAAATGCAGAGAGAGGAGAGTCTTAAGGTCCTTCCATTAAGCAGTAAGCAGTAAGCAGACAAAAGCTTTGAGCTGTGTTTTGCCGAGAGAGGCCCGAAGGTTTAAGGTAAAAAGGGCAATCGGGGGCAAAAAGGAAATTTAGAGGAAGATTCGGGGTCAGCTTTGGTTAAAGTCTGAAATAGGGGACCAAATACGATTTTATACCTGCTGCGTGGATATTCGGGTAGGAGTGTGATTGACGTCTGATATATATATATATATATATATATATATATATTGATCGAATAAAGAGGATACGGACCGTTGGATTAAATATATGTCGTTTTTGCAGGTGGTATATACGGATGAAAAATATTTTTATTTTTGTGAGGGAAAGTCTTTGTAAAGATGGTTTCGGGTTCTTGCTTTCCGGTTTTGGCTATCGAATATATTGCGTCTAAAATGACTTATTTACCCTCCTATGTTTCCTTGAACTCCATAAGTAAAAAATTCTACTGTATTTTCTTTTTATATAGAACGAGTCAGGAGCAGCGTGGTACAAGCGATTCGTGTGCAAAAATAAATCAAATAGTTTATTGTCATATTCGATAAAATGAATCTTAAATTGCACAAAAATAAGTTAGTCATTCGTGTGACAAAATTAGTTAACAAAATATTATCATCATATGAAACTCAAATTTAATTTTAACTATAATTTTTTAATGAATTTGAAATTGTTAAATCAAACATGTGTAAAAATAAAGTTAGCAATATGATATTCTTTTAATATCAAGTTTGGGCTTTATAATTTATTTTAACTATATTTTTTAGTGAAGTTTAAATTATGAAATCTAAACATATCTTTATAGGTAGTTATTTAGCATTTAAGATTTGTATTTTGTGTCATTTTATAGAAATTTTTTTGAAATGTCACTTGTCACCATTTTAAATAGGTAGTTATGTAACACTAAAAAGATGTTACACCAAACCAAACTAATAGTATAGATAGATTATGATACTTTTACGTTTATCATTTTCATTTTCATCATGGTTTAAAGCACCATCATGCCCCTTGTGGTTTTGGTGTAAAAGTACACAATACGATTTTAGAACTGAATACTAAATTCTGAAAATAAAAAACATAATATAGAATACAGAAAAAAATCTCGTAAGCGTACAGGCCCTAAACATTCAAGGCACACATAGTAGGACAGGACGGCTCTTCCACGAACATCGATGCGTAAGAGTCCTGCTATCTCCTTTTGGTTCGGTGACTCAAGTAGAGGCCTAGTTTCTATTTCTATTTTCGAGCGTAACACTGTCAAAGTGGCCAACTAAAAAAAGGAAAAGAAAACACCAAAACCACAAGGGGCATGATGGTGCTTTAAACCATCCATTGCTCATGATGGGAAGACAAAAGGGGAGGGAGGCAAAAGTGTGATTTACAGGAAGGAAGGAGGGATTTGCAGAAAAATGATGCGAGACGAGGATTACCCGCCCCGCCCGCATCTTTTGTTTTTGTTCCGCCAAAACTGGATATCTACAACCAATCCACTCATTACTTGCAAATCCATGCCCTCCTAAATGCCTGAATTGACACAAAAGCCCTCCGAAGTACCGTCCCCGTCCATCCCCACGCAGCTCCCGGATCTACATGTTCCCCCGCCAACCTCAAGCGAATCAACACGGCCGTCAAGTGGGGGCCACCACTTTCCATAAAAGGACAAGTCGGGGAAAGAAAAAGATCCCGCTGAAAGGGAGGGGGGACGTAGATGGAATTCTGTGGAGAGGGGAAGGGTCAAAAGGGGAAATAGGGAGGGAGATGGGGCATTTAATGGGGGGGGGAAGAGCGGATTAATTAAAGAGGAAAACCGGGGGTGGCGTGGGGGAGACAAGAAAGCGGCATTTGAAGTTGTTTTGCCGGCTGGTGACCGGGACACCTAACCTCTCCTCCGCTGCCCTCCTATATTCTCTCTCTTACTATTATAATATATTATTATTATTATTATTATGATCACCTTTCTTTCTTTTTTCAGTTTGGTAATTTGGATCTCTTTTCATAATAATATAGACCGCCGTATGTTAATGAAACTTATGACACTAACTCGCTATATTTATCACTTTTATCATTATTAATTCTTCTCTTTTTCCTTTGCTAATCAATTTGATCTCCACAAATTTGGTTACAATACTGATAACGATGACATTTATATGACAAATTAAAGTATCACAAACCAGTACGAATGACGTTTTTGTTAACAAGTGAAACTGTATATGATGAGTTAAAGTGTCACGAACAAATGTGAATGACTTTTCATTGACAAATACAACTAACTGCATGTTCTCAAATTATTGCAAATTTGAAATTGCAATGTTACGTGTAGATTTTAAAATCTGCAAACATTACAACGTTAATCTTTTTTCTTTCCATCGTTACCTACTCTATTTGAAGAAGATATACAACTTTATATTTTTGTTTATCATACAATAAACTACATAGTGATGACGTATCATTGTAAAAACGACTTCGTAATGACTGTCTACCGTTTGCTATGAAAATTGTAACCAAGACGAATAAGTATTTTAAGAAACTACATGATTCAAATTCGTATTAGTTTACACACAAAGCTCACAAGTTAACGCACGACAGGTATCCAGCCAACATTTCCTATGAAACTTGAATTACTTACAATTAATTAATGATTCAGAGGATACCAAACTTATGTGCATGCGTGCTCACGTCTATATACATTTATGTATTAAAGGAGGAGAAAATTGTTCGTGCTTAAATTTATCATATAAATAAGGGCTAATTACAGCAGTGTCCCTGGGGTTATGGTGAAATTACAGTCAATGATATTAAGTTTCAAAAATATAACATACTGTGACCAAAGACGTTAAAAAAGTAACACTTATATCCATCCGTCAGGGTTCTGTCCCAAAAGTATAATTTTCATCATTACGTGTTTTAAAAATGGCAATATTGCCCTTGTACAGTATATCCTGAATAATTTTTATAATTTTCAAATTAGGATATCAAACCCTAACTTTTTAAAATTAGGGTTTTAAAACCCTGAAATCAGGAGGATTTCAAACACTGATTTAAAAATTAGGATTTCAAAATCCTAATTTGAAATTAGGATTTTAAAATCTTAAAATTAGGGTCTCAAAACCCTAAAAATTTAAATTAGAGTTTTGAAACTTAATTTGGCCAGTGAAGAATCGCGATTGGAGTGGAGGCTCAGACGGCGCGATTGGTGAGAATCAATGATGGTGAGAATCGAGCTAGTAAAGGCATTGGAGTGGAGGCTTAGCCGGCGCTGCTCGCTGAGGCTAGCGAGTTGGGAGCAAATTGGCCGATGAGACCTAGGCGACGCAGGCGGAGCTCGGGACTGACGGGGTGAAGGAGTCATGCGGAGCTCGGGACTACGGGGTGGAGGAGTCAGGCGGAGCTCGAGGCTAACGGGGTGGAGGAGTCAGGTGGAGCTCGAGGCTAACAGGGTGGAGGAGTTTCAACCCGATGGAGGAGCTCAGGGATGACGGGGTGGAGGCTAGCCTGAAAATGATGGTGAGGAATAAAAGATGGCGCAATAGAGGAGCCAGGCGAATTTCAGTCAAAGTCGTGGTGCCGACGTCGTGGTGGTGGTGAAGGAGGAATAGAAAATGATGGTGAGGCAGTGAAGAAGAGCCAATATTAAGCCCCCCCCCCCCCCCCACACACACACACACACACACACACACCGCACAATGTTTGATTTTTTATTTTAGAAGAAGTAATGGCTTTGAAAAAAAAATGTTGTAACTTAGGGATAATAAAGTCTTTTCATTAAAATCATTAGGATTTTTAAGATTTTGTTTGGTCAACGGACATAAGTGTAATTGGTCCAAACTATTTTTCTTGCATGTAATTATACCTTAACCTCAGGAATTCTGCTGTAATTAGCCCTATAAACAACATTATCGACGCCTATACACACGATGACCCCCCTAAGAAGATTAATTTTACTTACAAATCATATTGTTACATGTTACAACTTGCAATACGCACCTTTGTTTGGTGATTCATAAAAATGTGTGTAAACCTTTTGCTATAAGTAGGACATGAGTTGAGATATATGCATCTAAGACCACATTGTGAAGGATAACATACAAGCATGCAATGTGTGTATAATTCTTGGATAATGTTACTCAGGCGTCTTAGAAAAGTGTTGTAACCGTAGATTCAGTTGATTACGATTGCACGACATATGTTGACTACCCGCACGCACACACACAATCATCGTCGCAAGTATCTTATCAATTCTCATCTCAATATGTAATCTTTAAGAAATCTGTAGTCTTTCTTCTTGGACAGAATATAAACAGACCCAAATTTGTCAAAAATTTCTATCTGCGAGCAAGAACCGTATTTGAATTTGTTGCACTAGGAAACGTTATTCTTCATCTTCCTACACTACCTCTACGCAAAAGCTCATCGTCAATGCAAATTTGAAAAGAAATAAAGTTAAAAAACATTTCTAAAGATCTTAAAAATACTTTGATCCTAAGAAGTTGTTCCAACATTTTATTTTCGACTAAGCTCACGCTCTCAAAAATCATTACGAGTGACTTTTTGCACAACTGTTCACCCGTCATTGCTAAAAAAAAAAAGGTTTTTAAGCATACTACGTGTAAAAAAAAATTGAACATAAAGATAAAGTTTTTAGATGGCATGACAGCACCCAAGATCATGATTAGCTCAATGTAACGCTATTGAAGGCATTTGAAATATGAGAGGGAGCTTACAAAAAGCTATCATGTCCTCCAGCTCATACTAGACCTGCCCGCCCCTTTATTAAACAAACTTTCATGAGTCGCACAAAGCATGATTAGCTGCCACTTACCTTTGCACGCCTGCCCCTGAAAGAAAACCAATTGATTCAATACGCCCATGCCACCCTCATTTCGCTTCCTACCCCCTTCACCCGCCGTTGGATCGCGCCACTCTTCCTTCCCCGCCGCTGGATCATCGCAAAAGTAGGTACACAACGAAGCTTGAAGTTGAAGTTGGCGTTTGGGGCGTTAAACAAAATTGCCCACGATATTAAGACAGCAGAATTGATTAAAGTGGGGGCGTTTGATAGGCTTTAGGGCCACAGATGTTGCGGGCTTGTGCCACGACAAAGGGACCCAATGCCGGGAGACCTCCGCTTTTGCCGGTAACTTTTTTTCACCTAACCGTGGTTTGGGAGAGAGGATCCAATAAATGGCTGACACGTTATTTGGTGGGAAACTTGTAAGTTTGGGCATGTGGCTTGTCTGACACGCGATAGAGCGGGGCTAGCCTACGCGATAGACCTGGGGAAGGTCAATGCGATTACGGATAGGATGGCGATGTGGCTTTTGTGGGGGTCCAGTCTACCAATCTCGATTGTTCCGGGGCCCACTGCATCTGAGAGCTCACGTGTGAGAGGTATGTACTGTGTACTACCATATCAGCCTGTTATAAATAACTTTGTTTCTTTCTATGTTAGAAATATATAATATTTATGCATTTATAATAACTTTTTTTCTTATTTCTTGTTGCATTTTCCCTGGAAAATAATGCCTCCTCGTGCTTCACGTCAATTACATGGATACTGTATTTACCAATTATTCTAGAAGTTTTTTTTTTAATTTTTATAGAATGTTTTGCTTGATTTGGAGGTGCAACATTTTGCTGAACTTTAATGAAAATATTGTGAAATAGACCTGCTATTAAGTTTGGCTCGTGTACGTACTTTCATTTGTTAAGAGTTGGTTCAAGATCGATACGGAGAGAAATAGATTTAGATCAAACTTAGTATTCCTTCCCTTCCAAAATACTTGATCGTATTTGACTTATACGTTTATTTAAGATATGAATCATATTTTATATTTTTTTATTATACACACACAGAGAGAGAGAGAGAGAGAGAGAGAGTTGGTGGAAGATTAACCGCGGAGAGAGAAAATAAAATAAAAATAAGCGTAAAAAGGATAAGAATAAAAAACCTATAAAATATTTTTTAAGTTAAAAATAAATAATTTTTTTTGACACAGCTCAAAAAAGATATATGATCATTTTTTTAAAGACGGAAGGAATACTTTTTAATTGAGTTCGACTCGATAAGAAACAGGAGTTACACGTAATTTGAACTCGAAGCGACCAAGTCTAAATACTACCAAATTAAGTACAGTTGAGTTCCTTTCGAACATTCATACCACAAAAATAATGGGAAAGTATCGTAAGGAAATCATGTTTATACGACTTCTCTTACTTGCTAGGTCTTAACCATCTTTAGTTCTTTATTTATTGAAAACCAATTCTGAAGTGATTACCAAACACACTATTATCTGAAGTTCGAATTATTTATTCATTTATTTATGGACTACTTCGTAAAAGAGAAGGTACATGCATTCCAGCATCTCTCCTTTTGGCATCTGTAAATATTGGCAAGGGCCGGCCCTCTTCATCCCCACCTTTGGATGGCACGGTGGGCCTCTGAGAAATTGAAAATGAACGCACGTACTTTGTCCGTTGTGGGCTGAGCAACCCGTACTTGCGGTGCCAGTCTGATGTTTAAATTGGCCACATGTTTTGACAAATCAATAGAACCCAATCCTGAGTCCTGAACTTAGTCCAAAAAAGAGAGCCCAATTTCCCTTGCGCATCTTCGATTGTTTTACTTTTGTTTTCTTTTGGTTAATTGGAAAAAAAACATTTCATTAATTAAGAGCGCTTACATGAGCCGTCCTGCCTGTTTGATAGTTTTAAAAAATTAATATAATGAAATTTACATCAACGAGGCTTGATCTTTTTTGAACTGTTTATAGTATTTCTCGTCTTGTTGTCGTTTGGAGGGAAAAAAGAGAGAGAGACAAAGAAGACTATATATTAAGCAAATTATGAAATTTCCCCAAAGAGTATCCAATCACTTCTTGTGGTTGTTGGAATGATGAATGTGAGTCTTTTTTAACATGGAAGATCTAGATATGTAAGATGCTGGTGTACTAATTTGCCTTTTTATATTTGAACTTGCCTATCCTCCGACTTTTGCAAAGATCAATACGCTACGGCTATGTTTGGTCAATCTGATAAATCATGATAACATATCTTGTCACACAAGGCCGAATAAGTTTTAAATTAACCTTAGTTCACAGTTGGATAGAATTATCAATAGCAACCGCTATCCTAAACTCACAACCAAATAACCAAATTAGCACGCCCACCACCAACCTCCATATATAACCGATAGATCACACCCATCAAGAGCCGATACCAACCTCCATCACCCATAGATGCACCAATCATTTTTCATAACCAAACCTTGATCACCCACAAATGACCTCAACCAGCACCATACAGCACATCGCTTTTTTCCCACCTCTTTCCCCGTGCACCGCCACCATTCTCCACCCCCTCCCCCGCCAGTAGGACGAAATACGGAATGGCATAAAATCAAGTTTCACGGGTACGTTGTGCGTCCCTTGTGTGCCTGCCCAAATGTCAAATAAAATCACTTTTATCTTATTTCCTATATTATCAGACGTGACAAGCACATGCTAACAAGTTATAGAAGTTGTTGGTAGCAAGTCATTGAATGGATTATAGATCATTCATCGCGACTAAATCACAAATCTCGCCCAGCAACATAACATTGTCCCTGGCAACTTCGGAGGCATTATAAGTTTGCACCAGGGTCCGTCTCCTTGATTAGACGAGTGATGGATAAGGGAGGGAAGAGTGGCTCCTCAGGTCAAATCAATTAGGTACAAGGCGATATCATGTTAATCCAGCTCGGAATCAATTTTATGGGCCCATGAAAGCATCACTGAATTACCAGAAACAAAAAAATAAAAGGTCCCTTCCAATTTCGGATTTGAGCTAATTTTTAGGGGAGTTCAACTAAAGTGTTACTATATATATATATATATATATATATATATATATATATATATATATATATATATATATAATCATTCAACGACAGTATTTGTGTAGCTTAAGTACAGAAAGTGAAATTTAATTATCACTTATAAATGACAGAGATAAAGGATCCCATTTTGATGGGATGGGAACTGGTTATTGCAAAGGTAAGTAATTGTCAACAGTGGGTCATCTCTAAACTAAACCTGCCAAGGAGGAGTTTGGCAAGAAAATGACTTGATGCTAAATAAAATATCAACATCACTTATATTGATAATGACCTTGAAGAATATAAATATACAGGTGAAAAGAAAATGTGGGAAATATTTTAGCTGAGAGAGTCACTTAAAAGGATATTATTGGCAAAAGACCCGTAAAGAAATTTTTTACAAGTAATACGAAACTAAGTAGTGTCTTGGGAAATGTAGAAAATTAAAATTCTCAAAACTTGAATGTGTTGACAATAACACGTTGTATGATCAATCAATGAAATGATTGATTTTGAGATTGAGATTGACAAAAAAAAAAGAAAAAAGGAAAGGCTATTTCTACTCCTTAAGATGTCAGTACACCCTCTCGTTCGTTATGAAAGAGTCAACATAAGTCGCTAAAGTGCATTTTTAGCAACAAAAGAAGATGAAAAAAATATATATGGGAGTAAAACTAGTATTTTCTCAAAAGAAAAAACAAAGAGCTTTCTTTAACTGAAATATTGTTTCCCACTCGACTATTGTTTGAGCTTAGCTCAACCTTGGCCCGTGATGAAGTTTATGCACTCAAAATTGTCTTTGTTGCTCTAGTAGTATCCAAGCTCCCGAGCTCAGAGCTTGAGCTTAAACTTCATACATATTTTTAGGCCCTATATGTTGTAGTATTGTCTTTTTTTATTAGCAGTTTACTCAATAAATGATTTTACGTAAATTAATATCTAAGATGTACGTGGCGTTTCTCACAACTTATATACTTACTTTGTTCACAAATTTTGACAACCCAAAAAATATCTAAAATATGTTCTTTATATATCTCCAAAAAAACAATCAATTCTAAGTTTTGAACAACTTGAATCATTTACTAAATTGGATGAATAAAAAATTTGAAATGAAGTTGACAAAATGAAAAACAAAGAGAAAGTATCAACATGCTACGCGTGGCAAATTGTAATGAATGAGAGGTATTCCCAAAATTTAAATTGCTAAGTTGGAAAAGTGCCTCTTGAGGAATTTATAGATTATTATTATATCATTCTCTACTTTATGTGGATTGCACCTCGCTTATAACTGAAAAATTACTATAAACATCATTTTAAGCTTTTTCTTAAGATATAACTTTAATTAGATGATCAAAATACATTGCAATAAACAGGATCTTGGTCAATTTCCAACATTTACTTATTTGAATGTCGGAATATATGCCTAGCTTCCAAGTCTGGTTAGCTTAATGAGGCTCAAGAGTGAAGCATACTCAAGTTATAATAGTCTCTTAATAGAGCGCCCAGTAGTCCATAAAGAGTTTCCACGGCCCTGTATCACATAAATGAATTAATCATGGAACATATATATTACTAAAACCACAAAACCGTACAACTTTCACGGAATGTTTCTTCATGGAGCAGCACCCTATCGGCCAAAGCACTTTCTGACTTAATTTGTTATGACAACTTTTTGGCTCGCTAACGCATTTGCAACTGTGCATCCAACAGAATAATTTCTTTACTAGTTAACATATGTACGCATGGGTGACTCTATTTGCAAAACACTTTTGGCTTTTGCCATTCAAATTACCAAGTCTATTTGCACCAATAATTCCTTTGCAATTAACACATGACAAGAGAAGATAGTTCCCAAATTAGCTGGAAGAAAGAAGGAGGAGTGGAATAACATTCAGAATCCATTGCGGCATAATCAAAGTTAAAGAATGGACGAGATAAAATACCATCTTAGCAAAATCCCTATTAATGGTCCAATTTTGTAGAAAACGATAAGCAGCAGCCGAAGTTCCCCATTTAGAGCCAAAGCAAGCATGCATTAGTACGCGTTCACCAACCGTCCTAATTGGGAAGTAGGCCATGGCCAGTGGAGTCTACGAAAATGACTTCGCCTCAAGTGCTCGAGTGAGTCAGTGTTTCCAGTTTACCGCTCGTTGAGATCGAACTTTGATAAGGCACTTCATGTACTTGGTATAGCTTTGCTTTTGCTCGTGGTGGACCTTCTCATCACCAGCTTATATACGGGCGTAATGCTTTGTCCTTGTTAAGAAGCTTTTTTCTATAGTTGGGTTGGTGCTCGATCTGTGTGGGTTTTACACCTGACAATCTAGCAATCCGAGTGCTGTCAGGAACCGTGGCTAAAGAGTTGCAGCGACAAATTGTCGTGATGGCAACAAATGGTCGGTTATTTATTTATTTATTTATTTATTGTCTCAAGAGACTTTTCAGAATAGCACTTCTAGTATAACTTTGGTGGCTTTTCTAAAATTATGAATTATAAATGCATTATTTTACCATTTGGGGAGATTCTAAACGTCGCGCCATGTATAAAGTATGCGTCAAAGCTCTTTAGAGCTTGTTTGATTTATCGTTTAGAGGTTACATACATAACAAGTGCCGTTCTAAAAACAAAATTAATGTCTTGGAAATCTTTACGATTATTAGGCTTGTGATGGATGGGACATTCTTTACAACACAACGTTGATCAAGTACTCTTGCTCCGCCAAGCTTTAGATTAGAACTGGATGGGCCATTCTTAGGAGCTGAAGCTTTGTTAGTGCTGGTGTTGATGATAGATTATTATGTAATGTATTTGTATTGTAAGTGAAGTTCAAGACCCAAAAAGGTTTTGTTCATTGTCCCACATTAGAGAGAAAATGAACTTTCTCTCTCCTTATAAATAAGCACATAGTACATATAATTTGAATTGTTTTGAGATGTTTTGGAGAAAAAGTTGGGAATGCTATTGTGCGGTGCACCGCACGAGCGTGCGCATGTGGCGCATTGTGTGCGCTTTAGTGGGCGCACTTATATATGATCTAACGACACATTTTATCAATTTTTGGAATTATTTCTTTCCATCATTTATTTTTGGTGACACTTTAATGACTTTGAAAGTAATTTCGGAAATGCTCCAAAAATAGCAGTTATTTTTGATTGGTTGTGTCTCTTTATGAAGGGATGACTGTTAAATCCATATATAAGACTCTGAAATTCAGAATAAAAATTACTTTTGCATTCTAATTTTTGAATCTCATTTTTTCAGTTATATACACTTTCCGAGGAGCAGTTCTGAAACAAACCTTCAGAATTGTTATCTTCAGATTGTTGGTTTGAGTAATCGTGGAAGTGATTTGCCATTAAATCCGGTAGCAAACTTGGATCAAGTGGGGGCAAATATCGCCTTAAAGATAATGTCTTTAGACGCGCCTCAAGCCATAAAATTTCATCTATCTTCTTCCTTCCAGCATTTTCTCTCCAACGGCTAGTGCTGGTGGTTTGGGTGGTCAGCACCATTCATTGCTGGTTTGAAGGTGGATGCTTTGTGGAGGGTCGAACTTGGGCTGCCGGTGGCTGCTCTACTGCCTGCTGCTACGAAGTTGGATGCTGTTGCTTGGTGATCATTTTGGGTGGATATCTATTAGTTTAGGCTTGGTTTGGATGCAGCACTTCGTGCTTTTTACTTACGTGGAATGCTCTTGCTGCTGGCTAGTTTTTTTGGGTCGTGTAGATTGTCAGGTTGTTTTCTTCTGTTTATTTCATTGAAGCTTTGTAGTATGTTTGGACATGAGATTTGAACCGAAGATTTCACTTTTGAGAGGTATTTGAAAATTCTTTGAACATAATCTCTTTTTTAGATTGTACAAAAGAGGATTTGCAAAGTTTTTGGAGAGATTTGAACTGAGAATTTGATCCCTCCAAATTCTCAGTTCAATAACTAGTCTGTACTAATTATTTACAAAGTCTCTTCAAAGAGGTAATTTGTAAAATCACCACGTAAACTTATGTCTACTTTCTAAGATATTTGCTCCCAACTACTTTCTAGGATATGTGCTCCCCGCCCTTTTAACAACTTATTTCTTGAACATCTTTTTGTTTAGAAAAATCTTGAATGCATTAATATTCATCAAAGAAAGAAATTACAAAGTACTCGATAAGAATTTACAGAATAACAAAAAATTTCAAACAAAATATTTTGTAATGATGAGATTTGTAAATGGAGGAATTTCAAAATGAGAGAATTTGAAAGTATCCAGTATTTCAAAAATTTCACGTTCAAACACATTCTTTGTGCCAAACAAAAAACACATGCTAAAAAGTAAGAGAAGCCTACCAGCAAAAACATGCTCAAGAGCATGAAACGTAGAATAAGACGTGATCCTGTTAAGCAGAGAAAAACTGCAAGAAAGAGACCTGAATGAGGTGGGCATGTGCCTAACTCTGATACTATATTGAAGCCTGGAGTCCAACCTAAAAGCGTGTTCAAGCGTTGGAGAAACACATCAGATATAAGAACCAATCTCAAACTTCATGCACGTTCGGCGTGAGACTTGGCATTTTTGTTTTTCTAGTTTATAGAATATGTCCATGTTTCCTGTTAATAGTTTAGTCTCTGAGTAGGGGTCCTGTTCCAGTTGATAGGAGGTACTGTTATGGATGGTGTTTTTTACGAACTTTCTGTTATTTATCTTCACGGCGGAACCTTAATTTACTTGTTTTGCTTGGACACTTTGAATTAGAACAATGAAGCTATCGTAATTGAAACCGAGCTTTGCACTTTCAGTTTAATTAATGAAGTTTTTGAACCATTATGTCACAAAAAAAAAGAGTAAAAATAAAGTTTGAGGTGCTTGCTACAAAAGCACGTTATAGGTTGCTTGGTAGTATATTTCTTCTTTAATACCTCAAATTTCAAAGCATCTCGATAGCTACAAGTATATCTGTTCTTCACAGCAAATTGCCGAATTATTTCGTCCTTGTTTTTAGAGTGTTATCATTGTTAGACCCAAATTATTAACTTTTTTTTTGAAGGTTAAGAACCCAACCAGTAATATTAAAGACAAGTTACATCAAGACCATAAAGTCAAGTACCTGAACACACGGATGACATCTTCATCCGATAGGAATCACAATAAAGGTAACAACAATAAAATCCCAAAAAGTAGCAGGACAAAAAAGTAAGGGATAATTACAGCAAAGTTCCTGAGGTTAGGATGAAATTACAGGAATGTCCATTAGTTTGGACAAATTACACTTTTATTTATTGACTAAACATAATACAAAAATACATAACAGTTTTGAGAAAAGACCTAATTACCCCTAAATAAAATTGAAATCCATTTTCTTTTATCTTCTCTCTCTCTCTCTCTCTTCATCTCCCGTCTCTTCATTTCATACATAAAAAACCAACTAACACCAAGGCAACACCGGTAGAAATCATAGTTATCAATACCGTACTGGTATCGGCCGTACCGGCCGTTACGTACCGCTTTTACCTTTATTAGTACGGTAGCTTTTATATTTTGTACCGGTCAAAATGCCGCATGTACCGGTTGTATCGGCTGTACCGGCTGGTACATTTGCTACCGGTCGAGATAATGTGTTTTGTACAATTGTACTGGTTCCTTAAAAAATGTAAAAGTGACAAATTTTGTTAGAAATTTTATGAATTGACCATATAAAGACTAAATAGAAAAATATTAAGTTATATTATACAAATCAAAGCCACTGTAGCCTTTTGCTCATAATATTCATTACAATTTATAAAATATTTCCTAATAAGTTTTCAATATTAACTTAGCTTTAATGTATATTCTTTCATCTACATGATGTATTGCTTTACTTATACGTGCGCGAGCACACTTAGAAAAAGAACTTATTTTTGAACTCAAAGATATTATTAAATAAATATCTTATTCTTACATAAGAATTTGCGAATGAGATCATAAAAAATGGTTAAATAAATAACTTATTTGGGAACCAATAGTTTTTAAAAAAATTAAGGTAATTCATGCTCTATGTAGGACAAACATTTTATTTTAGAGGAGCTGTGATTAAGAAAAGATATGTATACATTCCATATATATATATATATATATATATTGATGAAAATTTTAAAACGGTACCGATAACGTACCGATACCGGTACGTACCATTTTACAGAAAAATAGTACGCACTCCGATACAGTATTTATAACTATGGAAGAAATGGCTCGGGAAAGCAGGATGGGGTAGTGGCTCTGGTGCGACGAGTGTGGGGAGTGGCCACCGCACCGGAGGAGCAAGAGTGGGGGCAGCAGGCGTCGAAGACGGTGCAGCAACGACGGAGGTGCTCGGTGACCATATTCGGCAGGTTGCGCTATGGTGTACTCGTCGATTGCGAAGTCCTAGATGAACATTGAGGTTCGGCTGCCATCTGTGGATACCAATGAAGGGAATACCAAGTCGGCCGTGAGGTGATCGTGTTGGTTTGCTTCTGAAGATGATGGGTTCTGACTTCATGGGGTGATTTGTGTCGGTTTGAAATTCCAATTGGATTCCACATTTGTTGTTGATGACCACATACCTGTGAGACATTTCCTTCACAACCATTGCGCATGCCTAAGGCCTAAGTTCGTGAATTTCAAGGGCTCTCTTGCCTACAAAATGATGACGATGACTCTATGGATCATGAAGGGCGATGGAGATGGCTTAGATAGGGAACATATAACTTTTAAGACCTTAATTTAAAAATTAGGGTTTTGAAACCCTAATTTTCAGGGTTTTGAAACCCTAATTTTCAAATTAGGGTTTGAAATCTTAGTTTTAAGATTTTAAAAATTATTCAGTATATACAGTACAAGGACAAGATTGTAATTTTGAAAATACATAATGATGACATCATAAAAAAATTATACTTTTTGGACGAAATCCTGACGGATGGATACAAGTGTTACTTTTTTAACATTTTTGGTCACGGTATGGTACATTTTGAAACTTAGTCTCTTTGACTGTAATTTCATTATAACTTCAGAGATATTGTTGTAATCATCCCAAAAAAACAACAATAAAAACCAAAAAGTAGAGGACTAGAAAAACACCAAAGCAAGCACTAAAACAATAAATAAGCCATAAACTAAACCAAACTAAACATGTAATTTAATTTCTGTTTTTTTTCTTCATTTCTTTCCCTTTTTTTGGGTTTTGTATTATAATTTATTTTATTTTATCATTTTTAAGGGATCAGATTAACCTAAGATAAGCACACTATGTAACCTAACATTTGACCACCACACCCTTCAAGACGAGCACGAACACCGTTGCCCACGCGCAGCAACTCAATGCGCCACCACAGCTGCAACTCCATACCATCCACGATCATCTACCAATCCACCACCATCTCCACCGCCAGCAACGCCAGACTGTCTGTCACTAACCTGCCACCACATCCACATAGAACTCCACTGTCACACTGGCACACCTCTAAACCTTGCAATCTCCTCAAGTTTTCCACCATCGCTACCCACGACCCAAGGCTCCACCACACCAACGTGAGACCACCATGAGCCCAGCCAGCAGTCCCACTACCCGAAGCCCTAGAAACCCGTCCATCATCGCAACAACGTTCACCAGCACGCAAACCAAGACTTCCAACCTTTCTATAGCAAAAATGGGGGGATGAGGATCCACTAGGGGGAAGATAACCCGAGCAGAGATTAAAACTTATTCCTATAGACTCACCCTTATTCTCTAAATCTAAACCAGTGGCGCCACCACGCCCACCAAACTAACCAGAGATTCCACCTTAATGACATCACAAACCCACATCGGCAGAAATTCTGATCACCAACACCATACCAAGAAACCCATATCAACCCGCACAGCAGACGCACCACCCCCAGAGAGTCGACGTCTTTCCCAACATCCCATGAGTAGCTTACCCATCGCCATAGATTGAGCTCGACAAAGTCAAGCACACAAAGGAAAAATGAAAAATAAACCACAACACTCACAAATTAACCGCAGAGAAAGAAGGCTATTCTACCATGCCACCACTCGCCGAAGGAGACCACGATGGCAACAGAGGCGCTTTGTGTATTGGGAAGAGAAGATGGGAGTTTTGGAGATAGAGGAGAGATAGTGTCTGGTTGTGTGGCACCCTTCCTTCTTAAACGTATATGCCACTATATTTTGCATTCATCACTACGAAGAGAAATAAGTGCCATTTGTATTTCATGCTTTCATAATTACCAAAATAGCTCCAACAAGATTTTTTGGGATTGGATATATCAGTCATTTCACAACTTCGAATTGTGTTGCAGCATTCACGGCACAACTTTATATTGCATTAAAGCATGCATGACTAGCTCTATTATCAAAAAAGTTTTAACTTGTATCAAAACAACATTTAAACCTAACTTATAATAATCATTAATCTATACTACCTATAATCTATACTACCTATAAAAGTATGAATGTTGTAATTCATTTTTAGACGATTATGTCCTCCATTAATTACGTCAATTATATTCTTACCCTTCTTTTATTACTCTCTTTTAAATTTTGATGAAATTAAAAGAACATTGGGTAATGAATCTATTATATACATTGAAAAATAAAAAGTATGACGAGGAAAAAAAACCAAAACAAAGAAATTCCTTTATTATTCTCTTTTTAATTTGATTAAATGAAATAAACATTAGATATTAAACTGATTAGAACTGTAATTCTTTTCTTGCATTTTTAGGTTAGCAAACAATTAACCAATTGAAAGCTGAAAAACAAAATAAAGAAACTGAAATACGTGAAAAATCAATTAAGAAACAAAAAATTATTGAAAAAACAAAAGCATAAAAAAAATGAAAAAGGGTCAAATACGCATAAAAAAATAAGGCTTAAATATGGTGCTAATTTGAACTGAAAATATACTCGGTTATTACAGTTGAAGGCTGAGTGTTTTGCATTTCTTATTGATAAAATGCAAAGTACCTGATCTTGAAAATTATAGATCTTAATCATAAACCAATTTAACAAATTACAAAAATAAAGACGTAGATTCATTTTTCAATTTTTTTATTTGCTTTTATTTTCAGTAGTGTCATCAAACATTTTTTCAATTCAAAAGCATACAAAGAATATTTTTAAATATTGAACTGATTATACTTGCCAACGTAAAATATACATTTCTTCTAAAACAAGTCACAAAAGAAATAAAAATATAATTGAATTACATTATTTTGATAAAAAAAAAAGATAATAATATCACTTCAGACATTACTCTCGACTATATTCACGTACAACGCACGTGCTCTATACTAGTCTAACTAAGCATCCGAACAAAATTATGAATACACAATAGAAACTTCTCCAACTTTAGATGAAACATTTCAGCGAAAGTAAACTGGCTCATTACGACTATGATTGTTGGTGATTTCCATTATAAAGTACAATTACCACTATTGTCTAAAAATTATGGATGACAATTTGATCAGCAACCGGCGGGTATCCGCCCCGCCCCGATCCAATAGGAGTGGGTTTTCTTGACATTGATTGGGTTATGGGGCGTGTATGGTATTTAAAATTTAAACCCGCAACGGGTACGGGTCATATTTGGTATTTAGTTTAACCGTCGCGCGCCCTGTATATGTTTTATGTTTAGTTTTTATCCTAACCTTAGATCTAGGCAATCTCAGTCGTCCATCTCATAATATAAATAGTGGACAAAACCTTTCTCTTTCTCAGCCTCTCTTCTCCGCCGCCCCATCTTCTCTCAATTCTCTGTGTTCTTTCAACGCTCATTCGTCGAACTGTCACGGCCTCCACGGACCAACCACCTAATGTCGCCTTCTCTTTGCCCAGCATGGTACAACGCTTATCTCCGCCATGCACCGATCTCTAGTCCAACACCGAAGCTCCTGCTGCGGCTACGCCGAATAGCGACGGCGCAACAACAGAGTTGTGGCGGTCGAGTTTGCCAAGTGCGACAGCTGCAGATACATCACGTTCATGAGAGCTTCAAGGGGCGCTGGATCTGCGGCCTCTGCGATGAGGCGGTGAAGGACGAGGTGGTGCGATCGGAATGGCGAATCGGCAACGACGAGGTGCTGTACCTGTATTTTTTTTTTATTCTTTCCCTTTTTACTTTTTTTGTTGAATTCTCTCTTTCCATTTGTTGGTGATGGGTGATAATGGTGAGTGTGTGCCGGCCGTGCCGTCGGTAGGGTGTGCCGGCGGTGCTCAAGAGTAATTGTGCCTTGTTCTTCTTCTGTCTCAGACTGGTTGTGGCCCCGAGTAAGGAAAGATCGGGGCTGGGTCGGGTTTCCTAAATTACCTTAGGATCGGGTATTCCATTCTTTTGACCCGGTGCCGGGGTGGGGCGGGGCGAAGTGGGGTTTTTGAACTAGCGGGACGGGTTTAGATTTAATAAGATTCTCATCCGACCCGTCCTATTGCCATCTCTACTAAAAAATGACAGACTCCTAATCTCCTAACATCCGCTGGGCAAAAAAGACACATGAGGCTCTAGTAATGATTAATATATTTTCCAAAAGGTTACTTTTACAAGAGTTTATCTACCTATCATTTTGTCGTTTGAAGTGTACAAGATATATTGACCTTTAGCGACAAAACACATCATGGATAATCATAGGCTGCCTAGAAAATAGATATTCCCTAAAAAGAGCTAAAAATTAAATCTATGCCCTGAAGTATTCACTCGATCTCATACCAAGGTTCATCTGTAATCATTAATGCTTTTAATATACAACATGAGAGCGTGACCATTTGTCACGAATAAACATTTCTTTCATCACTTTCCATTTTAGCATTTTTTATTTAGTGACGTTATGAAAGGCGGCTAAGAGTTGTCGTTGTTTGTAATAATAAAAATGTCAATAACTAGAATTTGTACCTATTAACTATTTCTATGTAAGAGAAGATTATAGCTATTTTCGTATAATTCAAAAAGCAGCCAAAACGTCTTTCATTCCTAATAAGAACAAAATTATGTCGATGTCTAGGTGCTGCTGAACATGACGTATAACGTGAAAATTAATATGGGCCAGCGTCTAAACTAATTGTCAAATTCAAATCACTCACGGCACTGCGCACTTCGTGTTTGATCATTAGGAACTACTGGGAAGGGTTCTGTTTGTCTTTCTATATTTTGTACATATCCCTGTTGTTTTTTTTTTTTGAAGCATCTCTCTATGGTTGGTACCTTATATATGCCCATGCTCCCTTGTTTCTTCTTTGAAATTTCTCTTGTTATTAAGATATTAAATTCTTCTATTTATTGCAGCTCTCACTACATACAAGAAAGTAGATATCTTTATATTTTAGTACCAAATAAAGTTTGGTCTTGTCCTTTAAGAACACCATAGGGTAAGGCTCTCTGACAATTCGAGCGTTTCAATGAAATGAATTTGGTAATTCAATCCTGACCTTTATCAAAATAAAATAAAATAAAAATGAATAAATATTTTGGAGTGAGTATAAGATGATGATAATTGTTAAAAGGCACAAGAAGAAGATGAAGCTATGGTATTCCCAGGATATTTATGCTAAATCTTCATAGACAGGTTACGTAAGATGCGAGTAAAGCATGTGGTAGAAGTTTTCTAGTAATGGGAATTTGAAATTCCTTTGGAGGGGCAATCGACCAAATAAACAAGCTTATTCGGAGGGATAGAATCTTAAGCAGATTGCTGGCTAGCTTACATCAGTTCCTTCTTTTCATTCTTTGTTTCTCAATTCTCATGATACATTTGGTTTGAAGGGACTGAAGTGGTCATGACATTTTCACTTTCTTACATGTGTTTTTTTTTGTCGTTAAAAAGTGATAAATATTTTTTCATCAATGATTAAAGCGGTGCGAAAATATATAAGAGTGAAAATAACCTACATATTTGTAATTTGTTAAGATTGTAAGAGAGACCATTGTATGATTGTAAAGCTAAAAGTAATGGTACAATATATAAAAAAACACACGATACAACACAAGACTTCAAGATTTCAAAGTTTCGGGAGAAATTTACCACGACCCACCTATGGGAACTAGACCCTTAGGGCTCTTATGAGAAATGGTCAAGATGCTATATGCAATTAATGGAAAACCACGGGTCTTTATACTTCAAGTGAGGGTATTGGAATTAAACACTAACACACGTTGCTTAAAACCGTTAAAAAAAAGAGAGAGAACTCACTGTCGCGCGTCTCCTTCCTACCGTGCCAAGAGTCTAACCATAGTGACTGTCCCCTTAAATTATGGATAAGCATCAATTCGTATAAATAATTCTTGTCTCTATTTTGAGCCTTATATATAAATATATTGTCAAGAAGAGTTGAAGTCGACAAGCCAAATTTGGCCAGGTGAGACTTTGCCAGGAAACTTCAGAATGGGACTTACGTCAATTTGTGACCTAACTAAATATGCTGCAGGTGGCACAACTTATCACCTCACAAGATCAGCAGGCTGGCTTACTGCTTAGGCAAACACAGTAATATTATAATTATTCCTATATATATATATATATATATATATATATATATATATATATATATATATATATATATATATATATATATATATATATATATATATATATATAGCCTCAATAGAAAGAAAGTAAAAAGAAGATCAACCTGTTTAGTGGCCACTGGCCATCTTTACTTTCTTGCTACCGAATCTCATTGGTTACTTTCACATTCATCTGTATTCTCTAAACTTTGGTACAAATGTTTCTTCTTTTTCATGTCCACCCTTTAGCTTTCTCTTCTTTTCGCCTTTGACAGCTCTCTCGTCTCTTTGTTAATATATCTTATTCCCCAAAGGAAACAAGCAAATGAAGCACAGCTCCACCAAAGAAAATGGACCCCTTCGCCTCCCTCCGTACCATGTCCCGGACAGCAGCTGTACCTTTAAACACCACGCTCCCCTTTATAAATTCTCATCACCACCTCCCCTCAAATACTGCCTTGACCCCAAAACCAAACAAAAGCAAGTTTTCAGTTCTCTTCAAGCCTCTCTCTCTCTCCCTCCCTCTCTCTCCCCTTGCTAAAGCACAGGAAAACTAGATTTTCTGGTGGTATTCTTCCACCCCTCATGAGAGGAGGAGGGAGATCAAGTACTAGTACAAGTTTAACCAGTGATCATGGAGAGCCCTTACTATGCACCCCCACACTCGGACGCATCTCGGCCGTCCCTGGGCTTCCCTCTCGGGACAGCCCTCCTCTTGATCATCATCTTCAGCTTGAGCGGCGTCTTCTCCTGTTGCTACCACTGGGACAAGCTCCGCTCCCTCCGCCGCTCTTTCTCCGATGGCCTGGATCCCGATGCAGATGATGCCCAAGGCCCCTCCAAACCTAAAGTCACCCACATGGTAAATTCTTGGTCCCGGTCACCTTGTCCTAAACTAACTTTTACACTTTCAGAAATGTTTCTGACTACAACAGCTTGCTGCAAGCGAAAACAAAAGGACAGTTTTTTCAACGTGATTTTTTTTTTTTGGGGGAAGTATGGAATATATACCGACTGAAAAATATTTATTCAACGTGAATTATGCTAACGGCTAACCCTACTCCTTTTAATTGGGCTGTTCTAACCGGTTTTATTGACCGATTGTAACATGTGTAAGGAGTAATTGTACAGTACAATTAGCTAATGCACCTCGCGAGAACAGAAATGGTGTGCATTGCTACGTCGTCTCGAAAATTATCAGTTTTTTACGTTTTTACCAACATAGCGCATAAATACTAACTCTACTCATTTTATTTATTTTTGCCAAGTTTACATAATCAGCGCATATCATGAGAGTTTATTACATGTCGAGGAGAACGGATTTTTTTGTCAAGGAATATTACCGACCGACCAAACAAATTTTGTCAAAGGAATATCACCCATTTTGGCACTTAATGTTGTCACTTTCTGTCTACTGCAGGATCTAAAGCAAATCCAAAATCAAAGCTTGCCGGTGATAATGCCCGGGGATCGGGTTCCAAAGTTCATAGCGTTGCCATGTCCATGCGAGCCTCCAAGACTAGAGAGTATCATTGTTGAGGTGCAGAAGCCGCCTAAGCCACCGCAGATTGCAGTGCCTTTCTACTAGCAAAATCCAAATTTGTTTGTATATATTCTTTTGCTAAAGGAAATTAAAATCCTACCACATGTAAATAAATCACTTCTTCGAAAAGAATATATATTAGTGATCCACGGTGGTTATTTATTAGCGACATTTTGGTTAGAGTTTTGAGTGCCCGTAAAATGTCCTATCAAAGTAGGAGCATTTGGTTATTTGTAACACCAAATAGTTAATTCAATTCCAGCTACGTACAGAAAATATCGTAAAACAGTGACAATTTGGAGTATCAGGAACAAGACGTTTTGCTGAAAATTTTGCAGTACTACTGGTGCCAGAAACACTGATTCTTATGGTTCCGCAAAAAATTATGAACTGAATAATCTGAAGGGCAATGAAAGAAAATTTGGTCCTCGTTTGTTTTTGCGAGCAATATATATCAACGGATTTCAATATGACCATGTCTTTTACTTCAGTCTAAAAATGGCCAAAAGGTGAGTTTACTCCATTATGTGGTCTGCCACCTTCGTGATTGGCAAATCCTGCTATTGATCCTTGTTGAAACAAAGAACTGTACTCTCCTAATGTATTACATAGTGGTATGTAGACTCCAGTGGAATTTTGATTTAGCCTATGCATTAGTACCACTTTATTTAGTACTTTTGGTAACAACTATATAAATTCTTTATATCAGATATTATACTCTCACAAGACTCGAGGCACATTAAAAGAAATTGAAGCCTTTATCACTAGACTAGCATCTTGATCTCAACCTTCGTTTATATTTCTAACGTCTTTGAGAATTTCATGCAACGGGATTCCAGTAGAACACTTGTTGTTGCTTGTCAAGATACTAAAACATCATTGTCTTCATTTTATTCACTAAGAGAAATTAAGAAACTTTGAAGAGTCATACATGTCAAGGATTCAAAACTTATGTACTTGGCTTTCAAGGTCAAGCTATGAGTCGTTTAGGGTACAAATATTTTGGCAAATTCCTACTAATCCCCATGTTATAGATCGACCACTGGTGGAACTAGAATCTACCAAAGATATTGCATTGAGATATTGAAACAACAAGATAGTTCCAGACCACTACTGGACAAGAAATTCAACGAAATTCTTCTCTGTAGAACATAAAAAATGAGGTCATCGTTCTCAGTTAACTCGAAATAATGCCAATGAAGGACCTGTAGTTTAGTGCTAGGTGTCGTTGGATTTAGGAATAGTGGTCACAGCTAATTCAACATGATCATGAAAAGCGGCACCGAAGCATATGATTGCCCATGAAGACCATCTTCACCCCTTTGTTCCCCACACTGGCCACTGCTACTCCACTACTCCTGATTCCTGAGCAGTGAGTTGTGACCTAATTTTTCCTCGAACCATAACAAAAAGGAATAGAGTTGTGACCTAATTTTGCTGTTACATCGAGGTGCTTTTCGTTTCACCAAACCCCACATTCTCAGTACACCTGTAGCGGCTTTGTACTGGTCCGTGATGATTTCCAGTACAATACCACTTTCCATTTGATTTGACCCTACTGTTTCCTTCGAATCCACCGGAATCTGGAAAACCAACTTAGAGCAACACACACCGTCTACTGCAGTAAGAACAACCGTGTGCACCTTACTCTTTAGATCACGGAGTACTATATATAAAAACTTTGATACCATGACCAGCTTACTTGCTGTTGTTGTTCCTGTAACGGTTATGTTTTATTTTTTTCCCTGCAATTGAGGCGTGCATAAACCTAGAGGTCGTGTGGCCATGACAGCTTCTTATATAATGCATGTTAAACCTTGTTTCTTAACCAAACAAATAATGAATTAATAATAAAAAAAAGTGCTGAGATCTGTGGGATAAACGATTGTCTGCTACTATAAAAAATCACATACTAGTGACAATTAATAGTGGCTAAATATTTTTAATGATTTTTCTTCTAACACTTTTAGCGACAATTATTAGCAGTACTTTTTTAGCGTCACTAAATAAAAGCCACTAGAAACATTTAGAGATGATTGATTGTCGCTATATAAAGGCTAAGACGAAGATTCCTCCAACTGGGGTAACAACTAAATTTTTTTCTAAAAAGAAAATGAGTTAGTAGAGTGTTAAATGTTGAGAGAGATGTATAAAAAAACGTAAGAAAGTGGACCGGGAGAATGTGCAGAGAGAAATATAATAAAAATAAAAAAAGATAAATATTTAAAAGTACCTACATAATCTTTCTTAATTTAAAATTAAATAATTTTTATATAACGATTAAAAAAAATAATTAAATCATGTGCGACAGAAAGAAAGAGTATATTTTTGTCGCACTAAAATTTACGTGCAAGATATCTTTCTTTCTCAAATCATTATTTTATTTTTTAAGTCTCGAATATATCATCCTATATGATGATGGAAATGAAAGATTGGTTACGTACCCTTTCAACAGAACCAACCATTTATGACAAGGACTAATTTTGTTTCTTCCTACTTGGTTAAACTACTAAGGCTCTTACATGTATTGACCATTGGATCTATGACAAGGACTTGAATTGAACCAAAAGATAATCACATAAGGTCATATCCTCTCAAAGGCGATGACAGTGCACCGAAAACTTTCTTTGTGTTTTTAATGGTTCCAAAAATTAGTTTATTTGTTCTTGTTTTACGTTTTTGAAGTCGCTATCATATTATTTATTTTTACTAACAACGGTTTGAATTACTTGATAATAAACCTTAATTTTTTTCAAGTCCCATACTTTGTAAAAATCACTAGAGTCGAGAAAGAAGGATACACCAAAAACTTCTAAAGGTGAACCATAGCGTGATTCCATCCAAAAATTTCTGTTATCTCCTTTATGATTGGAAGTCCCAACTGCCCCATTGTATTGTTAATCAATGTCATCGTACTTTTCCAACCAAATAGTATGTAAAAGGGAAAGAATTAATAGTACTCTTTCAATTGTTGGTGATATTTCAATTAACATCATCATATTTCGGGGAATCGTTTGTTAAAAGGTTCGACTTACAATAGGGTTTCTACCAAAACAAGTTACAAGTGATGACGGTATTACGGGGTGTGAAACGCCTGGAGCACGCCAAGATTTATGTGAGCCTTGAAAGAAAAAAATAAACGAGCAACTCTCGCGATCGTTGGAGGTGAAAAAGTCGCTCTACCGAGTGCGAGTGTGGAGCTCTTGCTTCACTTGTAAAAATGGCATAAGGAGGTACAGAATTCGGTTGAAATTTCAAGAGAAAAACAAGCAACCGGCTGAGTAAACCGTACGGAGGACAAGATACAAATACACGTAGTAGGGCCGCTTAGCCCGTAAATCACATGGGGATAGGACGGGGCCTTTCAAAGGACAAAATGTAGTGGATTGGTAGTGGTCTTATCTCAACAGTTGATCGAATGATGTAACATGTAAATTTTGTTGCATTCTATTTCAGTAAAGTGCCAAATTACTGTCCAAATCAGCTCTTATAATATGTGATTAGCAGTTAAACTCTGTCCGAATACTCTAGTAAGCAAATGATTCATCAAACTTTAAACAAGTGGCAATATATCTTAAAGATTTTGGTGTCTAGGATATTAACAACAATCAAGAATCTATCAACGCCATGGAATGTGGAACTTCTTCTCACCATTTCGTTCTCAAGTTACATGTCTGTATGTGTTTGGTAGCGTGTGCTTTTGAGCACTGAATGGAGGGTTAGGTTCTTTTGAAAAGATCAACCGTTCATTATGGAGTTGAATGCTAGTACTACATTAATTTGCATCACATTTGTCGTATTTCCAATAGGGGTTTGGTGGGGGGGGGGGGGGGGGGACAGAAACAGAGAGAGAGAGAGAGAGGGAGTTGCCATTGCTAAATGAGTGTCCGCACTCATTGTTTCACATGTGAGCTGGGCATAAAAGT
The DNA here is from genome assembly GCA_033070095.1 of Escallonia herrerae. Classification (NCBI taxonomy): domain Eukaryota; kingdom Viridiplantae; phylum Streptophyta; class Magnoliopsida; order Escalloniales; family Escalloniaceae; genus Escallonia; species Escallonia herrerae. The sequence goes on along the minus strand of JAVXUP010001366.1, from coordinate 152,924 downwards.
GGGTTCAAACTTAGAGGATCACTTCATTTTAACCGGAAAGAGTTCGGTTTAGATGTAATCCAACCAAAATCGAATCTCAAAAACGGAAGAAAGGGGGAAAGTGTCGTCAGTAGTACTTGGCAAACCTGGATCACTGTGGCCTAGGTTACTGCTCTGATTGCTGATGCTAAGTCGATATGGGCTAGGGATTCTTCTGTGTTATTTTGCTTCTGTAGCTATTTTTGAATGGACTTATCATCAATGTTAGGGTTTCTTTTATATTGGTTTATGTTTTTCTTTGAAACTCTACTTTTGTTGTACATGTAACTCTCTTAATTCTCATGGTATATATTTCTATATTCTACCCAAAAAAGAAGGAAAAATAGAGGATTAAGATCTACATCGTCTAGTTGTAGGAAAAAAAAATCCAACTTAATTAATCTCTTTGCTGGCAGTGGCCACCGCCAAGAGAACAAACCACTTGATTAACATAAACCAACGCAAAAAAGGAAGCTTTTAAGTCAGACATACTATTTCTAGTACATGAAAGTTTGTTTACATGGAGAGGGCCTCAATGTATTAAAGTTATACATACTTTTACATTCTACAAGTAATCGCACAATAATATATCTACGCACAAGATTTATACCAAGATTCCATTAATGATGATTTCAAATAGGATGATAATCCGCACAACCTTACAACTTTACTTAAAAAAAAATGGAATAATTCATACAAAAGAAAGAAAAGAAAAGAAAAGAAAAGACAAGTTAAACAACGTAGGGGTGTCATAGGATCGCACTCGAAGATTAATTCGGTTTGTGCCTGCACAAGCAGAAGACAAGACAGAATAAATCAATCAAAGTACATAAAATGGTTTTTGGTTGATTTGTAGTGGAAATCCTTGTAAAAGTTAGGTCTAATCTTGGAATATACTGCATTCTTCACATTCTCTTTGTTTTCTCGTGCTTCAGTTTGGAGGTATCAGTTTATGTGTCATGACCTAAATGCATTGATTCTTTCATCATCCTTTTACCGCTCCCTCTGTTTCATAATTTCGTGTCGTCTTTTAATTGTATTGTATTATATTATTTTAAGATAAAATTTGAACATCTTAACACAGCTAACTCTATGTAAGTTTAATTTTGCCTACTCATTCTATAGTCACGGAGTTGTTGCAAAGATTGCTGTGACCTTTGAGTGATACCGTATATTAAAATAATTGGTCTCACTTTAAATATTGAAGTTTATTTTGTTTAATCTATCAATACATCGCTACTTTTTTTTGGTTGACAAGAAAAAATGTAATATTAATTTGACAAGAAAAACAAATTAGGTCAAGATGATAAGTAAAGTCAATGTTTACATGTTCAAACTCTAAGGTGAAAGTTTGTAAAAAGTCGTATAAAAAGTAAAAGGAGTACGATATACGATGTGTAAAAAGGTAGTATTGACAAATAAATTCATGCACTGTCTTTATCATATATTAAAATATAAGGTACATAAAGGAAGTCTGTAATTTAAATTTCGTGTTGAATCAAGTCATGTATTAGATTCCGGTTAAGCTACTAATGATGAACTTATTAAACAAAACGCACGAATTATTCATATCCTTAAACTCCAACTAATATTGTTTATTTCTTTAGAGTGTTCATTAGCAAATGGATTCGTCAACTTGCACAAGTGGGATTCAGGTTTGCTATCTATACAAATCTTAGTAACAATTATAGCAACCTCCCCCACAAGCTATATATTCCACAATTCCAGGTTGCCTTTTCTCTCTGCCTTTCTCATGATGCCAAAGTTCTCAATGTTTTAAAACTGCGGATTAAATGGTTTCTTACCATGTTGTGGGTTACATCCTTTTCTAGATTCTTCCATCCCCATAATTAGTCAACATAAAGTGTCTTCCAAAGTATGACTCTAATCCTGGTTTTGTTCCGTGACAACCCTTAATCTAAACCTGGTCTTTTACGTTTTATGCTTGCTGTTTATGCCGAAAAGTTCTTGATCGAAACGGTCTACCATGTACAGCTGATTCGATCTAATCTATAATGGTGTCACGTCAATTATGAAGAGTTGAATTCGACCCAAGCCAAGTTTTTTCAAGAACTCCAACCGCTAAAGACTCAATAAACAGTTAGTTCAAGAACACATGCAAGTAAATGTAAGCAATCAAGTACATACCTATTTGGCACTTGACAGGTATTGAGGTAAGGTTGATACGAACTGGAAGCGTCCAAGCCCCCGAAATAGACAGGAAGTGAATGCTAAGAACGTAGAGTTGTCAAAAGGGTCGGGCGGCCCGCGGGCTGGCCCGGCCCTGCCCCTTTTGGCCTGGGCCAGCCCGACTCATTTTTGGGCCCGGACTGGCCCTAACCCTTAGGGCTTGGGCTAGGGCTAGGCCGAATTTTTTGAGAAACTGGCCCGGGCCCGGCCTGACCCTCTTTTGGCCCGAAAACTGGCCCCCTTTTGGCCTAAGGTTGGCCCTATTTCTGGCCCTTTTTTTGGCCCTACACACAGACTCTCTTTTGACCTAGTATTATTGTATACACACATTATTATATATAAGTGTGCGTGTCCAACGATGATCGAATGAGTAATGAATCTCTGAACATGAATTATGATGATCGTTCTTCCTTGGTACAATAATTAAAGATATGTTTGACATAAAATAAGAATTAGATTATAAAGATTACAATCGAACCGTGAGAAATCATGAGCCTCCTTGAAGAGGCATTGGCGGTCTTGGATGAGCTGAACTTATTTGTCAATAAATACCAAACCAACTAATTCCACCCTCTTACATATAAATTACTATTGGCACCGTGCGTAAAAAAATAACTGTTAAAATACATATAAAAAGCTAGTATTTATATAATTAAATAATAATAACAAAATATATAGTAAAATAATAATATTATTTTGAATAACAAGAAAAAAAATTGGGCCCGGGCCCGGCTCTTGCCCAAGCCCGGTCCTAGATATTGAGCCTAGGGCCAGGGCTTGGACTGGGCCCAAATTTCCCCCCAATCTGGCCCGGCTCAGGCCCGACCCGTTTGGCAGCCCCACTGGCCCGACCCTAACCCGTTTTGTTGGAGGCCCGTTGGGCTTGGGCTGGGCCGGCCCATTTGACACCTCTAAAGAACGGTTGGATAAACTGTGCAAGCTCTGAATTAAGCAGAGTGGGAATTTGAATTAAGAGACTCACACGTGGTAGTGGTTGGGAAATTGTGAATTATGCAACAACAATACAAGCCATAGTTAGTACATTTTGACTGTCTCTTCAGCACCGTTGGCACACTAGCATTGCTTTGCACGTGGTCTAACGATGAGCAGTAGAAGTAGACTAACTTAGGCTTCGTTTGACAATTTTTTTTTTTGGTTTTCAGTTTTTAAAGAGCAATTTTTTAAAGAGCAGCTTAATTTTTTTTTTTATAAAAACAAGTGAGTGTTTGATAACCCCTTTTTTTTTTAGGTTTTTTTTTTTGGTGTTTGGTAACCCTTTTTATTTTGACTTTTTTTTTTGGTGGTTTGCGGTGGCGGTGGTGGGGCGTAGCGGTGGTCGACGGTGGTGGTGGTGGTGGCCGACGGCCGGAGGTGGCTGCCGGCAGTCACCGGCGGTGGTGGCCGGCGGCCGAAGGTAGCTGCCGGCCGTCTCCGGCGGTGGTCGCCGGCGGCCGGAGGTGGCTGCCGGCAGTCTTCGGCGGTGGTCGCCGGCGGCAGGAGGTGGCTGCCGGCGGCCTGCAGTCTCCGGCGGTGGTCGCCTGAGGTGGCTGCCGGCGGTGGGAGGGTGGTGGTGGTGGTCGAAAAAAAAAAACCAAAAGTGAAAAAAAAAACCAGTTTTTGGAGTTTTTTTTTTACTCTGCAGTTTAAAAACTGATTTTTTAAATTGAAAAAAAAATAGTTACCAAACGCTCCTTTTTTTTCAGTTTTTAAAACTGAAAAAAAAGAGGGAAAAAAAGAGTGTCAAACGGGGCCTTAATTAGCGGGGAAAAAGTTTTAGCAAAAAAAACATAGAAAGTCTTTTCATTTTCTGTGTCCAAAGCATTTTTTTATAGAAATACTCGCCTGAACCCATATGCTGCATTTGGCCCGACGGGTTATTCAGTGAGATAGTACTGGATAAAGGCGGATAAGATATCTTGACGGATAAGGAAAGATACGCTAAAAATATTATTTTACAATTTTTATTAAACGAGATTACGGGTTAGATAGAATTATCTATTACCGCCTTCGCCACCGGCGGCACCACCACCACACCACTAACACCATCAACATATCATCACTACAACCATCCTCTAAATGCCAATTTAGAACCACCACCACTGCAAAGACCCACACACACCACATCAGAATGCCCACCTCCACCACGACAACTAATTGCAAACCTACCACACACTGTAACCACCCTTACCACCACATTAGAATGCTCACCTCCACCACTACAACCAAATGCAAACTTAAGTGCAAATCCACCACCACTGGAACCACCGCCACTACCACATCAAGACGCCCACCTCCAATGTGGCAACCAATTGCAACCCGAGGACCATTGCAACCATCCCCACCACCACGATAGATTTTCCCGTAAATCAAACTCAAAAATCAATAGACGCCAACGGCAATCTATCCGTGAAGATGAACAAATGATGGTCTGAAAAGAGCCAATAGACGTTGCTCTGCCAGCGGTGGGGAAGGAGTAAACAAACGGTGCCATCGCTAAGGCAGCGGGCACCATGACAATGGCCAAGAAGAGTCAACAGACATTGGCAATAGGTGGCAGTGTTCTGATGGTAGTGGGTGGTGGTGCTATGTCGACAGTGGATGGCGATACTATGCTGACGGTGGGTGGCAGTGTAATCTATAATGGCCTATCAATTTTACGCCAAGGCATTGGACAAAAATAATACCCCCTTCCCCCGCCCCTGGGTACAGAATTACCCCACTCTTGTGGGATCAAAAATAGTCCAACAGATTTGCTATCTGGCCCTTAAAAGTGCAACCAAACGTTGGATATATATATATATATATATAGGGGGCCGATCCACACCCACCGGTGGAGAAATAACAATTTCTCCACCGAACCGCGGGTAAGAGCAGCGGTTGGGAAAAAGTTGCACTGACACTGCATTAATGGCAAAAAAGGCATGAGAAAATGGTGAGCAAATGGCGAGAAAATGGCGAGAAAATGGGGAAAAGGAGAAAAAGGACACCAACCGCATGAAGAAGCAGCGGTTGGCATTAATACCCTGCCACGTGGCGTCCCCCACCCCTGCCACGTGGCCCAACCCCATGGGCCCTGCCACGTGGCGTCCCCCACCCTTGCCACGTGGCCCAACCGCTTATACAACCCGCGGTTGGGGCATGGACCCTGCCACGTGGCGTCCCCCACCCATGCCACGTGCCCCAACCGCGGGTTGTATACGCGGTTGGGGCGATGGCCCCTACCACGTGGCGTCCCCCACCCATGCCACGTGGCCCAACCGCGGGTTGTATACGCGGTTGGGGCGATGGCCCCTGCCACGTGGTGTCCCCCCACCCCTGCCACGTGGCCCAACCGCTTATACAACCCGCGGTTGGGGCACGTGGCGGCCCTCCCCTTGCCACGTGGCCCAACCGCATAAACAACCCGCGGTTGAGGGCGATGGCCCTGCCACGTGGCGCCCCGGGTGATGCCCCCCTCCCCCATGATGCCCCACGTGTTGTCCTTCTGCCAATTTTTTTTTTTGCCGCAGCCTTTGACCGCTCAATCACGGGTTTTTTTTCTGTCTTTTTTCTTCTCTCTTCCTCACTTTTTTCTGTCTTTTTTCTTCTCTCTTCCTCACTTTTCTCTCTTTATAATCCCCTCCCCCGAACCCTTCTTCTGCACTCTATCATCTTTACCAACTTCCTTCGTACTTCATATCTCACCTACATAATCTCCACAACAATACAAACCAAAAAATTTTACGCTAGAAGATCGGTGGATAACTGCTAGAAGATCGGTAGATTTTTCTTTAAATACATCAAGTCACAACAAGTAAGTATTTTGAATTTCCTTATAATTCCTAGGGTGTAACACTATGACTATGTGTGTTTAATGTGAATACGAAACGTAATTGTCGCTAAAGGTGAAAACTTAATTAGACAGTTTTTTCACGAATTTATAAAAAATAGCTAGAGCGTGATTTTGCCAAAGTACAAAACAGAGACCCCAGGTATTTTCAAAATATCTGTATCAGGTAAAAATTTCAGATTTTTCCAAAGACTGTAAAGGGGCTAGCTGATATGGGGAACCGTGTAACTTTGCAGTCTAATTTAAAATACCAAGCTAGCGCGATTTCGTGCAAAACTTTTATGAGAACCCTAGGATGTTGGGAAGTTCCATTCCCCAGGAATTCGCGCCATTCCGAAGCCGTTAGCTATTTTTTTGGCCGAACGGGCCTTTAAGCGCTCGATCCGGACACCGGTTCGCGATTTTTGCGCGAAAGATCCGTAAAATACTTTTTAGATCAAGAATTAACTCAGGAGGCGTAAAATAGCATTTTAAGGCTATTTGATATTTTTCCTGATGCCAGGGGCATTTTGGTAATTTGCCACCCCGCGAGGGGTGTTTTGGTAATTTTCCCGCGCCAAGTTTTTCAAACGACTTTTTAGTCCAGAAATGTAAGTAAACCACCTGAAATGTTGTTTTGAAGCTGGTTCGGGGGCGTTGGGGTGATAGTGAACCCCCAGGGGCATTTCGGTAATTTACCGCTCATCGGGGGCTATTTTGCTAGGAAGGATCCAGTTTAAAATTCATACCTTAAAATAACTTTTAGTTCAGGAAAGGGTGTGAGACACCCGAAAACTTATTTTGTTCCGGATGTTCTGAACCTTGTGACGCACCGGCGATGACTGCCAGGGGGTATTTTGCATAAGTAGCGGGTGTTTTGGTAACTTTCCCCCTTTAAAATTTTTCCTGATATATTTGGTATATAATTGACGTGACCCATTTAAAAACTTGACTTTAAAGCGGTTTTGAGGTGTTGGGGGTGTAGGGGCCATCGGGGGGTATATTGCTATATAACCACGTTGGCGCTAAATTCAGTGGGAACTAGCGTAATTAAGCGTTCGAAGTGGTGGGAAGTGAGGATTTGTTTTAATACATTGAAATAATGACTATTGCTAATGTGTTGGTAAGCTAGGTTAAAGATCCAGTTATAGTTTTGGAATGTAAATATTATGGACGCTAAGTTGGTTTATAATTATATTTTGTTCTTAGAGGTATGAATTTCAGCCGTGGACCTCATGATACATCAATCCTATACGATGACGATGACCACGTCGCGAGGCACGTATTTGACGGTGTCGATAGGGGTGTTTTGGAAACAATTCAAAGCACAAGGCACCTTGAAGAGTGGGTACTAAACGAGGAACAAATACAGCTATTACACCGTCAAAATTTAACCATGTTCACCGATTGCGGGAAATGGTCTCGACACGACGATTGCCTTATATCCGCTCTAGTTGAACGATGGAGGAGCGAAACGAACTCATTTCACTTCCGGTTTGGTGAAATGACTGTTACGTTAGAGGACGTCGGATATATTTTAAGCTTAACATGTATCCCACTCATTTTGTGGAATTAACGGTGAGAGAATTCACATAATGGAGGCGAGGTGGCGGCAGGAGTAAGTGGAAACCAGGTCGAAACGTGTTAGGCATGATGAACGCAGACTATCAATGTCCCGCTGCTGATGCGAACCTTATCATGATACCTTGTCATCATGCAAACCACTGGTTCCTATTAGTTCTCCATCCAGCGTTCAGAACAGTTCACATATACGATAGCCTAAGGGAGGACGAGCCTGGACAGCTGCTGGCACAGATGTACAACGAGTACATCACTTTAGTGGTTAGTTTTTATTTTTTGACCTTGGCTCATAGTATATTGTTCTTGTTTCATAGGCTTGATTCTCGTTTTTATTGTTGGATGCAGACTACTGTCCTCTCGCTAGCGTGCGAACGGCCACAGGGGGACCCTTGGACGGTCGTGATGATAAAGGACCGACCAAAGCAATATAACGGTCACGATTGCGGGATTTACGTCCTCAAGTACATGGATTACATTGCTCGCTCGGAAGTGCTCAAACACTCCTCGTGGACTAGGAAGGATGCCTTGACGTTTAGGTATAGGATAGCCTGGGAGCTGAAAAAGAATGAAGCTAGACGCCTTCATTACCATTATCCTGACGTGCGTGGCTAGCTGCTGTGATGTTACAAAAAACTGTACCAAAAAGAAATGTACATAATTTTTCGCATGCTATGAATTTGGCGCTAAAATGTGCACGAATATACCTTTCATATGACGCATTCGAAAAAATTACGCGTCTCGCTTTTCGCCGAAATTCATAGAAATGGGCTAACTAGTGTGCATGAGGTGCAATGAGAGAAAAAAAAGTGACAAAAAAAATTATAACTTTTTTCGGAAGCTATTAATTGGGCCTTAAAGTGTGGCCGAATAGGCCCTTCCTAGGAAAACCCAAAAAATAATGTGTCCCGTTTTTCGCCGAAATTCTTACAAATGGGCTAACTAGCGTGCCTGAGGTGCAATGAGCGAAAAAAAAGTGACAAAAAAAATTACAACTTTTTTCGGAAGCTATCAATTGGGGCCTAAAGTGTGCCCGAATAGGCCCTTCCTAGGAAAACCCAAAAAATAATGTGTCTCGTTTTTCGCCGAAATTCTTACAAATGGGCTAACTAGCGTGCCTGAGGTGCAATGAGCGAAAAAAACGTGATAAAAAAAATTACAACTTTTTTCGGAAACGGGATTTTAAGCTTTGAAACGGGATTTTAAGCTTCCTGAATTCACTCTTTAAAATAACTTTTCAGGTGTCTCACACCCTTTCATGAACTAAAATTTATTTTAAGCACAAATTTGTGTAATGTAAAATTAGCAAAATAGCCCCCGATGAGCGGCAAATTATCGAAATTCCCCCGGGGGTTCATTATCACCCCAACGCCCCATATGGCGGCTACACCACCGGCAGTCTCAAAACCGCTTTGCTTACTACTTTTTAAATGTATCACATCAATTATATACCAAATATTTCCTCCGAAGATTTTAAAGGGGATGCGTTAACAAAAATTACCCCGCTACGTATGCAAAACACCCCCTGGCAGCCATCGCCCCAGCAAACATCTCAGAACAACTGGAACAAAATAACTTTCCGGGTGTCTTACACCCTTATCCTATAACTAAGAATCATTCGGGAAATTTTTCAAGCTGGTTCAGTTAGCAAAATAGCCCCCGTCATTACGGGCAAATTACCGAAATGCCCCCGGGGGTTCATTGTCACCCTAACGCCCATCAAACCAGCTTCAAAATAACCTTTTAGATGTTTTACTTATATTTCTGGACTGAAAAACTTGACACCGTAAAATTAGCAAAACACCCCTCGCGGGGTGGCAAATTACCAAAATGCCCCTGGCATCAGAACGATCTCAAAAGTGCATTGAAATGTTATTTTAAGCTTCCCGAATTCATTCTTGATCTAAAAAGTATTCTACGGACTTTTCGCCCAAAAATCCCGAACCGGTGTCCGAATCGAGCGCTTAAAAGCCCGTTCGGCCAAAAAATTAGCTAACGGCTTCGGAATGGCCCGAATTCCTTGGGAATGGAACTTCCCAACACCCTAGGGTTCTCATAAAAGTTTCGCGTGAAATCGCGCTGGCTTGATATTTTAAATTACACAGCAAAGTTACAAGGATCCCCGTATCAGTTAACCCCTTTGCCCCGCTACGTATGCAAAACACCCCCTGACAGCCATCGCCCCAACAAACATCTCAGAACAACTGAAACAAAATAACTTTCCGGGTGTCTTACACCCCTATCCTATAACTAAAAATCATTCGGGAAATTTTTCAAGCTGGTTCAGTTAGCAAAATAGCCCCCGATGAGCGGCAAATTACCGAAATGCCCCCGGGGGTTCATTGTCACCCTAACGCCCATCAAACCAGCTTCAAAATAACCTTTAAGATGTTTTACTTACATTTCTGGACTGAAAAACTTGACACCATAAAATTACCAAAACACCCATCGCGGGTGGTAAATTACCAAAATGCCCCCTGGCATGAGAAAATATCAAAAGTGATTTAAAAAGCTATTTTAAAGCTTCCTGAGTTCATTCTTGATCTAAAAAGTATTTTACGGATTTTTCGCCTAAAAATCCCGAACCGGTGTCCGGATCGAGCGCTTAAAAGCCCGTTTGTCCAAAAAATTAGCTAACGGCTTCGGAATGGCCCGAATTCCTTGGGAATGGAACTTCCCAACATCCTAGGGTTCTCATAAAAGTTTCGTGCGAAATCGAGCTCGCCTGATATTTTAAATTACACTGCAAAGTTACAAGGTTGCGCGTATCAGTTAACCCCTTTCCAGTCTTTGAAAAAATCTGAAATTTTTACCTGATATAGATCTTTTGAAAATAACTAGGGTCTCTGTTTTGCACTTTGGCAAAATCTAGCTCTAGCTATTTTTTATAAATTCATGAAAAATTCTATAATAATAATAAAAAGGACATGAAGGAAAATGAAGAAAACCCAACCGCCACACTTAGTGGCGGTTGGTATCATTGCAAATTTATTTTTTTTCTGTCGCTAAATGTGAAAACTTAATTAGACAGTTTTTAACAAATTTATAAAAAATAGCTAGAGCTAGATTTTGCCAAATTGCAAAAAAGAGACTATAGTTATTTTTAAAAGATATATATCAGGGAAAAATTTCAGATTTTTCCAAAAACTGGAAAGGGGTTAACTGAAACGGGAACCTTGTAACTTTGCAGTATAATTTAAAATATCAAGCTAGCGCGATTTCGTGCGAAACTTTTATGAGAACCCTAGGACATTGGGAAGTTTCATTTTCCAGGATTTTGGGCCATTCTGAAATTGTTAGCTAATTTTTTGGCCGAACGGTGCAATTTTTTGGGAAATAGACCTAAAAAAATTAGCCCGTTCGGCCAAACAATTAGCTAACGACTTCGGAATGGCCCGAAGTCCTGGAAAATAGAACTTCCTAACATCCTAGGGTTCTCATAAAAGTTTCGCAGAAATCGAGCTAGCTTGATATTTTAAATTATACTGCAAAGTTACAAGGTTCCCCATTTCAGTTAACCCCTTTCCAGTTTTTGGAAAATCTGAAATTTTTCCCTAATATAGATCTTTTAAAAATAACTACGGTCTCTTTTTTGCAATTTGGCAAGATCTAGCTCTAGCTATTTTTTATAAATTTGTGAAAAACTGTCTAATTAAGTTTTCACTTTTAGCGAAAGAAAAAAAAAATTTGCAATGATACCAACCGCCACTAAGTGTGGCGGTTGGGGTTTTCTCCATTGTCCTTCATGTCCTTTTTATTATTATTATAATATATATGTGTCCTTTAAATGTCCTTTTTATTATTATTATAATATATATATGTGTCCTTTTTTTTAAAAAAATGCAACTTGCAAATAATTCCCAACCGCATGTAAGGGTTGCGGTTGGGCATTAATGCCAACCGCAACTCCCACACGCGGTTGGGCATTATGCCCATTTTCTCGCGAGATTTTCATTTTCTCGCGATATTTTGGTGAATTTCTCGTGCCATTTTGGTCCTTTTTGGTCTTTTTCGTCCTTTTTTCCGTCCACGTGGCCAACCGCTGCTCTTACCTGCGGTTCGGTGGGAAAATTGTTATTTTCCTACCGGTAGATGTGGATCGACCCCCATATATATATATATATATATATATATATATATATATCCTATCCAGGACTTTTATACTTGTTATGAAACACAACCATAGTGTTTGGGACCAATTAGACTTGACCATCCAAAATATCGACACAGTGGAAGAGTTAAAAACTATGAAATTCACCGATCTCTGAATCAGCTAGCCCTGCTTTGCTCTTTATTAGTTCTAGACGGTTAATTATCATCATTCCCCTCAATCTTAACAGTCTCGAGCACATGTTTCACTTGCTAGTTACGGTTGGCAACATAAACAAAATTTTTGGCGATGAAGTATGAATCAAGTTTTCTACTGGATAGCGAAGGAGGCGGATACCGTCGATAGACCCATTGAAGAACCTGCTCGATTTTCTAAGTATAAGGCAGCAATACTTGTGGCTAAGTTAATTTTAAGTTGAAATCTGAAGCCAATTTTTTTCTCCGATGGTGGAGTAATAAGGAAAGCTATAGTAGCTACAGATGTGCTGGAAGTCTTCCTAGGAAAGTTCTCGCTCATCTGTTAAGGTGTACAATTAGCAGACGAGAGACTGGGATAACAAATACGGCTACACGCCATCGTCATGAAAACTCAACAACTCGTAAAATTGTATCCGTAGGTCATAAAACGCTTCATTATAGTGTTGCACTGAAGATTTTCTCAAGCCTTCTGGTTAAGAGGTAGGTTAAAATACGTTGAACACTCACGACCTTTTGGCCATCACGTGGTGATTTTTAATCCAAGCATGCGATGGGAGAGAATATTTTTATGGCATGGTTCCAAAAAACGACGTAGTTTGAATTAATTTTGGAAGTGAATCAACAAATAAATGTACCATTAATAAGTGATTAAAGACTAAAATATTGTCAATAGTGTAACCAAAAGTTTTCGAGTCACGCTATTAAAAACTTTTCTACATCATTGGAACGTAACGATGTCGACAGCGCATGAAGATTTTATAGTTTATTAAATTATGAGACTGGGCCTTGAGTTTTGGAACAAAAACACTCTGGCCCGTGGACCTCAGCCCTGTTTTACTTAAACTCGAAAGACTGGCCCAGAAGGAACACGCTAAAATTGTATACAAACATTACATATGGGCTGACAAGTGTTTGTGGACATGCCCCAAAGGAGCCCGCCATCTCAGAACATCCAGCAGCATTTTCATGGGAGCGAAGCCATTTAATCCGTTGCTTTAAAAGTTTGAGTTATTATTAGATAATAATAATAATGAGCTAAATTACTTTATTATGCTCAATATTCTTCTTCACGTGCGAGTTCAAGTTCCTCATTGCACGTTGACAGATAAATTAAGGTGTAAAAAAGGGCAGGGCTCCAAATGGAAAGATTTTGGTTCTAAATCTAGGTTGCGACTAAATTCTATCAATACGAAATATACAAGTGGGAAGAGTTAAATCCAAAACCTTATACAATGAGAGTTTTAAGTGAAAACAAAAAGAGCTTTTTCCTCTTTTTATTTTTACTCTACAATTTTAAAAGTCACTTTTTAAATTGAAAAAAAAATTGTTACCAAACACTCCTATTTTTTCCAATTTTGAAAACTGAAAAAAAAGAGCAAAAAAAAAAAAAACTGTGTCAAACGGCCCCTAAGGTTATGTTTGACACTTTTTTTGGCTCTTTTTTTCAGTTTTAAAAATTGAAAAAAAAGGAGCGTTTGGTAACCATTTTTTTTTCAATTTAAAAAATTACTTTTTAAATTGTAGAGTAAAAAGCTCTTTTTTTTTCACTTAATTTTTTTTGAGACCTCCACCACAAAGCACCCACCACCGGCAGCCACCGCCCATCGTCGCCCGGCAGCCACCACTGGGCGGTGGCCACCATAACTGTCCAGAGGCCGCCGCCCGATAGCCACCTCCCGCCACCGGCAACCACCATCGGGCCGTAGCCACCTCAGGTCACCACCGCAGGCCAGCAGCCACCGCCCACCGCCGGTAGCCACCACCGGTCGGCAGCCACCTCGCCACCACCGCTGGCATCCATTGCCAGTGACTGCCACAACAACCACCGATCACCTGCCGGCGACCACCGCTACGCCCCACCACTGCCACAGCAAAACATAAAAAAAAAAGTCAAAATAAAAAAGGTTACCAAACACCCAAAAAAAAAAAAACTAAAAAAAGGGTTATCAAACACCCACTTGTTTTTGTAAAAAAAAAAAGTTTTGTCAAACATAACCTACCTAATTAAGGCCACATTTGACGCAGCTTTTTTTTTTTCCAGTTTTGGAAACTAGATAAAAAAAGTGCGTTTGGTAACCATTTTTTTTTCCTTCTCCAATTTAAAAAATCAGTTTTTAAACTGCAGAGTAAAAAAAAAAACTCCAGAAACTGTTTTTTTTTTTTTTTTTTCACTTTTGGTTTTTTTTTTGGAGACCACCACCAACACCCTCCCACCGCCGGCAGCCACCGGCGACTGTCGGCGCCACCTCCGGCCGCCGGCGACCACCGCCGACAGCCACCGATGACTGTCGGCAGCCACCTCCGGCCGCCGGCGTCCAGCAGCCAACAGCCACCATCGGCCACCACCACCGTCGACCACCGCTACCCCCCACCACCACTACCGCAAACCACCCAAAAAAAAAAGTCAAAATAAAAAGGGCTACCAAACACCAAAAAAAAAAAAACTAAAAAAAAAAAGGTTATCAAACACCCACTTGTTTTTGTAAAAAAAAAAAATTTAAGTTACTCTTTAAAAACTGAAAACCAATTTTTTTTTTTTGTCAAACGGAACCCTAAGTGTGGCTTTGCCCAGTCTAGCACATAACCCTTCCCCAGCGCAAGTTCGCAAATGGCAGAGTGATGTTAACGCCCTCATTCTTTCCGGTGTCTTCTCTTCACCCATTTTAATTTCTTCGTTGACTCAGTTGTCGCCACAACTAGAATGCTACCGTTACTTGCATGGCAAAGACACTTCTCTTTTCCAAGCAACATTCCATTGTTCCACAACCTCTTCGCTATCAAACCTGGATCATACCGTTGGTGTATACTTATGTGTGCCGTCACTTTTGGGGTTACGATTAGGGTTTTGTATTCTACTTGCGATCGTAACCTTCTCTTATATATTTTCCAAGACTTTAGTGATATAACACACAAACCCTAGTTCGGGCATCGATTCTTAAAACTTACATGGTATCAGAGGGTGCCATTCGATCCTTGAATTTTCATGCTCATGCTTTTGGTGATTTAAAGCGTTCTGCCGAGCTATATAGATCAACTTTCATGAAAATTGGATTCAAATGCACTGTCTAGGTTGTAACAATGATGGAGAAAAAAATATATAGATACGAGGTGATAATGACAATATCCCACAGTATTGTAGTACACATACGACTAAGTGACTTGAGACGGGCAAGTCAAATTCTTTGTTTGCATGGACAAATACCTTAACTGAAATGTGGTGTGGGAGGATGAGAGGAGGAGATATGGAATTTCACGCTCATAGAATGTCTTGTGTCAAGTATGTACTCGTGAGAAAGTGTGTGCAGCAGCAGCGCGGGTATGCAAGACTCTACTCAGATCAGTGTATGCCATAAGCCTGGACTCACCATTGTCGCATGATATTCCATTAGGGATGGCAATGGGGCGGGTCAGATGCGGATCTTATAAGATCTGCACCCGCCCCGCTACCCCTGAAATCCTACGTCGCCCCGCACCGGGTTATAAAATCTCAAAATCATATCTGACCCTGAAATACTTAAAAAAACCCGTCCTCGCCCCGCCCTGCTCCGCTCCGCAGTGACGCTGCTGTGACAGTGACGATCCCGTTCGGTTCCTTGCTCTTCTCTAGCTAACATAAAGATATTGCTAACGGATGGCCCAGATTCACCTGTAGGAATGGCAGAAGGCTCAAATCGAGATGGTTGAGGTAGAGGGTAGACGAACGGTGGAGATGTTGGTGAGGGTTTTCGGCCTAGGTGGAAGTGGATGGCTCACGGCTTTGGGCTTTGGTGAACCGTTAGACCTTCGTGAGTCACCATCGGTGCGAAGGAGATGCAGAGAAGAAGGAGGTGCGATGGCCGGCGGTGCGAAGGAGATCTTCGTGAGTCGCCATCGGTGCGAAGGAGATGGAGAGAAGAAGGAGGCACGACGGCTAGCGGTACGAAGGGAGATCTTTGTGAGTCGCCGTCGGTGCGAAGGAGATGGAAAGAAGAAGTAGGCGCGACGGCCGGTGGGGGCACCTTTGTTGGCAAAGAGAAATTAGTGTTGCTTTGTCGTCAGAGAGTGAGAGACCACAGAAGATGGAAATTAGGGCAGAGAGTGAGAGATCTTCTCTTATATATGTTGGGATGGATGGCTATGATTGAAAGATGGCAAGGGGATCAGCCGGTTGCGAGGGATAGATCTTCTTTTATGAACTTTTAGATCTTAAGTCTCCCTAGCCAATTGACAAGAATGCATGATTCTTTTTGGACATTAGACTTCATAATGCAAGCTATAGGATTCAACAGCCCAATATTCGAAAATTTCAAACAACTTTCCCAATTTACTGAATTTGGAAATTTCACATATTCAATTTTTAGAAACTGCATATCTTTCTGTCCTTCAGCTGTTCTTACTAAGGTAAGAGGCCTGTTTGGATTTAAACCTTCACTATATAGCAATGAAGTCAATCAAAATTCAAAGTAGCTTTAGTCTTGAATTAAGAATCCTTGGTGATTAACTGACAATGCGCTTCGTAGCTTCGGAGCTTATCCACCAATCCTCATCATCCCCTGCCATGTTGCCTTCGAATACCATCGCAATGAGATCCTCGTGACCATGTTGGCTTGATATCTTTTTTTTTTGGCCTCTTATAGACTCGACAATAAGTGACCGAACTTATTACGCTTCCAACAAGCCTTTTTAGGCTTATTTTTACCTTGTTTGAGGTAAAAAATGGACCATCAAACTTATGCTTTAGACACTAGAAGAAGCATTGTCTATAATAAGAGCCTTGCAGGATTTGCAGTCCTCCAATAGTTCAAGCCTGTCCATATTGTGAGAATTCCTTTCAACCTAGATGTACTTGACCAATTTTCGCATAATCATTGTATCCTTCTTCAATTTGTTATAGCTCCTCTCAAAATCCTTTCCAAATAAAAGCCAATTAAAAAATAATTTACATACTTGGAAAGACTCATCAAGAGAGTGCCCTTAAAAATAATCAAATTCATGATCATTTGCAACTCATGAACATTAGGATCAACATACTTGCTATTTAACATGTGAAGATCAAAGAACTTACTAATGAAAGTTTTTTTTTAATTTCCCGCATCTTGTTTGGTAATTGCTGTTGAGATCATCCCACAATCCTTTGCTACATTGTAATTAACCCTAAACCGCAAGGGGTAATCTTGTCACATCAAACTTTTTGTTAGTGGCAAGGAGCTTAATGTGATTTATGATACTCATGTAGCACACCAAAATAACTCTATACCTCAACAGAGGTGAGTGAAATTAACCAAATTAATTGACTAACTATTGTAGGTTAAGTAGCAGGTTATTATTGTCAAGCTTCTTCCATTACTGCCGATTTACTTTTGAAGTAACATTTCAGGGGTGACCTATTTTTGAAAGCATGCTTTCTGTAAATATCCACTTTCTTGGAATCATATAGGTTGTTTTACTCTTTACCTTTTAGCTTGCAGTAATTGGATCACTGTGGTTGTTGTTACCGCTTAGCGTACCGCTTCAAAGTGACATAGGGGATGAGAATTACTGAATGGCAGACACGCGTGAGTGTGCATAACACGCGTGCGCGTGCATACACGTACACACCGAAAGTGTAAATACAAAAATTGTAGTATGGCAGACACATGTACGCGTGCATGCACACACAGAAAGTGTAAATGCAAGAATTGTAGTCTTGACGCAGATTGACATTGTGCTAATACCTTTAGCATTGTTTTTGGATTGATGTTCTCGCTTATGTAATTCAAAGCAGTCATTATACAATGACTGATCATTTAAAAGCGTCTATATATAGAAGACTCCCCGAGACAAGAAGTCACAACCTTTTGGAGTTATCAGAAAATGATAGAATCCAAACCTCATTAAGGTAGCCCTCTGATTGCATTGTTGACTATGCTGGTGTAGGGTCGCAACTGACGTAATTAGGTGGATAAACAGTTTCTTTATAAGGAAAATCCAATAATTGGACAAATTCGTACAATATAAATATTCAAGCATTAAACATCATATCAACTATTGCCGTTAAATATATGTTTCATAATCTTAAATGACCTGCAAAATAGAAAACTGGTGACTCTTGAGTAGGGCTGTAAATGAACAGAGTTGTTCACGAACAGCTCGTGGTTCGTTCCCTAAAAAGTTCGTTCATATTCGTTTGTATAATATACGAACCGAACATGAATACTTTTTTAGCGCTCGTTTAATAAATGAGCCGAGCATGAACATTGAAAAATGTTCGTGATTGTGTTCGTGAACATAGTGTTCGTATAATAAATTAATATTTTTATAATTAAAATAGTTAATTGTACATATTCTATGTAAAATAATTTAAAAACTGATAATCTAAAACCAATTAATTAAAATACCAAGCCCAATTAAATAAAAGACCAAGCCCACTTATAAACCCAATTAACTAAAACACCAAGCCCACTTATAAACCTAACTATTATAAGTCAAGCCCAAGTCCAAAAGGTAACCCTCCAAACCCTAAAACACCCTCATTCTCCCAAATCCCAATCGGCAACCACACCTTATCTTCATTCTTGTCACAGCCTCTCTCTCTCACAGCCGCACTCAGCACTCCACTCTCCCGTCCTTCCATCTGCTCTCTCTCTCTCACACACACAAACACACAGATCGCACATAACTTCTCTTTCTTTCTTCACAGACGCACATCATGACACCGATCATTCTCATTTTCGATCCATCCCGAAGAAGAGGCAACCGCTGTGCAAGAGATCATCGAGCTACTCCAATCGAGCCGTTTTCTTATATGTGCAACCACCGGTGCCCAGATCTGTGATTAGTGACGCTGCTTCGTCTACCTACGATGCTGTAATCACCTGTCCTCGACGCCGTCCTCTCCCTGTCGCCGGTGCATGCATCATCTTGTTTTCTATATCTTCGTTGTCAACCGATCAAGATTGCATCTTCTTGTATCTTCTGTAATATTGTTTGTTTTGATTCATTATAGCTTGAATTGATAGATTTAAAGATTTTTTTTTTGCAAATTTTAGGGATTTGGTTGGAAGTTTAATACGGACACGAGCCGAGTTTTCGAACTCGAGTTCGGCTCGTATTGTTAAACGAGTTGAACGAGTCGAGCCCGAACTTTACAATCACGAACTCGAGCCGAGCTCGAACGTCAATATTTTAGTTCTTAACGAGCTCGAGCCGAGCTCGAACACACAGAAATTTAAACGAACCGAGCTCGAACACACCTATGTTCGGCTCGAACTCGGTTCGTATACAGCCCTACTCTTGAGTGGGATTAACTTTCCGATGCTCTGACCCTGTCTTTGAGAATCATGTTAGAGTTCTTTAAGAATCTTAGTTTATCCGGTAACCCGTAATTGATTCAGTTTAACTGCGAATGCCGGTCGGCCCCAGTAATTGATAGTTATATTTGAGGTATATCATCAACGAATAGTCAAGGTAGCAAAAATAAGTTGAAGGCCCCGTTTGACAAAATTTTTTTCCCTCTTTTTTTTTCAGTTTTAAAAACTGAAAAAAAAGAGCGTTTGGTAACCATTTTTTTTTCAATTTAAAAAACCAGTTTTTAAACTGCAGAGTAAAAAAAAAACTCCAAAAACTGGTTTTTTTTTTCACTTTTGGTTTTTTTTTTCGACCACCACCACCACCCTCCCACCGCCGGCAGCCACCTCAGGCGACCACCGCCGGAGACTGCTGGCCGCCGGCAGCCACCTCCGGCCGCCGGCGACCACCGGCAGCCACCGCCGGAGACTGTCGGCAGCCATCTCCGGCCGCCGGGGACCACCGCCGGAGACTGCCGGCAGCCACCTCCGGCCGCCGGCGACCACCGCCGGAGACTGCCGGCAGCCACCTCCGGCCGCCGGCGACCACCGCCGGAGACGGCCGGCAGCTACCTCCGGCCGCCGGCCACCACCGCCGGTGACTGCCGGCAGCCACCTCCGGCCGCCGGCGACCACCGCCGGTGACTGCCGGCAGCTACCTCCGGCCGCCGGCCACCACCGCCGGTGACTGCCGGCAGCCACCTCCGGCCGTCGGCCACCACCACCACCACCGTCGACCACCGCTACGCCCCACCACCGCCACCGCAAACCACCAAAAAAAAAAGTCAAAATAAAAAGGGTTACCAAACACCAAAAAAAAAACCTAAAAAAAAAAGGAGTTATCAAACACCCACTTGTTTTTATAAAAAAAAAAAATTAAGCTGCTCTTTAAAAAACTGCTCTTTAAAAACTGAAAACCAAAAAAAAAATTTTGTCAAACGAAGCCATACAGAAGTCTTCCGTTTTTTTAAAACTCGATTACCTGCAATTTTCAATCGTTAGGCTCCGACACCCTAGTAAAGCATTCAGCGCAAAACATACAGGCCAGATATGAGGCTAAATAACACAAGTAGTTATCCAAATGAGACACTCTACCCTCAAGGCTTCGACAAATATATGGCCTGGAGCATAAGTTTCCGGCCGCTGTTTGTAATTGTTAACGAATTCCAGCTTGTAACTTTTTATCCCGCACCTCTATGAATAAGGTCTCATTTTCTACACGCCTTAGGCTTCTTCAGTTTCTTTCATTTATTGCCGAGGAAGAAAAGTTGGAGCTAAGCTGCCAAAGGTTGATAAGGCAATGATGGGGTTTGAGAAAATTCTTAATGTTCTTGTCATGCATGCAATACTATCAGTGGCGGTGGACGTACGCACAAAGACAATTAAAAACCGAGTTCAACCGATACTTTTGGAACGAAACTTTGTAAAGCCCCGTGATCATCTCACTACGTAGAATTATAGAAGTGTCTCTTCTACTAAGGTTCAGAGTCTCTAGCATCAGGAACGGAATGATTGAAACTTCAGTTTCCCTTAAGAATAGGATTTTAAAACAAGTTAGGTCTTTTACTGAAGCTGTTCACAAGTTAGGTCTTGTGTACATAACACTTTGGCTCTCCTATATCACTGTTACCATCTTCTTTTCTATCTGATTAGTGATCAGTTTGACAAACTATTAGTGTTATGCTGGGCTTTGAGGTATGTCCTAGACATGTCAAAATCACAGTGCTAATTAATCTCTGTTTCTTACTGTAACTCAATGTGGAACTGATGCTATTATTTCATATTCCCTAAGCCGCAGTTGATAAGGTCGGGCCAAGAAGTGACATCCTTCACCATATTTAGACACTCCTCTTATGATCTTTTGCGTGTTGTTACAAGAAATATATCCTATAGAATAGACCAGCATTAGTTTAAGCTTTGTTAAGAAAAAGAATAAGGAATCTGACAAAATTCTGCGCATATGTTCCAAAAACATTTTTATTTTATGGGGGGTTCCCAAAACATTCTTGCCTCATATATAATTATAATCAAATTCCCCTCCATGAATTTCCATATATAATAATAAGATGAAGAATAATTCTGGCCTGTTTAAGTAAACAGCCACATCTTGAGCAAGATGATACATATGAATTTCAAAGTGGGCCTGATGAATAATCTACAGCTTGAAGACAACTTTATTACATAACACCATTTCCCAAAGCTTTATTGCCATCGCCATTTCTTCTACAGACATCTCCCTCCATATCCTGCATTTCTGAATAATGCCTGCTTTATGTCCTCAGAAGTTATCATTGTTTGATGCTCCACTGCCTAACACATGAATTGAAGATCGAGAATATTTCAACATTTGATATCAAGCATGTTTGTGTACCTCCAATAAAAGCATTGACGACCGAACAATATCTGCGTAAGCGTATACCTCAAAACAAGAAGCGCGAAGTGAAAAATCACTGAAACAGCTAAGAACGCATTGGTTAATGTCAAGTCCTAGAGCTTCAAGTGTGTGGATTGTTGATAACAGCAATCCTGGTTTTGCCGCACAGCAAATTTCGATCCGTGTGCCAATGTTTCTCCGTTCCACATCAAACTGAAGACATTGCGATCGATTTATTTTTGGACTACTTCTCAAGTATTACAGATTCATGTATAAGAGTAGTGTAGGAAATGTTTACCTTGGGGGGATTCCTCGTTTGTTCGTTCATGTCTTGCTGCTTCAAGTTTCCCACCAAGTTCATTGGATGGACACCGGCTTGTCTATCTTCTTCTTGCAACTTATGGATCTTATCCAGGAGCTCTTTCATATAATCTATCGTGTCTCCCAATATAGATGTTCTGTCCATCTGCTCATTCGTGCGTGAAAAAGTTTCTTTTATACAACATGTACCTAATAACCTAGAAAAAGTTTGAGTATGAGGGAGACAGAGAGATTATCACCTTGCTTATTTTGGGAACAATAGATCTGAGCATGGAAAGACGATCATTAAGTCGCTTCCTTCGCCTTCTTTCTGCCATTAGATTCTTTGAGGGCTGCCCTTCAACCTTCTTGTTCTTGTTCTTTCTCTCCACGGACAATCCCACATTAAAAGTGGCTTGCTCCTTCTCAACTTTACAGCTGCTGCTTCTCTCTTCCAGACTGTGAAGATCACTGCCAAGATGGTCAAATTCTCCTTCCTCCACCATAGATGCGTTGCATTGGTCACCTTGAAGTAAACTATTTGGAAGAGGTGTAAGATCAATTTTCTTTTCATGCGATGAATCAAAATCTGGCGCTGCGAAACCATCCTGAAACAATGGGTGGGTTCCACTTCCATTGAGAGGACATTCAAAGCTAGGTATTGCAGGTGAGGTGATAAGTTCTAGAAATGAATGGTTTGATACTGCTGACAATTCTAAGCTCTCGCGATCATAAGATTCAAAACTCCATCTACTGCCACTGGGGAAAAACTCATTGACTACCTCAGATTGGAACGTAGTCCAATCTTCTCTCCTTGGAGCCAGTAACTCCTCCAAAAGACCATGTTGACTATGCTCCATCTCTTTAGATCTCTCTGTCTGTCTGTCTCTCTCTCTCTCTCTCTCTCCCTCCTAACAAATGTAAACCAAAGGAGGATGCTACACATAACATGTGGCGTCAAGGTATGGAATATATAAACCTGGGTACAAAAAGGTTTCTTTAATAAGCGTAATCAATTAGTGTTATAGTACGTACGTACGTACGTGTTATGGTTTATGTGTTTATCTGTCTAAATAACACCTAGAGCACATAGATTAGATGGAATCCGCTTTTCCTCTCCATCTTTCTCTCTCCGAATTTTTAGTCATTTCACCGAAAACTGCAATTAGACACAGACTTAATATTAAAACTCTCTGCCAAGAAAAGGTTTGACCCACAATTCTGTCCGAACCGAAGAGGATAGAGTTAGCATCATAGACACTGTCAGGTTCTTGTATGTTATTCTTGTGCCGTCTGACATTACTTTTTGTGGGTTGAATGTTGATGAGAAAGACCCACGCCCCTTTCTGTCGGTCTAATACATTGCCCTAACTCTCGCTTGGTAATTGGTGGGTTTTGATTTTGATTCCCTTTTTCTCACTTTTTCGAGACTATGCATGGGAACTACTATACATGGGAACCAATGCTCTTATTATTTTCTCTGTGGCAAAGGGAAACAATGTTGAGTTCGTTTCTAACTAAGAGTAGAAATTCAGATTCCGTTTTGTCCCTTCTTTTGTTATTATTAGCTTTACGTTCCGCCTCAAACTCGAAAGACATGTTTGAATTAAGATGAGAGATCTATTATTGTTTGTATAAACTGCATAAAACATTAAAGAAAATCTCTGTGATAAAAAATTGTTGTAGCATTTAAAGAAACATATTCCTTTTAGAAATCGTTGCCTTCATTTCTGGCGGGACAATTTTTTTATGCTTTTCTCGTGACAACATGTATCGGCTACAAACATTTCATTGTTGGAAACAGATAGAATTCCTTCAGTTTCTATGATAGGCTATACTTTATGCTCAGTTGTAACCACCAGTTGCATTGTATTGTTACGTTCTTCAATATTAGGAAAGGACCAACAACGACCGGGAGCAAAAACTGACGTAGATTCAGGCATCCCTGTCCATGAGAGAGGGGATGGAGGATACAACCTGGCCCGAGCACGCATCTCGAGGAGGGTGTAGGGTGACCCGAATATCGCGTGGACATATATATATGACCTGAAAACAAGTAGGGTAGTCATCTTGCCACATGTTATGCTGTCAAATCCCAGAAAATTCCAAGATCCTAATTGAAAATTAGTGAAAGAATTCTTACTTGATATTCCTGCACGCTCTAGCTAGACCTGATTACAAATTGCTGGGGGCAGTCTATGGATCATGACCCACAATAGAAACATAGTAGTGCTGGTGACTAATCTGTGCCTCGGCAGATCCGTAAGCCTCCAAAACCGAAAGCAGTAATTTTTAAATTGTTGGCTTCTCTTCACGAGTGTGATTTCTGAGCCATCAATGTACCTGTGGTGCATGTTTAATACTCCGTACTCCGAAAGAAACATCAGCGCCATGAATAGGAGGAAAGGTAAGTGTGTCTACCTCATTGATCCAACGCAAAAACACGAGTGCCACTTATCTCCATCACATCAGTGAGACACCGCATGGAGCACCATGATCTTTGGGGCTGCAAGCTAATCGAACTTGTTGTGGCAATTCTTGGTTCCTTCAATGAAAGCTCGTATTTGATACAAGCGAATCGAGCTTGACCAAAAAGTTGAGCTTGTTTAAGAAACGAGCCGAACATGAATTGTGAACAACTCGTTATTGCTAAATCAATTATTTCATAAACCCAATAATTGAGCACAATAATTTTGTAAGTCCAATCCATATAGCCGAGACAAAATTAAACGTAAACCTAAACCTAAACATTGATTAATGTTCTTGGCATTTTTCAGTTAGAAATAAAAATTAGGGCAGTTGATTTGTAAAATTAGATTAACCTCTTTTTTTTTTTTTGGATTCCCTTTTTACAAGCCGAGCCGAGCTTTGTGATAATATGTTTTGGATAAAAAAAACCCAGAATGTGTGGGTGTCCCACATCGATTATTCAAAGAAGATTGTGACTTGGACTTAAATATATAAGTCTTGTCCCATATTTGTTATTTAGAGAAAGTCATTACTTATCTCTAAGTATATATATGTTGTCTTGTATTGTGTTTTAAGATAAGAAAAAAGCGAGAAGAGTCTTTCTTTGAGTAGCAAGATTCTTTCTTTAAATAGACAAGAGAGAATAGTCCTTCTTTGAGTAGCATTCTTTGAGAGGGTTCGTTGAGAGAGATAAAGGTTTGTAATCTCCAGTGAAAAACATAGTAAAATCGTTGTTATCACCGTGGAGTAGGCTTTCGCCGAATCACGTAAATCTTGTGTTTCTATTTTCTATTATTATTATTTATTCTCTTCTTTATTGTTTGGTGCGAAATCTAGTATATTCCTTTACAAGTGGTATCAGAGCTGAGGTTCAGTGATAGATTGAAAGCACCTTGCAATGGTGCCAAATACTTCGACGAAGTATGATTTGGAGAAGTTTGATGGATCGAACGATTTCAGTTTATGGAGGATGAAGATGCGTGCTGTTTTAATTCAGCAAGGGTTGTTGAAAGCGTTAAAGGGAAAACAAGGACTTCCTGATACGATGTCAGATGATGAAAAAGAAGACATGTTGGAGAGAGCCCATAGTGCCATGTTGCTGTGTTTAGCCGACAACGTGTTAGGAAAGGTTTATCAGGAAATGACTGCGGCTGGATTATTGCTGAAATTGGAGAGCTTATACATGACGAAGTCTCTGACAAATCGCTTGTATTTAAAGCAACAGCTGTATACTCTTCGGATGAAAGAAGGTACATCAATCAATGATCATCTTGATGAATATAACAAGGTAATATTAGACCTGCAAAATATTGATATCAAGATAGAAGATGAGGATAAAGCTTTATTGTTGCTGTGTTCTTTACCTCCGTTGTATGAACATCTTGTTACTATCTTATTATATGGGAAGGATAGTATCTTCATGGAAGAGGTTGAGGCTGTGATAAATTCTCAGGAATTAAGGAAGAAGGTTTAAAAAAATAGGGGAGAAGAACCTGGTAATGGTCTGATGGCTCGAGGCCGAAGCACTGACCATGCTGGGTCTAAAAATAAAGGAAGATCAAGGTCTCAGTCAAAGACCAGAATATTGAAGTGTTATCATTGTCACAAGGAAGGGCATAACAGAAAGGATTGTCCTGAGCGTAAAGGGAAGAAAAAAGATAATTTCAAGACGGCTGATGCTGGAGTAGTAGAAAATAATTCTGATGGTGCAGATCTTCTCTCAGTTACTATCAGTTCCTCAGATGGAGGTAGAGGTGTCAAATGGGCCGGGCGGCCCGTGGGCTGGCCCAGCCTGGCCCCTTTTTGGCCCGGGCTGGCCCAGCCTTTTTTTGGGCCCGGACTAGCCCTAACCCTTAGGGCTTAGGTCAGGGCTAGAGCCAGGCCTAACTTTTTGAGAAATAGGCCCGGGCCCGGCCCTCTTTTGGCCTAAAAAATGGCCTTTTCAGTTTTTTTTAAACTAAGGTATATTTACTTGCCTTCTATGACTAAAATGTAGAAGAAATCTATTGCTTTTAGATCATTAGTGAGAATAGCTAAGGTATATTTGTTATTTTGAATAACAAAAAAAATGGGCCTGGGCCCGGCCCAATATGTTGGGCCTAGGGCCTGGGCTTGGACTGGGCCCAGATTTCCCTTATTCTGGCCCGGCCTGGCCCGACCCGTTTGACAGCGGCCCTGGCCCAGTTTTTTGGAGGCCCGATGGGATTGGGCTGGGCCGGCCCAAGCCAAGCCTATTTGACACCTTTAGATGGAGGGTGGATTCTTGATACGGGTTGTTTCTATCATATGTGTCCCAATAGGGATTAGTTTGTCACTTATCGCTCATTTGATAGTGGTAAAGTCCTTATGGGAAACAATGTTGCCTGTAAGGTGGTTGGGATATGTTTAATTCAGATTAGGATGCATGATGGTATTGTGAGAACTTTGACGGATGTCAGGCACGTTCCAGAGCTGAGAAAAAAATTAATTTCTTTGGGTACGCTTGACTCTAATGGTTGTAGCTATGGGGTTGTAGGTGGAGTTATGAAGATAATGAAAGGTGCTCTTGTTGTAATGAAGGGGTTGAAACAAAATAATCTTTATTTGTTATAAGGTAGCACAGTTACAAGAGCAGCAGCAGCAGCTTCATCTTCTGATATAGATTCTGACGCTACCAAACTTTGGCATATGCGTCTTGGACATATGAGTGAGAGGGGTATGGATGTGCTAAGCAAACAAGGTTTGCTGGGAAGCAAGAAAATCGAGAAGTTAGATTTTGTGAGCATTATGTCTTTAGGAAGCTGTGCAGGGTGAAATTCAGTCGGGCTGTTCATACCACCAAATGTACAGTGGATTATATCCATTCAGATCTTTGGGGTCCTTCCACGGTTCCTTCTAAGGGTGGTGGCAGATATATGTTGACCTTTATTGATGACTTCTCAAGAAAGGTCTGGGTGTACATCTTGAAAAAGAAGGATGATGTCTTTGTTCAGTGGAAGTAGTTTAAGATAATGATTGAAAAACAAACCAGCAAAGAAATTAAATGCTTGAGGACTGACAATGGCATGTAATTATTCTTGGATGAGTTTACTAATTTCTGCAAGAATAAGGGCATAGTGAGGCATCGCACTGTTAGAAAAACGCCACAGCAGAATGGGGTTGCAGAACGGATGAATAGAACTCTCCTTGAGACGACTCAATATATGCTTTTGAATGCGGGGTTATCGAAGGAATTTTGGGCAGAAGCTGTTAACACAGCTGCATATTTGGTAAATAGGTCTACATCGACTGCATATGATTGTAAGACTCCTGAAGAAGTTTGGTATGGTAAGCATGCTAATTATGAAAATTTGAGGATATTTGGTTGTCCTGCTTATGCTCATGTTAATGATGGTAAACTTGAGCCGAGAACAAAAAAGTGTATTTTCTTAGGCTACGCAAATGGGGTAAAAGGGTACCGGTTGTGGTGTCCTTATTCTAAATCATCCAGGTTCCTAATTAGCAGAGATGTGACCTTTGATGAGTCTTCGATGCTTTCGAAGAAGGAGTTGATTGATGCAGGTTAAGACCACATTGTCAGGGAGAAGGTGGAGCTAGAAGTTCGAGCTCCAGATTCTTTGCCTATAATTCCTACAGATGAGGATGATGGTTCTTATTCTACCGAGAAGAATGAAGAATCTCAGGAACATCAGTATAACATTGCTAGAAACAGACTGAGAAGAGAAATTTGACCTCCTCAGAAGTATGGTATTGCGGATATGGTTGCTTATGCTCTTAGTGTGGCAGAGAGTATTGAGGTTGAAAAGCCTGTTACATACAAAGAGGCCATCAAGAGCACGGAATCAGTGGACATGATGACAAAGCATATTCTAGAGATCAAGTTTAAGCATTGCTTAGATTTGATCAGTATCAGCAGTATTTGAGGTGTAACCCTAGGGGGCAGGTGTGGTAGCAGCAGATGATATTTTCAGATTGTTTGTGGCTTATTTTATCCAAGCCAAGGTGGAGATTTGTGATAATATGTCTTGGATAAAAAAAAAACCCAGAATGTGTGAGTGTCCCACATCGGTTATTCAAAGAAGATTGTGACTTGGACTTAAGTATATAAGTCTTGTCCCACATTGGTTATTTAGAGAAAGTCACTACTTATCTCTAAGTATATATATTGTCTTGTATTGTGTTTTAAGACAAGAGAAAAGAGAGAAGAGTCCTTCTTTGAGTAGGAAGAGTCTTTCTTTGAAAAGACGAGAAAATAGTCATTCTTTGAGTAGGTAAAGTCTTTATTGAAAAGAGAGGAGTCATTTTTTGAGAGAGTTTGTTGAGAGGGATAAATGTCTGTAATCTCCAGTGAAAAACATAGTGAAATCGCTGTTACCACTGTGGAGTAGGTTTTCTCCGAACCACGTAAATCTTGTATTTCTATTTTTTGTTATTGTTTTCGATTCTCTTCTTTATTGCTTGGTGTGGAATCTAGTATATTCATTTACAAGTTTTACTTGTGTTCTCATATATTTTGTGAATATGAGCTCGAGCAAGGATTTAGAGCTTGTGACGAACACAAGTCGAGCTTGAATGCTGTCAAAATAAACGAAAATGAGCTCTAGCTTTGCTAAACGGGTCAAGTGCTCGTTGATTTGCAGCCCTAATTGATCCGTGTATACACGACGTAACACTTTTTCACGATGTACGTATATCATGTCAAACATTGCCGATACATGTGTACCAACATTGTAAATAATCTTTGTACAAGTAACAAAAATTTAAAGGTAAAATAACAAAATGCTTTCTTTACGAGGGTGCAACAGCGGGAATCGGTAGGCTCTCAGACCCGCTTACCCTCTACCAAGTTTGCAGCTCAAAAAACCTGTTTTTGATGAAGTCTTTGGCGCATTGCGACTTCACTCTCTGGGTAGACATAAATATAACGAGCTAACCTACAAACCGCTCCGTGGGCTGGTTTTTGGTCATGTATGGTCGCCAACTCTCCCAAGACTGACATGACGCCTATTCCAGATCTTCCCATTAGTTGATGCCTAAAGCAATGTAGCCAATAAACTTTGCTGGGGACATTTACCTCATAGCCGACTTCGATCCCTTGCCAGTTTTTGGAGTAAAATGAGGGATGCACATTTTCCTACTCGAACGAATGACAACTTTCAACTGTTTACATGTTCACACTACCGCGGCTGCCAACTTCTGTCGATTACGTTAATTATGTTATAAAGTGAATGAATAAATCAAAGTTAGTACAGTGATATCATCAATTGTATCAAGCTTGGTTTTCCCCACGTATCGCGGATGAAAAGACGTACTTATTCAAGTTTGCAAATTGTCGCTATAGCCTATATCTACTTTATGTACAGCGACATTCTTTCTGGGGCGTCAACTCGATATTGAACATACTCGATCTTGCTACTAAAAAAGTACAGTATCTAGCAGCATAAGAAGCCCACAATATCATTTCTCCAAAACCACTCTTTCAGTTCATGTGCATTTTTTATATCTTTTACATGTACATGAGTAGTGGGATGAGGAGCGATTACGAAATTATGCATGGTCGTTACAGCTAACGAAAGAAATGAAATGATTCAAAGGCATTGAACAGCTAAATCTCAAGTGTCTATTGCATCACATATTTGGCTCTCTATCTTGCGTATTTGCTCCCACCAATTAAAATTTCCTTCAGACAATATCCTGCTCTACAACAATAATTTAGATAACGTGATAAAAGGTGTCAACATGATAAAGATGATGAGCTTAAACAGGAAGGCGTAGTCCTCCCTTCGTTGTAACCTTTATTCCATCTCCCTTTCTGAAGCCGTAAAATTTTAAAAATGCTGCCAATTTTAGACACCAATTAGTGTTTGCATATAGTTCCAGCGAGGAGACTATTTCTGTGATTTAATTGTGTTTTTAGCCCTGACACATGGCACATCAGCACAATTACTTAGCTCCCAAAGAAAGTAATAGCAAAATCCTCCCTTCACGTATGTCAGGGATAGCACCATTATTTGGGACGGCAAAAAATCCGAACCCGCGGATTTCCGACCCGCCCCGATCCGGCAGAAGCGGATTATTTTGATTTTGACAGAATCATGGGGTGGGTATGGTATTTTTTCTATAAACCCGCAGCGGATTAGGGTCAGGTATGATATTCTCTCTAAACCGTCCCGAGATCCGCTCGCCCTGGTATAATTATTCTAATCCATCAGTTGATCTTAGTCGTCCATCATATATTATATATATGTTCTTTTTCTGGCAAACCTTAGATTTCATCATTTCAACCTTCTCACTCTCCACCTTACACGGCCACTCTCTACTGATCTCAGATCTGATCTTATGTGAATGTGAAAGAAGCCTCTGACCTACTGCGGTGGATGAATTCCACCTCTGAGAGGAGGGAAAAATAGCAAGGTTCTCTGAGGACGAGCTTAGGGTGGCAGAAGTTGCCAAATATGAGGATACAAGGAGGTTCTTACCAGAACTAAAAGCGAATGGAATTGAGAAAAGTCCTTAACCAGGCGAAATAAAGTGCCTGAAGTGGAGTGGAGCCTATCCTCCAACGGCTCTCTAGTCGATCAGTCTGTCTGTGCGTTATTGGTTGCTTGATCTGAGAGTTCAGTTCAGTAGCCTATCCTCGTCGCGGATTCTGATGCCAAGAGAATCCCTTGGTGTTAGCAAGTTTCACCGAATGTGGACATTCGCACCGCGTAGTCCTTCATATCCAATCACGGAGAATTAAGCATTTCAGACGGGTGTGCTGCTATAGGCCCACTACGCCGAAATGTTAATAAATGATCAAATAAGGTCAGCATGTGGATCTCAGATCAGTAGAGCATTGAGCCCGGCCACTCTCCAGCGCAGCCCATGATTTGCCCACTCTCCAGCGCAGCGGCTCCACCGCACGGCCACGAACTTGTCTTGCGACAGGCACGGCCACGAACTTGCGACAACTCCTATGCACAACCACGAATTTGTCTTGCAACGGCTTCGCCGGCACCGCTGCCTTCTTTTTGGGTTTGCTAAACAAAGCAGAATAGGGCGGGGCGGGGCGGTTTTGGGTTTTTCATGTCCGACAGGGAGGGCAAGGCAGAATGGGGCGGGTGCGGGTTTTCTAAATCCACATAAGATCGGTTATGGTATTTTACATACATAACCCGGTGCGGGACGGAGCGGGGGCAAAGTTCAAGACTAGTGGGGAGGGTTTGGATTTTAGAAGATTCGCATCCGACCCGCCCCATTGTCATCCCTAACCATTATACCTTCTGCTAGAAAAGTTCTGATTGAGCCCTTACTTGCAAATTTATCCCCCAGATTCAAGGAGCACATTTTAGGGAAGACTAGAGTTTATGGTTATTGCAAATATATCCTCCAAAGTAGTTTCTTTTTTTTCTCAGTAATTTTTGCTCAACTATGAAAAAGTTTGTTGAATTGAACATATATGGTGGCAACGTTGGGAATATTTTATTTATATGAATGGAATGTGCATAAATTTTTTGCTTAACATTAGTCACTGTATGTGTGCGTAGTTTAATATTGCCTGCACATTAACAAAGACATGATACATTAATCACAAGCATTATTATTTTACAGAACATAGGCACTGAATGTTGTTGGGATTAAAACCCCTAAAACATGTACAAGTAGCACAATAATAAAAAAGAGAAAATATAAAAGCTGTCACCCACAAAAATATGGACATGGATATTTAACATAGTTCGGCCTCTTGCCTATGTAGATAGAAAGATAGCGAGAACGTTGCACTATAAAGTGGAGAAATTACAAGGGAACTTTCACTAGTCAATCAGATCCAATTCCCGAACACACCCAAAACTCACCTCATTGTTTCTCTCGGTGAATAAAAACTCTCTGTGATTTTTCTCACTCACTAGTACTATTACAAAAACACTTAACACTCTAGCATTTGAGTTATAATCATAATCTCTAAATGCCTAACACCCTTTTAGCTCTGAGTGGCTAACTCAGAACATTTAGCTCTCGATGATTAATACTTCTCAATGGTGTTTGATGTGTGGTATGTTGTGTTGAAAACCTTTAACAAGCTTCTCCTTGTACAGGAGAAGAAGTAGGTGGGTAGTTGCCAAATGCGTAGTGCATAACTCTTATTCACACATGACTAGCCACTTTAGGAATAGTTACCAAAGTTGGCTTGTGTGAATAACAAATGCATTCTCACCTTTTTTTCATGCTTGTCTGTGACAAATTGAGTCCAAGACCAAACTACCAACAAATGTATGTATAATCACAAACAAGAAGATGCAAGGAATTGATTGTTCATTGCCTTGGTGTTGTTGAACAAGACAAAAGCGGTGAAATTTAATAATAAACATTGCCATTTTATTTGAAAAAATCACGAGCAACCATCGTTAAAGAGTTTTTATTAAGTTTGGGGTTGGGGGGGGGGGGGGGGAAGAGAGAGAGAGAGAGAGATTTGTTTACATGTCTTTATCAGAACTTACAAAATTATTCCCCAGAGTTTAAGTTACAAAAGTCACCCTTGTATTTAAGTAAACTAACAAGAATAACGACTTAACAGCTGCTGTTACGGCTGGACAAAGGGTGCTACCCTGTCATGTGTGGGGAGAGTTTTGCTATTAAATTTCTTTCTGGGGTAATGATGCTAACTTTTCATATGTGGGGAGCCAAATTGGCAATTGACCCTATTTCTTTTTTTCTAACTAGAGCGTTAATAGCAACACAAAGTGATACGTAATCAACTGCATACAAAGGGAAAAGGAAGTGAAAAGGAATATTTGAGTTCATATGTAAAATGAAGAACTCGCCAGACATGACGAAAACAAAAAAGAAAAGCATAAGAAGAATGTATAACTTCTATAGTAGTGTAGAAAACGAGTCATTTGAATAATGAATACAGTCAAGAGAAAATGTGAAGACTAAAGACCAAAAAAAAGATGGTAGAAGAAAGACGGAAATGAAAGTAAAAACCTGGAACTAAAGGGAAATTAGCCTGCAACATCTACAAAATAAGGGAACATGAAGCAAATGAATAAATTTTGCCCTGCAAGTTGAAAACAAAAGATCAAAGAAACAACAAAACTGCTTTTTTCAATTAGCATTGATCTTAGCGCAGAGAATAGGTCCACCCAAGCACACATAGCTAGGTTGTGTTTGGCGATAAGGATAAAGGCTTTGGATAGAATAAAAAATAATAATAAATCTTATCTAGCGTTTGGCCGCACAATTAAAGGTTGGATATAGTATCCGTCGGACATGTTTTATTCTATCCTGTTGGGATTGGAATTAAAAAAAAATGTGACCCACCCCAATTTTCTTCCTCTTTCTAGTTAACACCTACTGCCGACAACTTCCTCCCCACACTTCGTCACGCCCTGACATCTGCCAGCCTCACGACCTCTCAGCCGTCTTCTCCGTCCACCACCTCCATCCTCCCCCTCAACGTCTGTCCACCGATCTCCTCGACTGTCGGTTTCACGTCTGCCCATCTTTTGCGACCCCACGTCGGTCACGGTCTCTCCGTCGTATTCTCCCTCCACCGCCTTCCATCCTCCCCCTCAACCAATCTTCTCTGTCCACTGATCTTCTCCGTTTGTCGAACTAACTAATCACATCTTCTCTGGCCTCACGTTTGCGGGCCTCACACTCTGTTCGTCGTCTTCTCCGTCCACCGCCTCATCCTCCCCCTCAACCCATCTTCTCTGTCCATCGCCGTCTTCTCCAATGGTTGCTTCATAGATGACTTTTATAGAGCGTGACTTTGTAGCCAAGTGGGGAGTTTGAGAAAATTTTGGGTTTTACCGATTTATCATAGATGACTTTTAAATTTACTACTTGTTATTTAATAACGCATATTTTACAAGGGGTTTGGAGCAAAAGCAATCTCTATGCAAACCATAGTTATTGATATTGAAGAGGTACTAAAGATACCGACTTTAATTTGAAAAGCATATCTTTTGTATTATTCCTTTGCGCTAACACTTTGCATGTTGTATCCATGAAAATATCACGCTATACCAAATGTACTGACCGTTACAATGTCATATGGCTTAGAGAGATGTATCACCCGAGATCATGTGCTTTATATCAATGCTAAACAGAGCAGAAGTTGCAAAGTTTGTTGGGCAATTTAGTAACTTGATCATATAAAGACTAAAAGAGGAAAAACCCTATATTCCAGGATGTCGATCAAGTGTCTATGAAAGACTCGGTATGTAGCCTCCACTAAGTAGTTTTACATAGCATTTGAAATTACTTCCAGTTTTAGTTTTCTATTTTTTTTAAAAAAAATCAAAATCAGTTTAATTTTTATTTCTTACAAGAACAAATGGGTGTTTGATTACCCAGTTTTTATTTTGATTTTTTTTTAGTGTTTGATTATCCAGTTTTTATTTTAAATTTTTTCTTTAGGGGTGGTTGCAGTGGCGGCGGCCGGTGGCCGGCCGTGGATATGGCGATACGGGGTGGTGGCGTGGTCTCAAAATAAAAACCAAAACTGAAAATCCAAAATGGGAGTTTTCAAAAACAACTCTGTTTTAAAAACTGATTTTCAAATTTGAAGAAAAAAAATAAAAAACTGTGTGCTAAACGCATTTTTTTTTAAAACGTTTTCAAACAGAGCCTTAGATTTCAACATTATTAACAAACCAGAGAACATGCAAATAATTCGAGACGATACAAGTAACGATAAATATAATTTCACGGAGAAATTTGGGTACATATTCCGGTCCGATACATGCAACTATGATACAAACAAAAATTATATTTGTGCTTAAAGAAAGTCGTAACGTCACAAAAGATAATATATATACTATTATCAAGGGAGAACACCCTATAGTGAAGTTCTTTTTGCACTTTCAGTTGTACCATTTGTTTCACCTCTTGAAATCATCCTATCCTTCCCCAGAAACAATTAACAATTATTATTAAAGTAATTTAACATTTCAAGTACCTCCTACTTTCTAGCCCACGCTATTTGTATCTACCCGTAACTCCTCCTTTTTTTTCTTCTTTTCTGATTTTCAGTCAGCATCTCTATCTCAAGTCCATTCTCATTAATTTGCCATATTATCTTTTGTCATTTTCTATATTTCTATACATGTTTAGCAAGCTGAATTATTGATTGTGCTTGCTCAAGCATTATCTGTGCTCGAAACACTAGTTGCAAATTAAAAAGTGGACTCAAGAAAAGGAAAGAGAAAATATCATGAGTGAAAATCAGGAGAAAAAGAGTTACATGTAGTTGCAAATTGATGAGAAGAGAGGTGAGTAATGAGGCTAGAAAGTAGGAGAACATTAGGAGCGTAGTGTCACGGAATGAACTTCCCTAAGTTGAAACCGTGCAGCACTTAGCTAGATCAAGCACCCGCTTGCGCGCTAAGTCAGCCTAACCCTCGAGCTGGGCAATGTTAGAAGCAAATGCACAGCAGACACACAAGAGTTTGGGAATGATTCCCACTATATTATAACTTGGAGAAGCTTGATACAAGGATACACTCACTCTAGATGTACAACTCTAGATGCCTATATTCACTCTTGGGTCACTAGATCACTAGATGTCTTGGCTAAATGAGGCCTTGGCCTTATATACTACTCCACCTCCTCAACGGATGGTGGAGATTACATGCAATCCTACGGTATGCATTATCCCTCTAAAACCCTGTAGACTATTTGCAAGCCTCTCTAGTATTCTAGACTGCTTCTAGAATACTCTCCTACCTTTCTAGAGCTACCATCACTACTCTAGAACATTCTCATAGTTACAAAAGAGAGATGTGTAAAGATGTGCGGAACCTTCCGGAAGCCTTGCCATCCATTTCCAAGTAAGCGTCCGCTAAGCATCTCGTAAGCGCCTAGTAAGCGCCCGCATGGCGTAACCTCCAAAAATCAGCTTCCTTCCACTCGGTCCGTAACATTCTCCCCCACCTAATTGTGCGATGCCCTCATCGCGACCTCATCGTGACATTGAAGAACATCTCGAACTGCCAAAGATCTTCCATCGGCTCCCACGCTGCTTGCATCTTCGATAATTCTTCCCATTTGACCAAGAAACGCCTTGTTGGAGCAACTCTTTGTCTTTGTTTGAGCTTCACCGCTAAGCACGTTCTCGGCCTCACACCTATGCAAGTCATGCAAAACTTGCGTCACATCCAAGAGTTTATCCCTATCGGCTTGACTCTCCCCTTGACTTGTCGACACACATGACAAGTCTTGACACACATTTGCACCTCTTTCTTCACTTGAGGCCAAAAGTATGTCTTAGTCACCAAGGCATATGTCCGCTGATGCCCCCGGATGCACTGTCAACTGAGTGTCGTGGCATTCCCGTATGACCATCCTCCTTAGGTCTTTCCACTTCGACATGTACACTCGTCCATCCCTTGTGTAGAGTAGGCCTCCCTTCACCCAATACCTTCGGGTCTTCCCACTCTTTACAAGCTGTAGAAATTCTTTGGCTAAGGGATCGCACTGTAGGCCCTCCTTAATCAGCTTGATAGTACTCCCTTTTGCCTTCGATGTAGCTGCCACCTTCTCCACGTTTTACGGTGCCATCCCACTTGGTGCCACGGTTTATGGCTTGGCCCCCCCGGTCAAGCTTTCCTTCACGATCCACCTTTCTCCTAGGTGGTTGCCTCTTCTCAAACTTGCACAGCAGAATGTCCTCCTTTGCCTTGAGAACGTCCTTCACTTCCCTCGATGGCTCAGATAGTGGCACATTCTCTTTCCCCTTAAGAACATCTTTGGCTTCCTTGGCCGCCCCCTTCTTCGCCTTAAGAACGTTCCTCACTTCCCTTGATGGTTGCTCCAGCGGCATAGCGTCCTTCTTCCCCTTAAGGACGCCATCCATTCCCCTTGGTGGCTGCCCGGTCGTAGGCAAGAATGTTGTCTTCAACCTTGAGACTCGCCAAGTAAGTGCCCTCACTCTTGGCTTCCATATCTTTGACTCCTTCCACTAGCTGCATACCCGATAGCAGCATAGGAGTAGGAGTCACGGTGCTAGGTGTTCCCTCGAACATAGGCACCGTACATGCTAAACCCTTCTCCATAATGCACACCACGTTATTATACGGTGACACTAGGGCGTTCACCTGTCGCAAGAAATCAAGGCCCAACACAACCTTGAAATCATCCAACCGTGCGACAGAGAAGTCTACGAACCCCTTCCACTTGCCAAGGCACATTTTAACCCGTCGAACTATGCCTTGTAGGGGCTTCGCTTTGGCGTTGATGGTCTTTAGCCAACCCCCACCGTCTACCACATTGAGACCCAACCTCTCGGCCTCTTCTATTGTCACGAAGTTGTGGGTTGCCCCCGTATCCACCAACACTTGTGTGGGCTTCCTATTCAACTTCACCTTCACATAGAGCAACCCCTTGCTCATAGAGGCTTGTCCCGCACCCGTCGGGACTTGTGGCACATTCCTCCTTTAGAGTGCATTTAGGATTTAGAGTGAGCCTATGCGCACCGTGTCGCCCTCGGATTCCTCATTCTCTTTCTCCTCGACTAAGGCAGCCATCTTGCCTTATCGCGAGCAATCCCTTGCCCAATGCGGCCCTCCGCAAAAGAAGTATCCGTCCTTGGGCTTGTTCTTGACTCACTTCTCCTCTAGCTTGCCATGGCCCTCGAACTTCTAGCTTGATTCTTCCCCTTTTGCCACGCCTTGGGACTTCCTCCCCCACCATTGGCATGGTTGCCTTCTGAAGCTTTTTGTTCCTCCTTCGACTTTGAAGATCCCCCACCTCTAACATACTCTTCCAACGACTCCGCCATTGCTATGGCCTCATCGACATCCTTCACGCCCTTGCGTTGAAGTTCTTTCTTGGCCCAACTTTGGAGGCCATCGACAAAGTTGAAGAAAAGATCATCCTTTGTCATATTCAAAATATGAAGCATAAGAGTCGTAAACTCCTTCACGTAGTCGCTTACCGAGCCCTTATGTCTCGATTCCTTCATTTTCTTCCTTGCTCCGTAGGCCACATTTTTTGGATATAACTGCTTTTTAATCTCCCTTTTGAACACCTCCCAAGTATATATGGTATACAACCCCTTCTCTATATCGCAATGTTTTCTACGCCACCATGGAGTTGCGGTATTCGTAAGGTAGAAAGTAGCAGATCTTACCTTAGTTTTCTCGTCCGTAATGCTAGCACCCTCGAAGTATCGCTCCATGTGCCATATGTAATTGTCGAGCTCCTTAGCATCCCCCTTGCCTCCAAACTCCTTAGGCTTAGGCGTGTCCACCCTTGGACTAGAAGTGGCAACTACTCCACCCATGATAACTCTATTGCACATCATCGCGTCTTGCCTTGTCTCCTCCACGCTAGCCTTTACCCCATCGAGTTGTTCTTGCAAACTAGTGAACAACTTCATGAACCTCTCACGTATTTCATCTTGGGCACCCACTGCCCTTTTGAGCGACTCGAGCTCTTCAAAGATGTGATCCTCCAACGTTTGTAGATTTTGCTCGACCATCCCCACGCGATCCTTGACATCACCCATTGCTAACTCCAAGTGACCCGTTCGGCCATCCAACGAAGCAAGCGCATCCCTCGACTTACTTTGTCCTCGACCACCTTTTTTCCCATTGGGTGGTGGTAGTGGATCTCGCCCACGCTCGCCCATGACCAAATTCTCCTCGGATATTCCCGATGTCCCAACATTAGTGTCCTTGCCTGTCATCACTGCTTCGTGCTTGGTACGACCCTTCGCAACCAAGATCTGATACCACCTGTCACGGAATGAACTTCCCTAAGTCAAAACAGTGCGACACTTAGCTAGATCAAGCCCTCGCTTGTGCGCTAAGTCAGCCTAACCCTCAAGCTGGGTGATGTTAGAAGCAAATGCACAGCAGAACACAAGAGTTTGGGAATGATTCCCACTATATTATAACTTGGAGAAGCTT
This sequence comes from Escallonia herrerae, assembly GCA_033070095.1. Taxonomy (NCBI): domain Eukaryota; kingdom Viridiplantae; phylum Streptophyta; class Magnoliopsida; order Escalloniales; family Escalloniaceae; genus Escallonia; species Escallonia herrerae. The sequence continues at coordinate 113,696 of JAVXUP010001366.1, read as the reverse complement.
GATACAAGGATACACTCACACTCTAGATGTACAACTCTAGATGCCTAGATTCACTCTTGGGTCACTAGATCATTAGATGTCTTGGCCAAATGAGGCCTTGGCCTTATATACTATTCCACCTCCTCAACGGATGGTGGAGATTACATGCAATCCTATGATATGCATTATCCCTCTAGAACTCTCTAGACTATTTACAAGCCTCTCTAGTCTGCTTCTAGAATATTCTCCTATCTTTCTAGAGCTACCATCACTACTCTAGAACATTCTCATATTTACAAGAGAGAGATGTGTAAAGATGTGCGGAACCTTCCAAAAGCCTTGCCATCCATTGTCAAGTAAGCGTCCACTAAGCGTCTCGTAAGCGCCCGCATGGCGTAACCTCCAAAAATAAGTTTCCTTCCACCCGGTCCGTAACAGTAGGGTTTATAGTTAAAAGAACATTGCTAAAGTTTTTTAGGGATAACGATATCAAGAAATGATTAAAAGGTTATAAGAGAAATTTCAAAAAAGGCTTCTCATTCTCCCTTAAGCTTTTTTGTTGTATAATCATGGAGCCAAGTTATAATAGTAGAGATGGTGAGAGAAAATTAAGAAAAAAAGGAGTTAAACGCAATTATAAATAAGGTGGGACTTGAAAGTAGGAGGGTGTTAAAATAATAGATTTACATTTTAAATTACTTTAACAATCACTGTTAAATATTTTTAGTAGAGGGGTAGAATGGTTTTAAAAAGTGTAATAAAGGCTACAAGTGGAAGTTCAACAAACGGTTCACTATATGGGTGTTATCCCTTAATAAGAGATGAATCATATCCAAGGACAGTATTTTGCATTAATTTCACTTATGTCTATGGACTAGACAGAATAAACACAGTGTAAAAGGACATGATTAACGTCCCCTTCCCTTTTGTGAATCTTAGATCACCACTACTATATCTGCCTGCCCCCTTCAACTCCAACGTCCAACCACCATCACCATGCCACAAATGCAACACCATCGACCACAATCCTGCACAAACCCAGACCACCAACCACCAATGCACACTTACAACTGTCCCAGCACCATTGTACTTTATAACCCAACCAATTTACTTGAAATATCCTCCAAATCTATGCCCCTCAAAACCAACCGCCACCACCAATTGTATACACAAACATGCACACACGCGTACATAGCTGCACTCAGATTAAAACACACAAACAACCGCTGATGCCAACGGCGGGGTCAAGACCCATTACAAGAGCGGCGCCACCACCAACAAAAGTGCCACCGCACCACTGCAGTTAGAGCATTTCCTCTTATTATGCAAGAGAAAAAATTTGAGTACGTATGAATATCAAAACTCCAATTCCTTAGCATGTTAGTAAAACAATTTAGTGTTTATTTTTGCTAACATAACAAAATCACAAACAAAACAACAAAATTCCATCATTTCAATTGGTTATGGGCCTGAAGCCCATTACAATGAGGAATTAGTAGCCAAGGAGTCCATATCGCCCGGGTTTGGATGTAGACATGTCCAATTGCGAATCTTCGCATGCAAAGAGCACATTATAATTAAGAATGAGTCCATATCGCCCGGAATTATTAGTCAAGGTGAAGGAGTCCATATTGCCCGGGCTTGGTTCGTTTTGCTAGATTTACACGTGTTTTTTTTTTAGTAATGCCTCACCCATATGCGACTAAAGGATTTACAAGTGTCACGAGATTATTTGGATAAAGTAAAACCAGCTCCATTCTATTTTTTAAAAGCAAAGCATTCTAAAATTTCTTAAATCACGTTGAATATCACAATTTCGATATTACAACTTGCCGAAAGCATGGAGTGACTAAACGATTAACAACATTCCTTTCCCACTGGACTCTCATGGGCGAAGAAAAAAATGTCAAACATGGACGTTCATCTGCATCTCCACAGACCTGAAAATATCTGCATCTTCTATTAAGTCTCTTTACCTTTTAAGGCCCCAGAAATCGACTCTCAGACATCTCAAACCAAGAACTTACAAGAATGGGAAATAACTGATAACTCCATTGGATAGTTAGCTACCTATATTTCATATTTGGCAATCATAAATGCTTAAGTTTCACTACTAATACACAATGGCTGAGGAGCTGTTTAGTAAAGAGGTTTAGTTTGCCGCTAATGGTGTTGTTCAAATGAATAATTTTTTGGGATATGTATGTTATACTATTTTGTTTGGTGTAGTGTTATTTTGAATAAGTACTCTAATGTGACTATGTGATATATTTGCAACATTTGAGACATCAAAGTGAATGTTACTCATGGGAAACTTTGTCAACTATTTTGCATTCTAATTTTTTTCTTTTAAATTGTTCACTCGATGATCATTAAATTGGTTGGAGTACAAGTATTGTAACTCTAATTTCATGGTTTAGTTATATTGCAATTGTTGTAACTCCCACTTGCCATCGCTTTTACTATTATTGTTGGTGTTGTCAATTGTGATATGACATTCCTTAATCAGCACTTATTGATAGTTATTACAAATATTCTTGTGCGCTACGCACATGCTTAAAAGTAGAATGGAGCTAGCTCCATTCTATTAAGTCTATTTACCTTTTAAGGCCCCAGAAATTGAGTCTCAGACATCTCAAACTAAGAACTTAAAAAAAAGGGAAATAACTGATAACTCCCTTGGATAGTTAGCCACCTACATTTCACATTTGGCAATCATAAATGCTTAAGTTTCCCTACTGTTACACAATGGCTTAGGAGCCGCTTTGTGATTATTTTTTAGAAGAAAAAAGAGAAAAAAGGAAAAGAAAGTGGCTCGTATCTTCGTTTTGTTCTGGGTTGTGAGTTTTTTTAGGAGAGAAAAGAAGAACAAAATGAAAAAAAATTGAACTTCTTTCTTTCCAAATCTTTATTCTCAAAGTTGGGAAGAAATGAAATAAAAGGAAACCTCACATAGATAATACTTTCATCATACCATAATTGTAACGCCCCCAGAAATCCAGAACTCCGCCGCCCCGAACTTTCGGGTCGCTAACCTACCGGATCACATCAAACTTGTCAAATCTTGTTCCCAACTACATACTTTAAAGCATTTGATCCAACACCAATTCAAATTCCTTAAAATGCATGATTATAATAATTGCTCAAACTTAACTATTAAAACCTTGGTTTTCAATAACTGGAGTCCTGATAGAATGAATCAACAGTATAGACCGGAGCAGGGATCGTATTACTTAGTAGTGATGGGCTCATTGAAATCTCACACAGACTCTAAATCGTTCCCGAACATGTGATAGTTCATCGTCACCTGCAGAAGGGAGTCAAACGAAGGGTGAGTTTTTGAGAGTTCAGTAAGGTCATACAAGGATTACAAAAAGAATTACCAAACGACTTCAAAGAATCCAACTGACGACGATTTCCAAAATACCTCAAACGATTTGAAGAGCTCAATGATTCTCAAAATAATCAAATTCATCATAAATAGATACCAAAATAAATAATCATAAATGCACCAACTAGTCTGTCAAGGTACTAACCCATGCCAATACACCGGCTAGTCCGTCATGATACTAGCCCACGCCAATACACTAGCTAGTCCGTCAAGGTACTAGCCCACGCCAACTCATTATCTCATGTCAATGTACAACATAACAACAATTTGATAATACAACATGTTTTCAATGCTTGATTGGTAATAGATAATGAGCATCGATAAGAGTTTCCATAAACGTTTTATGGCTCAATGAAAGGGTTTTAAGGCAGGTAATGCAACTTGTATTAACATAATAGAGCCTAAAAGAATAGCGATGACGAATCAGAATAATATATAATCGTCAAATTTGCTCAGTATAGAATAACAGGAGAGCATCACAAGATTTTTAAATAACCAATTCAGGTTCAATATTGAGGTTTTCTGGTAATAACATGCTAATATCAATTCACACTTCAGAGTTCGACATTAGTCATAAGTAAATCAAGGAGCACTTACGACAACAAGTTATCAAAATAAGGGTTCGGACGAAAGTCCTTACCCATGGTTCAGATAGAATCCTTTATCTGGATCCGCAGCTAGCTTATCCTAACCGGAAGTCTTTAGTTTTATCCTAAACGGAATGATCAAATCTTCAGAACATAGTCTACAATACAAATATATAACTTATTACGGACTCATACATGCTCCCAACATGAACCTCCCTCACCGCGTATGTAAAATTACCAAAACGCCCCTAAGGTGTAAAATGACCAAAAAGCCCCTCTCAGACTTAAATCACCCAAATGGCCTTCCCATAAGTAGATCACTAAAATAAGCTTCTCATATGTGAATTTGTGCAAAACTACTTTTCTTATATCAAATTACAAAAATACCCCTTCGAGGTGGCAAATTACCAAAATACCCCTAGAGATTTTCGGCACCAGAAAAATTCCAAAAAAAATACCTTAAAAGGTTATTTTAAGTATCCTAATATCATTTCTGGCCTAAAAAGTATTTTAATAATTTTTCGCCCAAAAATCCCGAACCGATGTTCGGACCTAGTACTAAAAGACCAGTTTCGCGAAAAAATATATCTATCGGTCTCAAAATGGTCCAAAATTTTAGAATATAAAACATATTAGTAAAATAGGGCTTCAATAAAATTTTTAGATTAAAATAGCTTGGTTTGGTATGCTAATTAAACTGAGAATTTGTAATATTCTGAACTTCGGGAGCTGTTTAAAATAGGCATCTGTGACCCAAAAAATAAATGGATACTAATTTTGTGTAATACTCGAGTATTAGAAGCTTGTGGAAGCTTAAAAGAATTTCGGGGCAAAAATATAATTTTTAAAATTTTGGGGGCATTTTCATAAATTTTGAAACTTGAGGGGCTTTTCTATAAATTTTGAAGATTAAGCCTTATGTGTCAATGTTTCAGAAGTCCCGGATAAGGAGATGCCACCTCCTAGGATGAGTCACCTGATGGTTTTTTTTTTTATATTATGTGAGTTTGATTTTATCCTAAATGAAAAAAAAAGAGAAAACACCAAAGAGGAAACCTTTCCCTTTCAGGAAAGAAAGAAGAAAAAGAATAAGAACAAACAGAAAGAAGGAAGAAGAAACAGGGTGAAAATAGGGAGAAAAGAAATAGAACCGGGCTCGGGGCAAAGGGAATTAGGGTAACTTTTTTGCCCTTTAATGCATTAATTTGGTGTGTTTATGGTTGTGTACAGTGGGTTCAAGGTGTGTGAAAATGTGTGTTCTTCGGGTGTGTGAGTGTGTGTATTTGCTCACGGTGTGTGCTTAGGGCGGAGATTCACAAGAGCGAATTGATTCTTCGAGTGAAGGGGTTTAGCCTTGAAATTATGTGAATTGAGTCATTAAATCTATGGTTAATTCAGTTGTGGGCTGGTAAGGGGTAAGGAATGAAGAACCGTGACAATGTGTGCGTGCGTGTGTTCTTCGGGTGAGTTTGTGTGTGTGATTACATGTGTAATAGCATGTATATGTCGCGTATTAGTGGGTTAAGATGTGGTTTTCAGTTATAGGAATGAGAAATGGGGTGTAACCGTGGGTGAAAAGATGGATTTGTCATAGCTGCATATATCCAGTCATGAGGTTGAAGATGGAGTGTGCGTGTGAGTTAGGTGTTTTAGTGTGTGTGTGTGTGTGTGTGTGTGTGTGAATTTGAATAGGAAGTGAAATTGCCACTAAAGGTAGGACTATTTAGGCAGCATTTAATCCAAATTTTAATAAATAGTTGAGGCCAAAATTGGACTAAACAATAAACTGTAACCCCCAATACTTTAACGAGAACTACGCTCTGAAATGTTTCGGAAATTTTTGGTGTCCCGAAGAGCGCAAAATTAGGGCATCGATTAAACTAAATTAGCGAATTATGTATCCTAGTGAACTAAGTTATTTTAATCCAATATGTTTACAAAAACTCTATTTTACTGATACGGTCCATATTCTAAAATTTTGAGGAATTCTGCGGCCGATAGGTATTTTTTACAAAACTGGCCTTTTAGCGATCGGTCCGGACACCGGTTTGGGATTTTCAGACAAAAATTCTTTAAAATACTTTTTAGGCTAGAAATAACATCAAGATGTTTAAAATAGCGTCTTAAGATATTTTTTGGTGCCAGAAACCCCCAGGGGTGTTTTGGTAATTTGCCATTCCGAAGGGGTATTTTGGTAATTTGACCTAAGAAAGGTATTTTTGCATAAATTTACATATGGGAAGATTATTTCAGTGATTCTACTTATGGGAGGGCCGTTTGGGTGATTTGAGTCCGAGAGGGGCATTTTGGTAATTTTACACCATAGGGGCATTTCAGTAATTTTACGTACCCGGTGAGGGGAGGTTCATTTTGGGAGCATGTGTGAGTTCGTATTAAGTTATAATTTTGTTCTGTAGGCTGTATTCTAATGGTTCAATTATTCCGTCTAGGTTAAAGCTAAAGACTTCTGGTTAGGATAATTTAGCTGCGGATCCAGGTAAAGGATTCTATCTGAACCTTGGGTAAGGACTTTCGTCCGAACCCTTATTTTGATAACTCGTACTTGTAAGTACTCTTTTGAATTACTTATGACTAATGTCGAACTCTGAAGTATACATTAATATCAGCATGTTCTTGTCCAGAAAATCCTAATATTGAACTAGATCAATTATTTAGAAATCTTATGATGCTCGCCTGTTATTGTGTGCTGAGCAGATTTGACGATTGTCTGTATCCGTTCTTCCGGATTGTTGTGCTTAAAACTCGACAATTATTCGTAATCATTTTTGTTGTTTATCTGGAATTTTTCTTCTGAAAGTTATAATTTCTTCTGAAAATTCTGAATGCTGACTTATGTCAGTATGATTATTGTTATTGGAATCTGAATTGATTTCGGTGATTGAGCTTATGCTAAAGCTCACTGATATTGTTAATTTTCTGTGTTGATCTGGGTTATCTGTTCTGTTCTGAGGCGGGCGTTATAAGGCTGGTCTGAATCCTGCATGGAATGCAGGCTAGTACCCAAGTGGACTAGTAATTATTCTGGTACATCATGCATGTGTACACTTCTGTGCTTTGCCGGAATGGCATTGCAATCACCTAGGATCAACATTGATTTTTTATTTTCTCTGTTCTGTATATTGTGGTGATTGATACGGTAATGACTGGAAAGTATTCTCTGGAATAATTTATTCTTGTGTTGAAATCTCTTGAGAAATTCAGTGTATTTTGAAAAGAGCTGTCTCAAATGAGCTGTATATGTTTGAAATATCTCGAGAAAATTCTATTGTGTTTTGAAGATGATCTTTTATTATTCGTTCTGGAACCCATCATGGGTATTATTGTCTATTTTGGTATCTGTTTATGTGAATTTCGATTATTTTGAGAATCATTGAGTTTTGACCATTTGAAGTATTCTAGAAATTTTTATCAGTTGAATTCTTGGAATCGTTTTGTAATCCTGTTGGTAGTCCTTGTACGACCTTACTGGGCTCTCAAAAGCTCACCCTTCGTTTGGCTCCCTTCTGCTGGTGATGATAAGCCGTAGCAGGTTTGGGAATGGTTTAGAGTCTGAGTGAGATTCCGATGAGCCTATCACCACTGTATAGTAAGACCCCTGCGCGGGTCGGTATTGATAATTTATTATTAGGAGATTTGAATTGCGAAGAACCTAAGCTGTAATAGTTTAAGCTGAGCAATTGTGGTCTAGTATTTTGAGAAATCTGAGTTGATGCTGAATTAGATGATTTGGAATATGTGTTAGTGAACAGGTTTGATAGGTTTTGTGTGATCTGGTAGGTTAACGACCAGGGAGTTCGGAGCGGCGGAACTTCGGATTTCCGGGGGCGTTACAAAATTTCTCCTAATTGATGCCCTAATTTAGCACCATTCGCGAACACCGAAAATTCTCCAAAAATTTCAGAGCGTACGTCTTGTAAAATATTAGGGGTTACAGTTTTGTACTTTGTCAAACTTAGCGCCTAGATATTTATAAAAATTCGTGTGATAAACTGCCTAAATTGATTTATGTCTTTAGTGACAATAGCGGTTACTATTTGGATTCAGCACCTACTAATTCACCTTCATCACACACACTTTCTCTTCCACTTCCCCTTCTTTTTGCCGAGGCATAACCTTCATTTCACACACATGTACACCCTGCTACCCGCCAATAAACACACTGAAACACCCATACCCAAAACACATCCTAACATACACAACACCACACTTATATACGAACCACACATACAAACACCCGTAATTCACACACACAGTCAAGGACACATGCACTGAACACACTGAGACACACAGACCTCACCCTCACTCTCACTGCTATTACACCGTAACCCTTTAATCCACATAAACACACTGTAATCCATCTGCTCACCTGTAGATACACAACCTCACACAGTTATATTGATCACACGCATATACACTGCACAACCATGAACATGGTTGTGCACACGCACCCGCTGCACAGAAATTCCACACGCAGAGCCTCCCATGAGAACACACACTCACTCTCAATAACCCCATAACCGTAATCCCCCACACCAAAACATGCCCCTATTCCCGCAAGAACACACCCAGAACACCTAAAACACACAGTAGTTTACACGCACACATACACACACTGAACACCTTGAAAACTTACACTGAGGGGTAGAAGAATTACCCTTTGAGAAATCATCCCCCAATCTCTCTGATTTTCTGCTTGAATTCCAGCCCGAGCCACCCCTTCTTCTCCTCTGTTTTCTTCCACCGTGCACTGTTCTTGTTCTCTGTTCAACTATTCACGACCTTTCCTCATTTTCATTTGGCCCTAGGTTTTCTTTCCTTTTAATTTAGCTTCCCATCAATAAAAAAAAAAAAAGATTAGATTAGTCACCAAACCAGGTGGCCTTTATACATAATTTGATTCCTAACATTTTGACACCAAGACGCCAAATTTATGAAATAGTCTCTCAAATTTTCAAAATTATAAAATAACCCCAAACTTTTGTATAACTATATCAAAGCTCCAAATTTAGTCTAATCTGGATTAATTAAATGTCACTAAACATATACTACCACCCATTTGATTATTTTTCATCACTAGAAACATTAATTTACAATTATGCCCCCAAATTTTCTGAATTTTACGGAAATGCCCAAAATTTTCAAAAATTACATCTTGCCCCAAAAATCTTTTAAGCTTCAATACGCTACTAATACTAGAGCATTGCCCAAAATTATCACCTGTTTATTTTTTGGAGTCCAGATGGTTATTTTAACTGACTCTTGAAATTCGGGATATTACAATATTACCCATGAAATAATTTAATACATTTTAGATCTAGAGTTTCAATACAAAAACTTACCGTTTCACTTACAAATAAGAACATTGTATGACGTCTTTGATGAATAATTTCTTTTTCCATTGCAATTATTAATATATTGCTAAAAATCATGCTTTTGTAGTCTTTTTTAGAATTATGAACGTGTGGTTACTGGTTATATAAATGATGTTGTATTTTTTTTCTTTTATGCTAACCCAAAAATAATAAAAATAAATAATTCTTTCTTTAATCTCTGAAATAACACGAAAAAAACTGCCTTTCCTTTTTTATCTTCTCTTTTCTCTCTTCTAAAGAACTCGCAAACAAATTGAAAATGCAAGGAAAAATCAAATAAGGAAAACACAACTACCAAACCAACTACCTGTCTTGTGGAACGAAAGTTTGTTAAGATGTTCAGTTCAGAAGTCCAAACACCAGAAAGGCCGAAAAGACAGCCCAATTACTGAAATTTGCATCATCACTCACATGATTATTGATTACTAGTCCCGGAGTGGCATCCTCTCCTTTAACAACTACGCTTATGCAGTGATGATCTTATCCCCAGATCCCAAGAATATAGAATCAGAACAAACACTCAAAAAACCAGGCACCCTCTTTACATGTCTGCTCACTGGAGATCCCTGATCTTCTTGATCATCCTAAATCTCCTCACTTTACAACCAATCACACCAAGCCCACATCCTGAATTTCCATGCAAGTCACCAGATCACAATTCGTACCCTTTCTGCAACACTTCTCTTCCCATCTCAACCAGAGCCCAATCACTCATTTCACTCCTCACCCTTTCCGAGAAAATCCAGCAGCTTTCAGATAATGTCACCCGGGTCCCCAGACTGGGGTTACCGGCTTACGAGTGGTGGTCCGAGTCACTCCACGGAATCGCCGGTAACGGACCCGGGATCACCTTCAACGGGAGTATTCCGTCCGCCACTAGCTTCCCACAGGTCATTGTTGCGGCGGCAGCTTTTAACAGGAGCTTGTGGTATTCGGTGGCGGCGGCGATTGCAGTTGAGGCCAGGGCAATGTACAACGTGGGCCAGGCTGGGCTGACGTTCTGGGCCCCCAACATCAACATATTTAGGGACCCAAGATGGGGGAGGGGGCAGGAGACTCCTGGGGAGGATCCAATGGTGGCATCCGCTTATGCAATTGAGTTTGTGATGGGCTTTCAGGGTGGAAATTGGAGAAATGGGGGTGGGAAGAGAAGAGTGTTGAGAAGTGATGGTGGTGGAAGTGGGAATGGAGATGAGTTGATGTTGTCAGCTTGTTGTAAGCATTTTACTGCTTATGATATGGAGAGTTGGGGGAATTTCAGCAGATATAGCTTCAATGCTGTGGTAAGTGGTCGCACTAATCTCAGCTTCATTTTTCTTTCTAAATTTCTTGATCATCTGTAACCTTTGTGGCATTAAGTAATTTTGGTACTGCTTTAACTTGTTTTAGAAGAGGGTTTGTGATTGGGAAAATATACCATTTTTACACTAGACCAGAACAACAGAGATGTTGAACTAACCACAGAGAACTAGGGATTAGACCGAGTAAGGATAAATAATGGCATCACGTGAAGTATAGTAATATGGAAAGCAAGAAATATTGGGGTGACATCGCTTAGGACATAATCTAATTGACTATCTTTCAGTAATTTTTCCGTGTGTCTTTTGGTAATTCATAAGCGTGAACATGTTTTAGAAACATTTTTTACCAGTTAAGGTAACTAAACAAGAAAACAGGGAGCACAATAATAGTTACCGAATGGTCCTGAGATTTTCAGTTTTACAGCAAATAATCCAAATAGAATCTCCGATGATAGGATCAATGCACCATAACGTTCATTCCAGTCCAGAATATTGGATGATAGGATCAATGGACCAGCAATCCTACCTGTTATGGTTGAACTTCTTTTCTTTAGTTGCCTTGTCCTTTTTCAGCTTTTCCTTGAAACTGATATGTCTCACAAGTGAGATATCTTTTCAGAAGCATGGAAACGATGTTGAAAACAATGTTAGGTTATAAAATCCATCTGCGTTATGTTGATCTGTAGAAGCAGAATCTATGATATTCCTACCTTTTTAGGTTGCAAAGATACCTACTTGTCCCGTTTCTAGAAGCAGAATCTATGATCTTCCTACCTTTGTATTTTAGGTTAAAAATACTAACTTATCCTGCTTTTTGACAGGCATGATCACATGCTAGAAATATTTAGATAACGTAAATCGTCAATATTTTCAGGTCAACAAGCAGGATATGCAGGACACATATCAGCCACCGTTTCGAAGTTGTATCCAACAAGGTAAAGCAAGCTGCTTAATGTGTTCATACAATCAGGTCAATGGGATACCCGCGTGTGCAGAACAGGATCTTTTACAGAAAGCCCGAGATGACTGGGGTTTTGAAGGGTGATATATTGCAACTAGTTTCTGATAAGTATTATAGAAGCAGCTGATTGATCATAAAGACTCATTTTTATCTCAATAAAATGACTGCAGATATATCACCTCGGACTGTGATGCTGTGGCGACAATATATGAATACCAGAATTACACAAAAAGTCCTGAGGACGCAGTAGCCTTAGTTTTGAAAGCAGGTTTTTCCTACATCGTCTGGCCTTCCCTATTCTGGACTGTTACCTAAAAATGTCTTCCTATGTTAACTTTAAGTTTCATTTGCAGGAACGGACATAAATTGTGGAACTTATATGCTGCGACATACTCAATCTGCAATCGACAAGGGGAAGGTGCAAGAAGAGGATGTAGACAGAGCTCTTTTCAATTTGTTTTCTGTTCAACTCCGCCTTGGACTGTATGATGGAGACCCTACAGAAGGGCAGTTTGGAAAACTTGGACCACAAGATGTCTGCACTTCAGATCACAAAGCATTGGCACTTGAAGCGGCAAGGCAGGGCATAGTTTTGCTAAAGAATGACAAGAAGTTCCTGCCTTTGAACAAGAAGGGTATTTCATCACTAGCTATAATTGGCCCTTTGGCCAATGATACAAGCAAACTGGGTGGTGGCTATACAGGTCTGAACTGATTGCATACATAGTTTTGTTTTTAATTAGACTACTTGAGCTTTATTTGGATGCGTACAACTTTTTTTGGTATTTTATGCCCAAAGATAACATGTCTGATACTCTAAAAACGATATTCCTAGCTATCTAAATGTTTATGCAAAAATCTTCTAGTTATATTTACAGCCTTGCAAGATAGTTTTGGTGCATTAGCTCTTTCATTCAAATACTAGCACATGCTTTCATTTTTCTGACAAGTAGTTCTGACCCTTTTCTGAATTTTGTAGGCGTTCCTTGTAGCCCAATGAGCATTCTTGAGGGACTCCAGACGTATGTAAAGCAAACATCATATGCTGCTGGTTGCGTAGACATACCTTGCAATTCCACTGATGGATTTACAGAAGCTCTTTCTATTGCCACAGAAGCTGAAGTTGTGATTGTAGTGGCTGGATTGGATTTGTCCCAAGAAACTGAAGACCATGACAGGGTTAGTCTTCTTCTACCAGGCTATCAGAGGGCCCTCATTTCCACCATAGCCACTGCAAGTAAACACCCATTAATTTTAGTTCTTACTGGTGGCGGACCTCTTGACATATCATTTGCTGAAAAAGACCCACGAATATCAAGCATTCTTTGGATTGGTTACCCAGGGGAAGCTGGTGGCAAAGCACTTGCAGAAGTTATGTTTGGAGATTATAATCCAGGTTTGTGCATAGGTATTTCAAGTTTGTCTATAACTTAGAAAGTACCCTGCATGGAAAGAAATTATCTCATTGTTTTCGACTCTTCTCGTTCGAATGAGCAATGAGTCGTAAAATTATAACCAATACAACTGCAACTGAAATACTAACATATCTGTTGTATAATCGAAATATAGCTAAAACATTCCTTTGTAAAAAAGGGATGTCAGCGTGCAGAAATTTGATGTGGTTTTTTAATAAAATAGGTGGAAGACTGCCAATGACTTGGTACCCCCAGTCATTCACCAGCATACCGATGAATGACATGAATATGCGGGCTGATTCTTCTCGTGGTTATCCTGGAAGAACGTACCGGTTCTACACCGGGGATAGAGTGTACGGGTTTGGACATGGCTTGAGCTATACTAACTTCACTTACAAGCTCTTGTCGGCACCAAATAAGCTGAGTTTATTGGGATCCATGAAGACTGAATCTGAAAGTAACATATTACAAGAAGGTGGAGATAAGCTTGACTATCTTCACATTGATGAAGTGCAATTCTGTGATTCACTGAGATTCTATGTACAGGTATCCGTGATGAATAATGGGGATTTGAGTGGAAGCCATGTCGTGATGTTGTATTCTAGAGTGCCAAAATTTTTCCAAGGTGCTCCAGAAAAACAACTAATTGGTTTTAATCGTGTCCATACCGAATCTTACCGACATACTGAAACAAGCATCCCAGTTGATCCTTGTAAACATCTTAGCATTGCAAATGAGCATGGGCAAATAATATTGCCCTTGGGTGATCATACGCTAATGTTAGAAGATTTAAAGCATAATGTTTTGATTCAGACATGATATAGTTAAATTCATTTGACTTCCCAAATTTGTAAGTCAGAGTCATTGCCATTCGTGAGACATGTAGTCTACTCAAAAGAAATGTAATTGTTCCTGGTGATATGAATGGTGAAACCATCTGCTTTCTTCGGGCTTTGAACTTCAGATGTTAATGCAGTATAAGTTATGAGATAAGAACTCATGTAGCTCTGTTCAGATTTCAGATGAACATAAGCTGTCTAATGATGCAATAGGAGCTCCATTGCCACATAGGACATGCGTGGTTGCTGTCAGGAGCTTCTGCGGATCTAAAAATATTTTGATATCATCCAGACTATTACGACTAATGGAAGCAGAAGACTTACTGTCAGAGCTGTTTTTGCTGTCCTTAATTACGAGTCCAGATTGTAACCAATTCTCTTGCATTGCCTTTCCGGCATCATAAAGAACTCGCATATTAGTTTGGTACTTATAAGCCAAACGTCACTCTTATTCCAAAAAACTTGGTATCCTAAATAACACCTATATCGGTTAGGTAATTGTAAGCCGAATGTCATTCCGAAGAAACATCTTAAGTATCTGTTATCTTCACAAATTAAAAAATGACAAACAAATGTACTCAAGTTTGTTCTATTGTTTGCAAAATGAGCATATTTGCAAACAACGGATACGTTGTCAATTCTGTTTGATCTCAGTTGACGGCGGTGAATTCTTTGTTTTCTGAGAAATTTAATGAACACGATGATAACTCAAAGTGGAGAAATGGTTAACTGGTCAAAGTTGAGAAACTATAAATGTCAGTGTGCGGTTTTATCATTTATGCATGTTTCCATGCGTGCTTGCAGGCAACAGAACAAAAGAAGTGTGTTGTTACAAGTTGCTCTCGGATTCAAGGTTTCTCGTGCTTCGACCAGAGTGAATTAAGAAGGGAAGAATTCTGGTGGCTAAAGCATGGAAGACTGACTGCACACCACTCTTGGGAGTAGCTCACATGGCATTCACTGAGAGCAATAAAGACCTGACTCTAAATTTATAGAAGCTCGAAATGCCGTTGGTAACAGCAAATGATTGAGTGAGGAAATGATCCTCTCTGGCATGGTCATTAAGTCTTTGACTTGACTGGGCAATGACCATTGACATTTTGTGGAACACTTATCCAATTATATAAAAACCTGGACCATAGTTTACCGAAGGATCAATTGCACATAAAATCTTATAGTTTGAGGGTTTGTGCGAATTTTATCTTACCATTTCAATTTTAACGCAATTCACCTCACTGTTCGTCAATTGGTGCACAATTCACCAATTGACGGCCCGGAGTTCAATTTTTTTAACGCCCGTTAATCTCTTAGGGGTAAAATCGTAAGTTCATTGTTTTTTCCACCCTGGCATTAGTGATCTCAGTTTCTCTCAAAACCCCAATCTGCAATCCCCCACTTCCTTACGCAACCATAGAACATTGTCCGCACCCAAGAGCAACCAACCACCCACGCACCCAAGAGCAACCAACCACCCACGCACCCATAGAGCAACCAACCACCCCATTGCTCTCTCTCTCTACACAGACAGCAAATCCCAGCCATCGAACCACAACCAATCTTCACTTTGGTCATGTCCTTCACTCTCACAACCATCCCAACCTCGCCCAAAGCTTTGACTTCCTTGGCTACGTCGTCGATTGCCTCGGCGATACGTCTCAGTCCGTGTCGATCGAACGTCCACCCCAACGAGATCGCCATTGACAATATCACCGGTGATGTAGAAGTTTTCAGTACTGACAGTGGCTCCGCGGGGGGTTGGACAACTCTGTGATAGAGGAAGACAGGACGGCGCTGCGGTGGTGGGGTTTGGACGGCCGCTGCAATGGTGGAGTTTGAACGGTGCTAGTGCAGTTGGGGTTTTGAAGGGTTGGCGTTGGGGGGTGTTGGACGAATCTATGATGGAAGAGGGTTGGATGGCGCTGCGGTGGTAAGGTTCAGACGGCGATGCGGTGGTTTGTTTGGGCGGCGCTGGTGTCGTTGGCGGTTTGGAGGGCTGGGGCCGCTGGGGGTTCGAATGGCAATGTTTGAACCATGGCCCTTTTCCGCTGGGCTTTGGATTTTGACACTAAAGAATGTGTTGGGCAGTGGTGATATGGTTTGCACAGGTGGATGATTTTGATTAGGTCAACATTTTCTGAGGTGGACTTGTGGTAGCTAAGGTGGATCAGAGGATTGAAGTCACGAATTTGCCCTTGAGAAATTGACAGACATCCAAGAAATTGGATTTCAGCCCGTCAATTGGTAAATTAAGCACCAATTAATAAACAGTGAGGTAAATTACGCCAAAATTGAAATAGTAAGGTGAAATGCGCACAGACCATTAAACTATAGAGTTTTATGTGTAATTAATCCTTTACCGAATGCTAGAAGTTTTGTTTCTTTTTACCCTCTCTTTATCTACAGTTATCTATAATTGTTCACAAGCATAGTAAGATCAATTGATTTCATCGGTATCATACCAACACTAGTCGTAGGTCCATTTCTCGTGCCATCATTCCCACCAAGCCTAATTATTGCACTTTCCCTGATCATTGGTGAGTATATACACACATATATACTGATTTTCTTTAGCAAAGCAAATCGATCATCATCATCAAATGATTTGCCACACGAAATGAACCTCACTAGTCGATTATAAAAGCAAAGCCAGTTTGTTTGTTTCCTTGTGGCTGCAGATGATCAAGAGTTTTATTTGATATCTTTAAGATTTGTTCTTCCATTGCCAGAAACCAAAAATATGCACTTGCTTTCCATTTGAAAGTTCAGATCCAGACGAGTAGAGAAACTCATATAGCCTTTTGTTGGGATGTCAACAAATGAACTGATACCATCAGCAAACAAGAATAATATATACTTGAAATAGAGTGGGAGTCTCCAATATATTAAAATCGAGCTGTGCTGGGAACGAGACGGTGGTTGGTGAAAATGGAAGAGAAGAGGTGGAGATTGAGGAGAACAAAGAGAACGAAAACAAAAATGGTAATATAACGATAGTAAAAGAAATAGAAGGTGGGCTTTTTAAAATTTACGAAAATTTGAATTTTAAATTCTCATTAACTATGTGATAAACAGTTTCATCATTTGACAATCTTATAGTTGACAAATTGGCAAAATATAAGTGGAAGTCTAACATCACGTAAGATGATGACGTGGTATTAGACAACCACTGAATATTTTTTCGAAGAGTGGGAGGAGCAAAAAAAAAAGAAGTGGAAGATTGATAAACTTAGTATCTGTTTGATAACAATGTCAGTTTTCATTTTTTTTTCAAAAAAAAAAAAAGTGAAGAGTTCTGATTTTTTTTTTACCAGTTTAAAAAACTGGTGGCTGTTTGACAGAGTTTATTTTTTCAAAAAATAGAAAAGTCCAAATGTTTGACAGGAAAGCTCTTTTTGGTATATTTTTTTATTTTAACATAATTAAACATAATTGAGCCGATATATTACAATGTCTTACACATAATTAAACATAATTCTCCAAATGTATTACAATAATGTCTTACAAATAATTAAACAAATACATTACAATGATGTCTTATACACAATTAAACATAAGTAAACAAATATATTACAACGGTTTACATTCCTAGTTCTTGAAAAGGGAGAGATACCCGGTTCAGATGGAGGCGGTGGCTGTGGTGAGAGATGAGATGCGATCCAGAAATTTCGAGCAGAGCGGTGGCTGTGGACTCCCCCAGATGCGATTCGGTCGAAGAGATGAGATTGAGCTCCGTAGCGAAGAGATGTTCCCCTAGAAAGAGTTGTTCGTGGCTGCGCCAAAGAAAGAAGGGACGGAGGCGGTGACCGGCGATGGAGGCGGTGGCTGTGGACCCGTGAGAGATGAGATGCGATTTAGAAAATTCGAGCAGAGCGTTGACTATGGACTCCCCAGATGCGATTCGGCCAAAGAGAAGAGAACCCTAACTAATGTTTTCTTTAATTTTTTCCATCTTTTATTTTATGTTGCTAGGAAGACTCGAAGGCCAGACCTCATAAGTCAAGCCATCTGGGCCACGTGAAAAGAGGTTGCAAAAAGAGCTAATAGCTCTTTTGGAAAACAGGCTTCCTCTTTTTAAAGATTTGGGCTTCTTTAAAAATTAAAGAACCACCAAACAGTCCAGTGTTTTGAGCTTTTTGAAAAATTTTAAAATTGGGTCAAAAAAAGAGGGGAAGAAATGAATGTCAAACGGCCTCTTATTCTTATTTTGTGTTCAGCTCATTTTATATATCTGCTTCTGTTACAACCAAGAACAAGGAATAGAAATTGTTGCGCTATCAGTCCTTGAATCGTGCAGTATCGGTGATGCCAGAAGCCGATAATGCAAAAGGGGCAAGTGATGACCAAACAAAACCAAGAATGGGGTGTATGCCATCAAAGAGATCGGTAAGCAGGCCAGCAGCTCTCTTTGGTTCTCTATGTTATCAGAGTTACGAGCTCATCTCCTGCAAATTACAGCTACTGTCCACATGAAAGGAACAGGAAGGAGATGAGAATCTAGCTTTTGGAGCTGTTTTCACACCTTCCTTCCTTTTTTTTTTTTTTTGTGGGTGAACTTTGTTGTTAGAATACCATTATTATCATAAGTTTAGGCTGACAATTCTTTGTCAACATAAACGATTTAGCCTTTGCCTCTTTGATTATTTGTTTGTTCAAAGACTGTGCCAGGTGCCGGTTTGTGGGCCCAAGAGAAACTACTGATTAGTATTAATCAGTATGTGCGAAATGGGAAAGATAACACGAACAACGGCAAGTTGCTACATTTGTCCATCTACATACTCCTCCCTCCCTGCCTGTTAGACAGTGGACACTCTTTTTCTATTACTATTAATAATAATAATAATAATTTGGTTCAACACAAAACCCAACTTCGGCGCCCATTCC
This sequence comes from Escallonia herrerae, assembly GCA_033070095.1. Lineage (NCBI taxonomy): Eukaryota > Viridiplantae > Streptophyta > Magnoliopsida > Escalloniales > Escalloniaceae > Escallonia > Escallonia herrerae. Next base: position 94,949 of record JAVXUP010001366.1, on the reverse strand, counting down.
CACTCAAAGCAACGCCGCCAACTTGGTCCACTCTTTGGCTTCTCACTTGTTCATGCAGTCCAGGTCAGCAATAAAATCAGCCCCCGGATGCGAAATCTTGTTTCTGATTTCAACATTAAAATCAATTCCCAAACACTATGATAACGAAATTAGGTAAATTTGAAGATTTATCTCCGCTTTACTATAGCTTAAGCAATGCGTTTCAGTAAGGTTCATCATATTTCTAGAGATTATAACTTGCATTCTATGATCTATTCATTATGAATAATCATAAATCGAGTTTTCATCTCAGATGGTAGTGGTCAACTAGGAATAAACATTATGTTACCTCGACAAGATGCACGCAGTTAAAATTTCATCTACGACTAATCGTGATTGCATTGGTATTACTTGTTTACTACAAAATCAAGTTCGGAAGCGAGTGGAGATTCCATATTCGGAACCGAGTATGAGAGGTTCTAATCAAAAACTAAGGCTTCGTTTGACAAATTTTTTTTTTTGGTTTTCAGTTTTTAAAGAGCAGTTTTTTAAAGAGCAGCTTAATTTTATTTTTTTATAAAAACAAGTGGGTGTTTGATAACCCCTTTTTTTTTTGAGATTTTTTTTTTGGGTGTTTGGTAACCCTTTTTATTTTGACTTTTTTTTTTTGGTGGTTTGCGGTGGCGGTGGTGGGGCGTAGCGGTGGTCGACGGTGGTGGTGGTGGTGGCCGACGGCCGGAGGTGGCTGCCGGCAGTCACCGGCGGTGGTGGCCGGCGGCCGGAGGTAGCTGCCGGCAGTCTCCGGCGGTGGTCGCCGGCGGCCGGAGGTGGCTGCCGGCAGTCACCGGCGGTGGTGGCCGGCGGCCGGAGGTGGCTGCCGGCCGTCTCCGGCGGTGGTCGCCGGCGGCCGGAGGTGGCTGCCGGCGGCCGGAGGTGGCTGCCGGCAGTCTCCGGCTGTGGTCGCCGGCGGCCGGAGGTGGCTGCCGGCAGTCTCCAGCGGTGGTCGCCGGCGGCCGGAGGTGGCTGCCGACAGTCTCCTGCCGGCGGGCTGCCGGCGGCCGGCAGTCTCCGGCGGTGGTCGCCTGAGGTGGCTGCCGGCGGTGGGAGGGTGGTGGTGGTGGTCGAAAAAAAAAAACCAGTTTTTGGAGTTTTTTTTTTACTCTGCAGTTTAAAAACTGGTTTTTTAAATTGAAAAAAAAATGGTTACCAAACGCTCTTTTTTTTCAGTTTTTAAAACTGAAAAAAAAAGAGGGAAAAAAATTTTGTCAAACGGGGCCTAAGCGTGCTAATGGGATTTTAAGAATCTAATCAGGAGTGGTCATGGAGTCTAAGCTCAAAAGGGACTTTTCAATTGACCCCCCACTTTCAACCTAATTACGCGCTTTAAGTCAGTCCCCGCCCCAAAAGGGGAAACACAAACAGCCATTAAAGGCAAAGTACCGGGATCCTCGTAATCCCGGTTTAAAAAGAATTTCCCACACTCGCACAAGTCCCTGTCAATCACGATTCTGCCCGGGGTCCCACCCTCTCCGCGTGAAGCCCACACTAGATATGCAAAATCATCCCCACACGATCCAATAGAAAGGCCGAGAACCTAGTTCTCACCATGCACTGCCAACGCATGCAGTAATAAACCCTACACACCCTTTTTAAATAGCCCTTAACTATTCCGATCACTTCTCTGAACTTGTTGCTCTGTGTCCTATTGTGGCGATGGAGAAGGAGGAGAAGGTGAAGCTAATGTGCAGCTACGGCGGCAAGATTCAGGCCAGGCCTCACGACAACCAGCTCGTGTACGCCGGCGGCGACACCAAGATCGTGACCGTCGATCGCACCGTCAGGTTTCACGACATTGTCGCCAAGCTGAACGCCCTTTTTGGCCTCAGCAGTTCTCAGTTCTGCTTGAAGTATCAGTTGCCTGGCGAAGGCTTGGACGCCTTGGTGTCGCTGATTGACGGCGATGATCTCGTGCACATGATGTTCGAGTACGACAGCCTCCACCGGATTTCCACCAAACCGGCCAGAATCCGGCTCTTTATCTTCCCTCTGAACCGGCCGGCGAATCCGCAGCAGAAATCAGGGGATGCTAAGCCGGAGACACCACGAATTCCGGAGCCCGAGACGAAAACCGTGGCTGCTCAACCGGAGGCGCCGCCGATTCCGGACTTCTTATTTGGATTCGACAAGGAATATGACATCAATTCCGTGCCGCAGAATGTCTCGGGTATGGTTTCGCCCGTCAATTCCGGGTCGGATCCAACAAAAGGAGCGGCGTACGATTATCCACGTGATGGTAACATGACGAGTGGGGGCTATATTTGTGTTCCGGCGCCGTATCAGTATGTTTACCGCTTACCGGTTCCAGCCGGTGAGTACCAGTATGGAGGGATGCATGTTGCGGCGCCGGCCAGTGTGGGTCACCCGCATTACAACTTTGTTCCGGTGATGCCCTCGGTTTTCGAGCAGAAGGTTCCTTTTGGTACACACGTGGCTGTCAACGGCGGCGAGGGTTTTGCGGCGGGTGCGGGGTCCTTGCAACCAGCAGTGGCGGTGGAAGCGCCGTCGATTTATGAAGCTAAGGGTCCTCTAACATGATGCTTTGACGGATTTGATCTCCTTTCTTTTTCTTTTGGAACACAGTATAAATATTGTTTGCGAATGTTAATAGCTCCATTATTTTTCTGGTTGTCAATTGTCATGTTAAGAATAGAAATGTCAATCTTGATTTTGGTTATGCAACGCTGTTTATAAAATACTTTATAATTAGCAAATAACTTCTTTTATAGTATTTCGTTTACCACGCTTGGGATGGTCTTTTTCTACTCTTAACAGTAATTTACGATATACTCGAAATTGAACCGGCAAGCATACACGATTAGTTGCATAATGCCAACATACAAAAGTGTCGATTTTTTTAACGTCATGTACAACCTATAAAAGTATTGGATTGGCATGACTTGGAGGACAAAACGGTAGGGTAGTATGCTTATAAATTTTATTCTTTTTTTTTTCAACTACTGCAGAGGTTTAATCATTTTTCTCTCTTTGACCATTGCAGATTTCTGATTGTTTTTACGTTATTCTGGAGCTTGAATAAGTTGGGAATTTAATATCTGTGATTGTGATCCTTGAAACTGGATTTATTTCTTGACGAGGTATTGCTCCTCTTATGGCTCCCTCAGGTCGCATATCATGTTTCTATTTTTTTCCAAAAAAGGTCGATCCAATAAGAAGCTCTTGCTTTTAATGTTACAATATCTCTTTCTATGGCCAAATTTATTGATTTTACAAAACAAGCCATGTTTTGCAAAATCATGAACGGTTGGTCATTAGTTTTAGTTATCTGGTAAGTCTGTAATTAATTTATGATCATTTAACACAAAACAAAAATGTATGGTGCGTTTAAAACACGAGAAATGCCAAAACACGAGAAATGCCAAAACGGGTCAAATGAAACAAGAAAAGTCAACATTGAGTGACCTTTAAAAAATATCTACAAATTCTACATACCAACTTACGGATTAATTAGCTCAAACTTATTTATATGGTAAGTTACTTAAAAAAAGAACAAAAGCTACATCAAAGTATGAAGGGCATTCATTTTGCTATAATAAACACGCACTTTCTTGTTTGGCTCTGGGTAGAAACCCTACGAACATGACATTAACAAAGTAAGTCAAGTTACACCCAAATAAATACAAGCACAAATACGAGAAAGAAATCCCAGAGCCCAGGACTCTTGAAACCAGAGAGAGCCTCCCGAGGATGCAAGAAAGCTTGTAGCCCAATCGTACTCGGCTCGGCCACAAGACGATGACCAGTTTTACTAATCGAACAAACTGCAGCAGCCTGTAAGCTTTCAGTACAAATCAAAAGGGGGCAGGGTTCCTGATGTTGGGAGGTCAACGATGACTGATAACTACAACAAGCCAAGACTAAAGCAAGACGATGGTCTACGCATAACAGAAAACTAGCCAACGAACCTAGACTTTGACCATTCCCACCCACAGCTTCTGCCCATATCCCCGCGAGCGATCTGGTTTCATCCCTGAATTCCGCAAAACAAAGAGAAAATGCAGTGCAATTCGTGCCATGGACTTTGAGAATCACGTAACACATTCCTGTCTTGTACTTGATGGAGAAAATATGTGTTTACTCGAGATCACTGTGAAGTTAAGGTTCAAATGACTTTGGAGGTGCCCATTATTTACTATTAAATATTGTTATGGTTATTATTACTCGGGTGAAAAATCAACATTATGGCTATTTTTTTCCCTTTTGAGTTTTGTTATACACATATCTTGTCTGGTTAATAATACAGTAAGCATCTTATAAATAAACTTGTGTCGCAGCTAGTTTTTTTATGTTACCTTTTTTAATAAGTATTTGTAATAGGCAATGGCAAATAATCCACTGACAAGTAAAATTTTGACCGCTTACTTTAGCAATTAGGACCTAAACGTTTTAAATTTTTAATAATTGAATTCAAATTGTAAACTGTCTAAATTTAATGGACGCCCGTCTACGAATGCTTAGGGCCGTATACGAATCGAGCTCGAGCCGAACGGAGACATGTTCAAACTCGTTTATTTAGTTTCAGGTCGTGTTCGTGTTCGTTTAATCTTTAAAATTCTGTTCGAACTCGTTCGTGGTTCATATTATTAAACTCGTGTTCGGCTCGAGTTCGTTCGTTTATTTATACGAACCGAACTAGAACTTGAAAACTCCTGTTGTCGTTCAAAATAATTATTTTCAAACTAGAATTACACCTTACTTGATCCAACTGTCTAACTGATTTTAGGACTTCCAAGTTTAAACGAATTAATACTATAATTAAGTTATATAACTTTTGGATTTGAAATATATGATAATTAAGTTATTATCCAGACGAGTTGTTCACGAACACATTCATGAATATTTTGGAATGTTCATGCTCGACTCGTTTAATAAACGAACTCTAATATTTTGTTCATATATTATACAAACGAACATGAACGAGTTCTTTGAAGAACAAACCACGAACAATTTGTGAACAGTTCGGTTCATTTACATCTCTCCGATTGTTATTCATGTGACCTTGTCGGAGGGGAATTTGGGTAAAATGCTAAATAAATAAATATATGACATAAATTATGTTACTATCTATCTATACGTCAAAACAGGAGCTCCACGTGTAAAATCTTTATATATTTCTTCTTTTCCATTTTTCTTCTGTCTCTACCAAAAAAGGCACCACCACCAGCAGCACCATTGAATCTCCTTTTTTCTTCTCTTTTACCAATAAAAGCACCATTGCCAACACCTTAGAATCAGCACCGCAATAACCAACTAATAAACCACTACCAGCCTTCCCCTCCTGCCAACCAACAACCAATAAACCACCAGTATCGTTGAATTTATGGGGGAAGCAGATCAATTTGTGGTGGTGGTGGTGCTGGTTAGGTGGTAGTTGGAGACTGCAGAGGTGGTTTTGGTGGCAAGGGTTTGAGTTGGTGGTTATGGGTGGCGAGAGTGATAACTTGTGCCGATCGTCATGGGTGTAAAAGGCGATCGCAGGAAGAGAACATGAGAGAGAGAGAGAGATGGGAGAGAGGAGAAGATGTAAATCGGCTGCTGCGCGATTTTCAAGCACACCAGCGTCCATCTTATTCTGATAGTCGTACCGATATTTTGGTCCAATTGATTTAAATTAAAACCGTCAGGTTTCTAAATGTCTAAACTGAATAATTTAGGATTTTATTGTTTGGCATAAGTTTCCTACTTTAGACAATTATTTACTATTTAGCCTTTGTAATATCTCGGCTACTTTATGCATATGCAGTTGAAGAATGAGTTATTCTCCACTAAATATATGATTTCCCAAGCCCGATATGCCTTTTGTAGTTACATCATTTTTATACATTAGTCCACCAATATAGGTCAGTGTTTTGTTGCAATGCCTGAACTATTTGGAATAGAGGGTGTTCTCGTGCGAGTAAGGCATGCATAGATATGAAGAGCTTTTTTGAAATTGTCAATATAAGGAAATAGCATGATTATATCCGAAGGATCTTTTTAATTTTTATTATTTCATAGCATTTATCAATTCGCCATTCATATTCACTAATCTAATGTAAATTAAAGTCTATGTTATCTATTTATATTAGTGTTCATGGTTAATATTTTTGAATCTAAGAAATAGAAACATCAAAATAAAATGAAGGAAGGATAGGATTCTTTCAAGGAGACTTTCCCTCAGTAGAGGTGTGCAAGGGACCAGGGGCCCATGGACCAGCTCGATCCGATCAAGAAAAAGTATGGGCTCATAGAGTAAACAGTGCAGGCCTGGATTTGAAGGACTTAGGGCTTGGACTGAGACTAGGCCCTTTTCCTCATAAAAGAACCCAGCTAAGCCTGTTTAAGTCGAAGTCTCGTTCGGCTCGACTCGCCTATGCGCAAATTATAAACTTTCAGGGGCTGTATGCTTACAAAATTTTGTATTCATTTTTGTAATGATAATGAAAAAGACGCCTTTTTTGCGTACTTTTATCTTTTTTCGTATTCGTTTTGGATACTTTTTCGAAACAGTAGCGAAATTTTTTTTGGCTCAATGTCAGAATTTTTTTTTGTGTCAGATTTCTGCTCCCTCTCTCTCTCTCTCTCTCTCCCCCCTAGCACCACCATGGCAGCACCTCAAAAGACCAGAGCCGTCACTGAACCACCATGGCACCACCTCAAAATTTTTCTGATCCCTCCCTTTCTCTTCTTCGTTATAATCTTTTGATTATGCTTTGGACTCACCATCTCAAGCAGTCGGGGTTGCCTCGGCAGATCAATTTCCACGGCATCAAAAGTTGATCTTGAAAAGCTAGGTTCACTTTGCAGTCGGGATGGAAAGTCAACCGCGCGTTGATGGACTCACAATCCACGGTAATCAATTTCCACAGCAATCTTTGGACTCACCATCTCAGGTGACAGGTTCGCTAGGCAGACTAGCATACGGGTACTCTGGCCAAACACTCAAATCTCATCTTGGGGCGACGGTAGATGGGGATGAAGGTCAGGAATGACTCAATCACGGACTCATCGTTCTCCGGTGAAGCTGGCGTCGATCCCGTACGGGTACTCCTGTCAAACACTCAAACCTTATCTTGGGGCGGCGGTAGATGGGGGAAAAGGTCAAGAACGGCTCAATCACGGACTCGTCGTTCTCCGGTGAAGCAGGCGTCGATCCCGTACGGGACTCCGGTCAAACACTCAAACCTTATCTTGAGGGGGCGGTAGATGGGGAAGATTTTCAAAGAGTGGGGGGGGGGGGGGACAGGGGAGGGTGTGGGGCAGGGTTGGAAAGGGCAGAGAGTGGGGGGGTGGAGAAGGGTGTGGATAGTGTATATTATAAATAATATAAGGATACTAGTACAAGAATGAAAATGAAAATGATATAAGTACATAAATCCGACAGAAAAAGTAGTTAAAATGAATTGTGAAAATAATAAAAGTACAAGAATGAATTTTCTATCTGAATACTAAAATCTTGAAAACAAAAACAGAATACAAAACGCGAAAAAGAATTGTGTAAGCGTACGGGCCCTCAGATTCTGACCTTTTTCCATCCAATGGCCAGATTTTTAAAAAATGACACTTTTATTCCTCTAACAACTATGTAAACGACTAGTTTGCGAGGTATATTCATGCAACCTTATTTCAACAACGTACTCTTTAATGTACTTTCACGTATTTATCCTTTCAAGAACTATAAATAGCAAATTCTAGGTCCTTTATGATGCTTGAAAATTTTATAGATTGATTTATATTCTTCACACCAATTCACAACCCTGTCTTATCTATATTCTACAAGATTTCTTGTGCATTCTTATTTACTATTAAATACTAACTCGCTAATTTTTTAATTACAAGCATTCATTAATTATTAATTGATAAATTTTGGCTAAACAGTGTTATGCAGTACTTTTATTCTTTTACTATATTATAAGTCTTGCCATTTTTTTAAAATTACTTTCTTATCTTTCAATCATTTTCGCATATGTGTGTAACAGGATCAAAATCACGTAGCCAAAAACTTTCACCACCACGAGCACCACAATTTCAAAAGCAACCATTAGTAGGTCTAGACACCCAAAGTTTTATGGCTTTTAACAAAACATTCTGAATTTTCAGTATACACCTTCCGAAAATTTACAACAATTCAGTCAAGAACATAACTCGGTTGTCGACACTAGTAGTTGTTCACTCAATGAGTGGTCTTGGAGATGAAGGACCGAACAGTCCTGCCTCAAGTCCACCAAAAGTCCAAAAGGTAGATACATAGCTCAAAGTTCAGTGTTCGGAGCATTTACAAAGGTTATGCTTCATGGCCGACCAAAACTAAATGTAAGTGTTGTTTGAAGTATTTTACTTCTGGTAGTGGTAATTTACATTTTAATAGGCATTTTCAACATTTGCATCTACACAAGGTCATGTTGATGAGAGCCAAACTCAATTATCTTTTGACGGTTTGTTATTTATATATAATTAGCTATAACAAAGAGGTGATCTTGTTAAATTCTTCGTGCAAAATGAAGAAGTTTTTAGTTTTTCTGGTTAAAAAAGGTATACTAGATATTTGACTAATTATGTGCAACATTAGATAAAAAGTTCATATAAATCCTATTAGGTCTGATGCACTTCGAGAATATAATGCTGCTAAATAAAGCTTAACTGATTATTTTAAAATTTTTGATGATAAAGTTAGTCTTATATTTAAGATTTTGAGCTTTCTTTATATTATACTTAATTATTCTTGTGTGACGGCACATTGGATTGATTCTAATTGGGTTAGCCACAAGAAAATCATATTTTTGATAGATCTTTCCATATCCATGATGCATCACATGTTGTTAAAATTATACTCCGAGCATTGACCTTTTAAAATAGATGATATGATAATGAGTATTAGTTTTGGTAATGTTTCTAATAGTAATGATGCTGTCGAATTGTTGAAGACGAATCTCAAAGTTGTACTAAATGAAACACTTTTTTATGTTTCAAGGTATTTGCTATAAAACTAATTTTGTTGTTCAAGATGATTTAACTGCTGTAGGACCAATTATTTTCAAAATAAAGGGTATGAATATGTTTGTTAATTCTTTTGGCTTGAAACAAGAATTTGGTTTGCGTGTTCAACGTGACTCTACCTCGTAAGAGACATGTTACATATGTTCACCACAAGTGGAACTCTACATATCATATGCTTTTAAAGTTACGCTATACAAACAAATTTACATTAAAACTGCCCACTAACCAAGTTTGCACAATGCTTGCCAACTCGCGGTCAACAATAGTTAGTTGCATATATGGTTGAATATTGTCTGATAAGTACTATCTTACATCCTCTTTCCTATACTAAAAGTACTTGAAATAGCACAAGTTTTAGACTAACGGAGATGTAGAAAAATGTTTAGTGAGATAATGAAAAAATTGACATTAAGTTCAACAAATATTAAGAGGAATTGTCTGTTGTTTTTGCTATTACCACTACTTTGGATCCTAGGATCAAGTCGTATGGTGTAAATTGCAGAAATAAGTGTTAAAATGGGTTATGGGTCAACTGTGACAGACACGCTTATAACTTTGGCGAGTACGTCGTTCGAACAACTTATAATCGTTATCAAAATTCTGCTAACGTGCACGTGCGCGCTACATCAACGAGTGATCAAATATATTATACGCCATATCTTTAGGGTATTGAAATATAGTAGCAAAACAATCAAGAATGGAAGAAACATATATAAATTTTATTTTTATATTTCTTTTTGAGTGAAATCTATTTATATGCATATAGTAATTATTATTCTTCATTATTAATAGATTAGCAAAATAAATTTGATTTATTAACTTCGTGGAATAAAAGTGAAAAAGTTTATCTTGTTTTATCTAAATTGCCTATGATGTACTATTGAGTGCAAGCCTTCACGGTTGCTTCGGAATCGGATTTTTCAGGGAGTGGGATGACGTTGAACGACAAGAGAAGTCGTCCCAACTTCGAATCATTAGAGTTATGTATTTGTTGGAAGAATTATCTTGATGCAAAATACCGGGAGTAAGATAAACCAATTGATGATAGAAAAAACAAAAATGACAATGTTGAAGATCTTCCAAATTATTAGGTGATTTACTTTTGTTTTTCATTTCTCAAAATTTTAAATGTTTTTTTCAAAATAGAGTTTACTTTGCTGCCGTAGATATTTTTCAAATTAACTAGATATATTTAGAGTTAAGAATACATATGAGCATGCTTCACTTTCAATTAACTTTTCATATATTAGAAAATTAGATAATTTCATATGTTTGTTTACAAACAACCAGTCCTAAGTCCAGATTAAAGGAGGAGGACCTATAAAATTTATCGTAAACTTAACTTTACAGAACACTGCAAAGGATTTTTTAAAAAAAATTTTGGGTCGGCCTGAGCCTGATCCAAACCCAACCCTGAATTTTGGGCTAAAAGATTGGATTAGTGTTGGGCCCTCATATTGTTGAGGGAGCCTAGCCCAAGCCCAGCCCGCCCCGATTGGCTGAAAAGCCTGTTGGGCCCAGGCTCGGTTGGCTCAAGCTCGACCTATTTGACACTTTTATTAGTAAGGTATATATTTTTATTTGTATAGATTTTTAAATTCCATTTTAACCTTTTTTAGGATCTATTCTCTATCCTACCAAATTATAATTTTTATATTTATTTTCGATACATTTGTTTTACTTTTTTTGGCACTTTTCCCTGCTTCTTTTTTTTTTGGAAACTTTTGAGCATGTCATCATCAATTATTTATTTGAAAAAATTACACCCGGTTCTCCTTTAATACACTCGCGATCCTTACCACCTAAAAAATTACATTGACACTCCTTTACATTTTATTTTGAGTATTGCATACCTTCTTCCAATATCTCTCCATTAGTTTTTTAATTTTAAAATCTTTTGGAAACCTAAAAAAACCGTTACCAACATTACTTGAGCAATTCAATCGAGCCCCAAAATCAACATGACCACTGGCTACCATCAAGGCTTTCATCCTCACCTACAATCACCACCAACACCATCCTATTTATTATGCCCCATCACAGGTTTACACAAACGCATCCGCACACACTCACACTTGAGAGTGAGTTTGTTGTAAACATGGTGTGGTGGTTATGAATGTGGTTGGTTGATCCAGTGTAGTGAGCGTTGGTGGAGCAATTAGATAGCATGGGAATGATTGATGGTGATTTAATTAATTGTTAGTGACGAGTTTATGGTGGTGGGTCTATTGGGTTGGGTGTGGGTGAGGGGGGGGGGGGGGGGGGCTTGTGGTCGTGAATTTGTCTTGGTGGCGGTGATTTAACCTCATTTTGTTATTTCCTCTATTTGTCCCATGCCCATTTGTTCGATATCTATGTAAGGCTTCCCTAAATAGGTATCATCCGGGGCGGGACGAGATGGGACTCTAGTTAGCTCCCAAATTGCCATCCCTAGGTGCAGAGGCAGCAAAAACATAAAAGAGATTGTTGAATTGAGTCAACTCATTGCCCTTCACCCCCATCCAATTGTTAAGACTAATAAAATACGGTATGCTCATGTATGTACAGACGTACAAAATGCTAACGATGTTATAACGCGTGGACATATGTTTTACAAATCTTTTAGATTCCAACCAACAAGTAGCATTTTGAAAGACAATGGTTTAGCTGTTTATACACACTAACTTCAAAGAATTTAACAATATTAACCCAAGATAATTTTATACTTAAGGTCCATTTCCTCCATTGTCGTGATTCCAATTTGGCGGTTACATTTCAGCTTTTTTTGTGTCTTCCATGCAAAAGTAATAGGAAATTAAACTTGGCTTGATATTATTGACTTAGTCAACAACTGTTGGCCTCGCCGCCCCGGCGTCCTTAATTGTTAAGAAGGCCTGCAAATTGTGAGCTTTTAGGTCGATTCCCGTTGAGCCTATCACTGCCTCTATTAGTTAGCTATAAAAGGACTTTGTCCCAAAATATGTGTGAACAAGTTTGCAAGATAAAGAAAAGCACTTACGAGCTATAAGGCCCCGTTTGACACTCTTTTTTTCCCTCTTTTTTTTTTTTTAGTTTTAAAAATTGAAAAAAAAAGGAGCGTTTGGTAACCATATTTTTTTCAATTTAAAAAACCAGTTTTTAAACTGCAGAGTAAAAAAAAAAACTCCAAAAACTGATTTTTTTTCACTTTTGGTTTTTTTTTTTCGACCACCACCCTCCCACCGCCGGCAGCCACCTCAGGCGACCACCGCCGGAGACTGCCGGCCACCGGCAGCCACCTCCGGCCGCCGGCGACCACCGCCGGAGACTGCCGACAACCACCTCCTGCCCCCGGCGACCACCGGCAGCCACCGCCGGAGATTGTCGGCAGCCATCTCCGGCCGCCGGCGACCACCGCCGGAGACTGCCAGCAGCCACCTCCGGCCGCCGGCGACCACCGCCGGAGACGGCCGGCAGCCACCTCCGGCCGCCGGCCACCACCGCCGGTGACTGCCGGCAGCCACCTCCGGCCGTCGGCCACCACCACCACCACCGTCGACCACCGCTACGCCCCACCACCGCCACCGCAAACCACCAAAAAAAAAAGTCAAAATAAAAAGGGTTACCAAACACCAAAAAAAAAAACCTCAAAAAAAAAAGGGGTTATCAAACACCTACTTGTTTTTATAAAAAAAAAAATTAAGCTGCTCTTTAAAAAACTGCTCTTTAAAAACTGAAAACCAAAAAAAAAATTTTGTCAAACGAAGCCTAAGTGTAAGAGCAAAGTTTTATACTTCGTGAGATAACAAACCAATAAATCAAGTGTTTATTGGAGTTATCAAAATTCATTTGTTTTTCACGTAATTATAATTTATTTTAAAGACCAACAAGAAACAAGGTAAAATGTATGCTTGAATAGGAATCAAATGGCTGCCCGCCAAGCAAAAGAAAAAGAGAAGTAAAAGAAAAGGGTGTATCATGCTCATCTTTTTCTCAAATTTTAACAATCGATCTTAGATGTAGAAGCAACGAATAAAAATTTTTGTTGTGGCACATACTTTTTTTTCACCCTTATCGTCGTCGGCAAGAGACTTCCACAGAGATTTTAAAAAAAAATCTCCAGAGGTTTGAATGCAACCCCAGACATAATTGCCAAGCCTTGACGCGGTTTTGTGATCGAAGGTAGACGTGCAAGTAGTTTCACCTAGTATGGCATTTTGGGGAAAATGTCTTGCTCATGCAATAACAATTCCTCATTTTATTAGTTCCTCCATTTGTCCCATGCCCATTTGTTCGATATCTATGTAGGGCTTCCTTAAACAGGTACCATGTGGGGTGGGATGAGACGGGACTCTAGTTAGCTCCCAAATTGCCATCCCTAGGCGCAGAGGCAGTAGAAGCATAAAAAAGATTGAAGAAGGGGCATTGAGCAAATTCTGGGTTTAATTAAGTCAAGTCACTGCCCTTCAACCCAGCCCTTTGTTAAAACTAATAAAATATGGTATACTCATGTATGTAAAGACGTACAAAATAGTAATATTCTGAACTTTGAGAGCGGTTAAAATGATTATCGGAGATCCAAAAAATAAACGAGCGTTAAATTTGAGTAATACTCGGGTATTAGTGGAGTATCGAAAGTCAAAAGAATTTTGAGGCAAAAAGTGTAAATTTCAAAATTTTGGGCCCTTTTGCAATTTTTAAAAACTTGAGGGACTATTTTATAAATTTTGAAAATTATGCTTTATGTGTCAATTTTTCAAAAAATTTGGTGTAAGAATATGCCACCTCTTAATTTTATGTGGATGACTAATGAAAGTATATTATAAACAGATGGAAGGGTAAGTCTTTAAAAAAAGGAAAGAAAGAAAAAGAAAATAAGAGAGAAAATTCGGGAACGGAATATGAAAAAAAAGAGAGAGAAAAAAACAGAAGAGAAGAACAAACAGTGGATAGAAGCAGAAAAACAGAGAAACAAGCTGGAAAAGAGAAGAAGCAGAGCATGGTGCTCGGCCGGAAAACAAGGAAAAAAAAGGGAGGAAGGGAAAGAATTGATGCAATTTCGGATGGTATTCTCTTCTTTTTTATGTGTATAATCCTAGTGTGTAAATGTAGTGTGAGAACTGTGTGTGTCCACTGTGTGCTCTTCGTGTGTAGAGAGTAATTGTGGGAAATGGTGGATATATAAAGTGTGTATGTGTGGTGTTAGTGTGTGTAGGAGTGAATTGGGTAAGATTTCAGTGTTGTAGAAGGTGTGTGTGTGGGTATTCTAATGTTTCAGTGGGGCTGTGTGTGTGTGTGTGTGTGTGTGTGTGTTACAGGTGGTGGGTGTGTGTTCTCGGCCGTGCAGTGAATTTGTGTCTGTGATTTGAGTATTTGATTGTGTTAGTGTGTGTATTTTAGATAGGGAATTGAGTATAGTGTTTGAAGTGTGGGGGTAGTGAATCTGTGTGAGTTCATGAGTGTTGTGTGCGAAAATATGTAGCAGTCAAGTGAGGGAGAAAGTGTGTGGAAAAGGTGAAGTAGTGTCTGTCTTTAATGTGAACAGTAATTGCAATGGTCGCTAAAGGATAAAAATTAATTAGGCAGTTTTAATTTTATTTTTGTATAAATAGTTAGGGAGAAAATTAGACAAAGTTCAAAATAGTAACCCTAAATATTTTTACGAGACGTACGCTCTGAATGTTTTTTGGGAATTTTTGGTGTTCGCAAAAGGTGCTAAATTAGGGCATCGATTAAACAGAATTAGCAAATTATTTAACCTAGTAAACCAAATTATTTTAATCTAAAATTTTTATTAAAATCTTATTTTACCGATATGATTTATATTCTAAAATTTCGTGTCATTCTAAGGCCAATAGGTATTTTTTTCAAAACTGACCTTTTAGCGCTGTCTGGACACTTGTTCGGAATTTTCGGACGGAATTTTTTTAAAATACTTATTAGTACAAGTATGACTTCAGAATGTTAAAAATAGTATTTAAAGATGTTTTTGAGATTTTTTCGGCACCGGGAACCCCAAGGGGTATTTTGGTAATTTATCCCTTGAAAGAGGGTATTTTGGTAATTTTACGTGTGAAATTTATTTGTGCATAAAATCACATACGATAAGGATATTTTAATGAGTTTACTTAGGAGAAGGATATTTTAGTATTTTAGACATGAGGGGGTGTTTGGGTAATTTACCAAGTCCTTGAGGTGTTTTGGTAATTTTTCACACCGGTGGCGAACTGAGTGAAAACACATAGTTGAGTGTCTGGAATTGATTTATTGCTAATTTGTTTGTCCAAATAAGGTAGAAGACAACTAAGATCAGATTGACAGAAAACTTATGAATTCGATTAGCGGTTATGCAAGTGACCTGCTGATTCAACTAGTATTTCTATAAAGCATATATGGTATTTACTTTTGATACATTATTTATTAATTATGAACTATTTTGGCTATGTTTACCTGCTTTTGCTTTGGAGAAAAGAATTTTGTCAAAAAGTTTATGGCAATGCTTATTAAAAATCGGACCAACATGTAGATGATATTTTGTTTGAAGTTATAATGGATTTTAGATTTGAAGCGCTTGGTGCAAATGGGATGTTTGGGCATTGATCTATTGTGATTATGAAATGTTCGAAAAACTATTGATATGTTGTGAGATGGTTTGACTATCAGTGATTGAAGGATTATATTGTGATAAAAGGAAAGTGATTTTTGCTTACTCTATTGTTGTGCCCCATATCTAATGGAAAAAAGTTAGATTGTGGATCCTGGTTAACAGGGAGTCGTACGTTGACATAATGTGCATTACTACTTTAAGTACTACTTTAAGTGGTCGCCCCTGCTTAAACTGTGATTATTATCCCAAGATGGGGATTCCGGGTCCAAGTCAGTGGGACGATGTAGGCTGACGGGTCCAAGTTAATGGGACCAAATGCTGATCGCAACATATCGTTTGAGCCGGTATTTGGTTGAAACAATTTGGTGATGACATTTTTATGTTAACTGATTTTTATGCTCTCAGATTTGTTCCCTTTATTCTATTACATTTTACATAATGATTTCTTAGTGATTATTTACTCCGTGATTTTATCTCGTAAAATTGTTATATTGTAAACTGAGTTATTATTTTGACGTGTTATGGTCCAGCTAGTTGAATCACTGGTCACTTATTGAGCACGTGAAAGCTCATTCCTTACTTATCATTTCAGGTTAAAAAGTAAGGCAAGAATGACGAGCGTGGGATTAGAATTTAGAGTGGAGCTCCAGAGACTGCACTAGATGACGTTGAATCCTACCCTAGGTGTAATTGTAAGAAAGGTTGTAATGAGTTGGGCATACAACTATATATGAAGTTGTGGTTGGGTTTCAAGTAGCGTGTTTTTTGCCTTTAGAGACAATTTCATAGTTCTTGATACATATCTATTTGTATTAAGATTAGAACTGAAGTTTTTTATTTTTGGAGTTGTATAAGATTTAGTTGTCGCTGTATTTGTATTGGTTTTAGTGAGTAAAGCCTGCAGAGCCTTTGGTGGGAGTCCAACGGGCATGCGGCTGGTCACGGACCTCGTTCACGGGCTAACCCGTGGGTTCGGGTCATGATAAAAATACTAATGATGTTATAACGCGTGGACATATGTGTTACAAATCTTATAAATTCCAACCGACAAGTAACATTTCGAGAGACAAATGGTGAGCTGTGTATACTCACTAACCTCAAAGAATTTACAAATATTAACCCAACATAATTTTATACTTAAGGTCCATCTCCTCCATTGTCGTGATTCCAAATTATTAATTAGCCTATATTGGTGACAGTTTCATTCCGGTTTCTTTGGTGTCTTTCATTCAAGAGGTGTTAGGAAATTAAACTTGGCTTGATATTAGTCAGCAATTGTTGGCCTCGCCGCTTCTGCATCCTTAATTGTCAAGAAGGCCTGCAAATTGTAAGCTTTTAGGCCGATTCCCGTCGAGCCTATCACTGCCTCTGTTTGCTGGATCTAGATCCTTGTCCCAAAATTTGTGTGAACAAGTTTGCAAGACAGAGAAAAGCTCATACCAGCTTTAAGTGTGAGAGCAAGGTTTTATACTTTGTGAGATAGTAAATCAATAAATTAAGTATTTATTTTGAGTTATTAAACTCCATTTATTCTTCAGACATTTATAATTTATTTCTACCGCCAACAAGAAACAGGGTAAAATGTATGCTTGAAGAGGAATCAAATGACTGCCCACCAAGCAAACGAAAAAGAGAAGTAAAAGAAAAGGGTGTATCATGCTCATCTTAAGTGCGATACACTTCCATTCTTAAGTTCTCAAATTCTAACTACTTGATCTCAGATGTAGAAGCAACAAATAAAAAATTTTGTGGTGACACATACCTATTTACACCCTTATCGTCGGCCTCGGCAAGAGACTCCCACGGAGATTTGAAAAAGAAAAAAACTCCGAGGTTTGAATGCAACCCCAGACATATTGCCAAGCCTTGACGCCGGTTTTGTGATCGAAGGTAGACGTGTAGGTAGCTCCACACAGTATGTCATTTTGGGGGAAATGTCATGCTACTTCACTTCACTTTAGTAGTTTCATTGTACCTGCTTCACTTTAGTAGATGCCTGTTGCTCATGCAATAACTTACCTATACACAAACACCATCCTCCTTTATTAAAGTGAAGTAGGTACATGTGACGTTTATCCTAAAGGAATCATGCTCGCCGTTTCTGTAGAATTGTGAACCCCTCCAATAGCACCCCAAATTGCTCCAATTTATTATGGGGAATGTGCTTTACAATTTCTCTAATTTTAAAATTGTTTGTTTTACTTTACCTTTGATATTATTTTATGCTCTATTCAATCACCCGCTACGTAGCCTTTCACGTGGATTAATTTCCTTTTATTTCATGATAAGTTGTATTTACTGTTGTTTATTTTAGATATTAATTGTCATAATATGACACTCATACTATGTTATCTAAAAGTATAACAACAATCAAGTTGAGAACTTGAGAATCCCGACATTAAATTTACGCAAGAAGTCAAATAATCAACTTCAAGATCTCTCACATCACATCTATGGAAAAGCATGCGTAAAGTCAAAGTATATTGCTAAAGACGATTTTTTTAGTAAGAAGTATGAACCTTTTAGCGACAAAGAAATGGCTGAATCAGCACATTAGAAAATAAAAATAGCATCTCCCATACATGTAATACGTTAGTGATGGTGAGATGCATAAGAATAACAACCTTTGGCGCCAGGACTGCAAGTTGGTTACGTGATAACATTTTCGTGACTTAGTAATTAGACTAGCGACTTACTAGTCTTATTCATTCATAGGATCCTAGAAATTGGGAGTCTCATTCTCATGTAGCCCTATTTATTTTAACGATTCATAAATAGGTGCAACAATGACACAATCCAGAATTTCAAAGAATGCACATCACGAGTTGAGAAAACATAAGAGAAATCCAGAAAATACTTGGCAAAAGGCTGGAGCTGTCAATTTTCAGAGAGAGACAGAGATGGAATGTGGATGACGATGAGGAAGAGAGAAAAGGGAAGAGAGAATGAAACTTTACCAGGCCGTAAAGTAAAAGTAATTAAATCCAGAAAATACTTTACTTCACCTCTCTTTTCATGTATAAATAAATACCCCCATAACACAGTTCTGTTTGGTCTTCTGCCATATCATAAGACCTGATAATCTCTTCGTATTTGTGAAGCAACACACACAGAGAGAGAGAGAGAGAGAGAGAGAGATGAGTGAACCACCAAAGTATGCGTATCCCTACCCTGCTCAAGGTAATATCCTTTCTGCAAAACTGTTGGAAATTTCATAAGAAGTTCTTCATCACCATTTGTTCATTGTTTTTGCATGTAATTTCTTCATGTCTAGAATGGAAATTTTGGTACTTTTAACTTGCTTTTCCCTTGTGAAATTCAACAGGTTATTACCAAGGTCCCCCAGTAATGGCACCTCCACAGTATCCACAATATGCTGCTCCACCACCCAGGAGAGAACCAGGCTTTCTTGAAGGATGGTATTGATTACTACTCCACCCTCCATCTCTCTCTTTCCCCCCCCCCTCCCCCCCACCCCTCCCCATAAGGAAGAGGAAAAATAGACCATTTCCGCCGTGAAGGATAGTCAGATCTCTTCGATCCACCGCATCAGCAAAAAGAGAGAAGGAATCTGACTGTTCGTACCGGCAGAGATGCACTGATCAACAGCCTTTCTAAATTGCAATCTTTGCTAAAACCGTTTGTTATTGATTTGTTGTGCAGTCTGGCGGCTTTGTGTTGCTGTTGCCTCCTTGACGAGTGCTGCTGTGACCCCTCCATCATCTTCATTAGCTGATCCAGTAACTTTGGCTGGATTACCTATCTCTTGAATAATTCTGGAAATAATTAGTTAGCCCATCTTCCTCTTGCTAGGATTTAGGCAGGCAAAAGACATTACTTGCTTAAAATGTTATGCTCGAAGGTTGTTTATGTATTCAGAATCTGTTATTGTGCAGAAGCTTGCCTATGTTCTTTTCTTGTTTTAGCATTTACGCTTTGGTCTTTCCCCTTCCCAAAACAACTTCTATTCGCTTCTTTCCATAGTTGATCGTGCGCAAATAAAGGCTATACTTGTAACTTATGTCCTTTACGCTCCCTGGAGAAAGGGCAAGAAAAGGAGAAGATATGCCTGTGGATGGTGAAAATGATACCAGTGGTGGCTCTCCCCGTTTTTCAAATTCAACTAATCTCTCTAGAAAAATTCCGACAATGATGTACCAAGCAAGTGTGGACAGTTTGTCTCCCTCTTTTGAATTTTGGAGAAGATGCACAAGAAATAGGTACTTAATTTTCTTTGAAGAAATAGGTACTTAGTTTTGGTTAAGGAGGATTTTGTGGCATGGATGAGTTGGAAACCACATGACAACCAACTTTGGCAAGCTTATCATTCCATTGATTGAAAAATTTGACGCGCAGCTATAAAAATATCATTTAGGTACCAATGAATAGACTTCATTTTCAAACGTAAAGGTCTGAAGAGAGCGCTCTCGTAACGCGAACTTTTCCCTTTCAGATCGCAAACTACCAACGAAAGGCCGTCCAACGACAAAATTTTGTTTCACTAAGTTTAACTGAAGAACTTCTTAGTCCCATGTTTGGCAATTGACCAACTCTTCACCAATTCATGATCTTGGCTCGTAAATAGATGGTGGGGTTTGCGTCGAAACCGTTGCTTTGTCTCTCTCACCTTTGTGGAGGTAAAAGAGGTGGGGAAGAGCTGAAGGATCAATCACTTAAACAATTTATTTTTTGAGCCAGCACACATTCAGCTTTTCTCCGGCATGATGATGGAGGAGATTCGTTGAAGATTACGCTGTCCAATTCTCCCAGGCCAAGCTCATAGAAGATTACGTTGAACTTGGGTGGCTGAACCGTTTTGCCTTTGCATCTTCCTTTCCATAGAAATTGTTTGGTGTATTCGGGAAGAGTTCAAATACACTCTTATTTAGTTGTCTTCTTAGAGCTATACAATTTTTTAAGCTTATTAGACCATGAGATAACACTTTGTCAAGAACTGTTGTTAGGCCTTGACGGTTTATGTGTAGCTTGGGTAGAGCCGAACCAAGAACCATAGAGGAAGAGTATGTCCATTTAAGATTACCGATTCATTGATAAGTGTTAAGTGTAAATTTCTATGTTGTAGAAAGAAATGGAAGCGCCATAGGTTCAAACCAAACTTCTTTCTTGGCAAGGATCCTCTACTTCAATTATTTCGATGCCATTTTCAAGCGATATTGAAGTTAAGACGAACTCCATGAGCAGTGAATTTTCTCGATTGTATCTAAGAAGGTCCATCGTCTGAGAAGTAAAAATTGGTCATAAACGCAATAAGTTTGTTGACTTCAAATTGCCTAGGTAAGGGGTCGGCTACAAAACTCCACTTTTTAGCACTCAGATTTTATTTTCTTAACTGAACTTTTACGAGAATTAAATCATCAAGGATATTTAGCTACAAGAGACAATGAAATAGTGAAGTGCAGCTATCAATTTTTTATTCTATTTGTTTATCTTTCGATTTTAGGGTTGAATATTTCTTTACAGAACTTCAATGGAACTCCATCCGTCATGTGGGGCCTAACACAATTTAATTGACCCTCATCAATGTACTTTCGCTGCAAGTTTTTGTATAAGAAAAAATGCACTTCACTGCCTTCTACTATATACATATATGCAACTTACACTTTACGTGTAACCTATACTACTTATAAAAATATGAATCTTATAAATCATTTTATTCTGTTTTTCCCTTCATTAATCACTCCAATAACAATCATATCCTTTCATAAATGCTATTATTAATTATTAATTTTGTAATCATTTTCGATTTTGCCCTCTTATTCCAATGACAACCCTACTCTTCCCTAATTAGTTTTTTTAATGTGTTTAATGAACATTAGATCATAAATTTAATCTAAACCTATATTTACACATTGGGAAACAAAATATGTGGTTACAAAAAATATATTTATGTGTGTGTTTGTGTTACCAATAAAAGTAAATATGTTATAAATCATTTTTGGACGATTACATATGTCCTCAGTTAATTACGTCTTGCAATTTTTTTTATGAAATTAAAAAACATTGGATGATGAATCTATTTTATAGAAATTGTGATGAGAAAGAAAAACAAAACTAAAAAAAAATCTTTATTATTCTCTTTTCAATTTGGTTAAAATGAAATAAACATTAGATATTGAACTGGTTAATGAGAACTGTTATTTTATTTTCTTGCATTTTTAGGTTAACAAACAATTAACCAATTGAAAAACTGAAAAACAAAACAAAATAAAGAAATTGAAATACGTGAAAAATCAATTAAGAAACAAAAAATTGTTGGAAAAACAAAAATAGAAAAAAAGTATTAAATATGCATAAAAAAACAAGGCTTAAATATGGTGTCAATTTGAACTGAAAATATGTTCGGTTATTGCAGTTGAAGACTGGGTGTTTTGCATTTCTTATTGATGAAATACAAAGCACCTGGTCTTGAAAATTATAAATCTTAACCATAAACCAAATTAACAGATTACAAAAATAAAGACGTATATTCATTCTTTTAATTTCTCCATTTGCTTTTATTTTCAGTAGTACCATCAAATATTTCTTCAATTCAGAAGCATAAAATGAATAATTTCAAACATTGAACTGATTACAATTGCGAACATCAAATATACATTTCTTTTAAAACAAGTCACAAATGAAATAAGAACATAATTGAATTATATTATTTTGATTCTAAAAAATATAATAATATCACATCAAACATTACTCTCGACTATATTCACGTGCAACGCACGTGGATATAACATGCACTACCCAGATAAAAATTAATAGCTACACTTCACTATTTCATATAAGAGAATTAAATCACCTCAAACTTTTAACAGAATTATGTATTATGGATGCAACTTAAAAAATGTAAGATTTCTACAACCACCGGAGATCTCAGATAAAGTAACTTGATCTGAGATTGAGGAAGCTCAAATCCTTGAAATTCCCTATCGGATTTTGTTTGTGGGTTTTGTTGGCTACATCCAGTAGTGGTGGTGATTAGTTGGGTAAGTCTGGGTAGTGGAAGTGGCTTGCCCTGGTGGCTGTGGTGGTCGTTGTTTGGGTAGGGCATGATACTGGAGGCTAGGTTTGGTGCTCGTTGACTCATTAATAATCAGGATTTCATCAATTACGGATTTGGTTTTTCAAATGTGGTTTGCCTTGGGAGGATGATGATGTTTGTTTGGCCGTCGAGGATCAAAAAGATGGTAACAAATTAGCAATGTCTTTGAGGAGGAGGTGATTGCTCGAGGAAGACGTTGAATGGAGATGGACTGTTGGCAATGATTTGAATAGGCAAGTTTAAACTTTACTCATGTAATTTTATTAGCGGCTTTTTTTTTTAATCCGGTTATAGGGCTTCTACCAATGGTTGATTGCAATGGTGGTTGAAGTGGAAAAGGGTGGAGACGAGAAGAAAGAAAGCCAAGGCAAAGTTAACAATATCGAAAATTAAGAGGTATTTAGGAGATTAAAAAATGACTTGGGCGCCAATGTCTTTTTGCCCAACTTGGCTTTGATGATTTTGTTATGCCTTTGGCCTCAAGCATTGTATAGTTAGTTCAAGCGGTCAAAACAATGTCTCTTCATCATCACAGCCGTCAAGACTCTCTCTCTCTCTCTCTCTCTCTCTCTCTCTCTCTCTCTCTCTCTCTCTCTCTCTCTCTCTCTCTCTCTCTCTCTCTCCAAAATGAAAATTGGGCACGCTCAGATAGCCGAGCTGTGCAAGGAAATCGATTATCGAATCTAAGGTCTCGTTTGATGCAGTTTATTTTTTCAGTTTTGCAAATCGAAAAAAATAAACGCGTTTAGCACATAATATTCGTCTTTTTTTTTTCAGTTTAAAGAACCAGTGCTTTTTTAAAAAAAAAAACTTCTAAAATGAGTTTCGATTTTCAGTTTTGATTTTTATTTTGAAACCACCACCGCCCACCGCCACTGTCCACCGCCGGCGGCCGGCCACCACCATCATCAGCCACCGCCACGCCCCACCACCACCACCAAAGAAAAAACTCAAAATAAAAATTGGGTAATCAAACCCTCACTTATTTTTGTAAGAAAAAAAAAAACTGATTTTGATTTTTTTTTTATAGAAAACCAAAACTGAAAATATTGTCAAAAGGGAACCTAAAGTATCACTGCCATCTCAATGAATCAAATCCGGCCGAATAAATGTAAGAACTGAAATCCAAATCCAATTACGTTTTCGACTCTGCACTTCTTCGGTTATTGAGTTAGATGACTTATTTTACTAACGCAAAAGCCCAAACCAATTTGTGCTGGAAACAACCGCGTTCCAGTAGGCCCATAACAAGCCCAAATCAATTTTTAAGGCCGAAACCCAGGAAGCAGTAGATTTAAGTGCTTAAAATTGGAAATAAATTGGGTCGGGTCGGGGTTTGGCTCTGGGATGAAGAGCGACGATGAAAATGGAAATGGGAATGCAGCTACTCGGATATGCCCAACTTTGCCACCTAACAACACCAGGCGGCCACGGAATAAGACCGTTGAGGACGCTGACCTGGCAAACAAAGGAAACCCCCCTGATTTTTGGCGGGAGGAAAAGATTCCGCAAACAGGAAAAGATATTTTTTCACCAAGGTTTGTGGGTCCCGACCCACGTCATCAAGGTCCAGCCAGTGGGCCACCCCACAATCATCATCTTTGTACGGATTCTTTAAATATTTGGCCCCCTCAAAACCCAAAAAAAAAAAAACAAAAATCCCCCTTCGTAAATTTTAACTTCCTCCCCTCATCGAAACCCCTCCCTACCCCCCACGTGTTACAAAACCCTAGATCCCAGCCGTCCGTGACAGATTGCTCAGCCATTAATCCGAGCAGGTCACAAGAGCCCATCTCACCGTCAGATCAAAATCAAACGTCCCACAATCAGCCCGACACACCGCCGAGCAGATCTGCTTCGCCTTTAAAAAGCGGTGCTGCCCTCCCCCTTCTTCCCTCATCTCGTGATGAAAAAGGCCTTCGTAACCCTCGCCCCAGCTACCCCTTTTCCCGCTTTATTCCGCCCCGTCACTTTCCGGCCGGCGATTGCTCATCTTTCCGGCCGTAATTCCCATGTATACGCGCCATTTCTTAGCCGCCGTTAAAAGAACTGCGACGACTCATCAGTCCGCATTTCCTATATGGCATCTGCAGTTCTTTCCAGTATAAATGACCACCACTGGTTGAATCGAGGGTGTACATGAGAAAATACTCAAGTTCAAACAATACCCATCTCAGCCGCTTCAATCCAAACCCTAATCAGAACCCAATTCTAAACCCTAACCCTGGCTCCGTCAGGCAGATCCACGATCCTTCCACTGGACCCCATGTCCACCAACAATCACCGAGGACTGATCCACCGCCAGCAGCCAACAATACCCAAAAAGAATCATTTCACGGCGGCTACGTCACATTTCACCTGGGCGCCTATTCAAAAGGCGAGGTGAAGGAGCTCAAGAAACGGTTGATATCGGAGCTCGAGCACGTTCGAAGCCTCAAGAACAAATTCGCGTCCAGATCTGCTCCTCACTTCAATCGATCGCCTCCCCTCCAACTGGGTCCGCCTGCATTGGATCCTCCCATTGCTGCCGTGGTGTCACCGTCCGGAGGCAAGAAGACGTCGGGGAAGAAACGTGCAATGCTGTGTGCTTCCGGTGGTAGAGATCGGAAGCGCATTGCTGGGGTCGGGGTCGACTTATCACCTCTTGGGAAGCTAAGGAAAGGTGTAATGAGGAAATGCAGGGATATCTTGACGAAGCTGATGAAGCACAAGCACGGCTGGGTGTTCAACAAGCCTGTGGATGTAATCGGGCTAGGGCTGCACGATTACCACATGATCATAAAGAATCCGATGGATCTTGGGACGGTGAAGGCAAGGCTGAGTAAGCACGAGTATGAGTCACCGCAAGATTTTGCGGCCGATGTGAGGTTGACTTTTGACAATGCCATGACGTATAACCTTAAAGGTCAGGATGTGCATGTCATGGCAGAGATGCTAATGTTGCGCTTCCAAGAGTTGTATTACCCTGTATTTCAGAGGTACGATGCAGAGCTTGCGCGGGCAATCATTGCTGCTGAGCAAGTACGTCAAAAGACTTTGGTAGCGCTTGAGAATGTGAGGAGACCTTCCCCTGAACCTGTGATGGCAGATAAGATATCTGATTTGGCACTTACAGCATCGCTGAATCCGACAATGGTTCAGTTAAAGGCACCAGCAATTCCGACTGTGAATCGGCCTGCTGTTGTTCTCACACCAAGGCCTGGCAAACTGAGGAAGCCCAAGGCCAAGGATGAGAACAAAAGAGAGATGACCTTTGAGGAGAAGGAGCAGTTGGGGGTAAGCTTGGAGAACTTGCCACAGGATAGGACAGACCAGATGTTGCGGATTCTGAATAAGCGGAATTCTGAAATGGCGCAGGATGGGGACGAGATGGAGCTTGACTTGGAGAAAATTGACAACGAGACATTGTGGGAGCTGGATAGGCTTGTTGAGAATCATAAGGCTGTGAACAAGATCAAAAGACAAGTGCTTGTTGCTAATTTGATGTCCGGACAACAGCTTGACAAGGTAAGAACTAATTTTGGGTTGGGGGACTTATTGATTTTCTCATTAGGTTTTGGGCCTAATCTTGTATTTGGTGTTGGAATGCAGTTGCCAGATTGCGAACTGGAAAAGGAAGGAGCAGCTCAGATGAACAAAAAAGTGGACGTTATGGAGGAGTATGTTGACATTGGGGAGGACATTCCAATCACTAACTTCCCTCCTGTGGAGATTGAGAAGGATGCTGTTTATGTTAGTAGTAATTCAAGTAGTTCAAGCTCTAGCGGTGATTCATCCTCCAGTGGTAACAGGCCATTCCAAAATTGTCACCTTCTTGTTTATTGCATATACATGCACAGACAGATAATGTAGGTCTCTAATTATGCTACTTGGGATTGTCATTGGCAGATTCAGATTCGGGAAGTTCTTCAGGGAGTGATTCTGCTAGTAGTGTAAGGTCACCATACTTCGAATCAAGAGAAGCCCCTGCAGCCTAAAAGCGTCTCTCTGTGTTCAGGAGCCAACTGCAAGTGTGTTATGGGGTTTGTTTGCCGACATGTTAGTGGAGTTGGAAAAGAGATAGGCATTTTCAGGTTGGGGCACAGGTTGGTCGTGGTTGTAACATGTACAAAGAACTGACCAGAAATCAACTAGAAAGTGTTAGATTAGAACGACTGGAAAAATGGTAGCGCTTAGGTGTTAGTTTAGACACTCTTTGGGACTTGAAGAGGGGAGATGAGGGAGGAGGTATGGCTGGGACACATTTTTGTGTAGTACACCACCACATGGTCTTCTGTGTGGTTTTGAAATGTAGGGTAATATGTACAGAGAGAAGTGATCAAGAAATGAAATGAAGTTTCTGGCCCTTTAACTATGGCTGAATTCTCATATGACCATGCCCCATTTAGTTTTGAATGGCATACACAGAATCCTTGGTTATAATCCCACGAACCTACAATGAGAATTAAGGACATGCTCATAGAGCTCTAAATTTACAATAAGATGTTAACGTACACTGAACATTGTCACTGGAAAATGATTGCCTACCAAGATTCATGAACATCATAATGCAGCAGAACCTTTTGATATGATAATAGGAATGGGATGCAACAGATCCGTGACCATGTGCACTATGCCCTTTTTGAGAAGATATTCGCTGTCACGTACCTTTGTTTTGCCTTCCTTTCAAGACATCCTTGGCATCTACTTTTCACATAAAAGCACAATGAGTCAACATTACCCATCTTCACCAAGAACTAGAGGAGACGTCAAGGACATCAAGTGTAAGTTGACAGGTGATAACCTAATTAGGCAAGTGACTGTCTAAAGAGTAAATTGGAGATGCTTCCTGCGTAAGTACGAGCATGTGATTTCAATCAATTGGGCACCAGGTTGTGACTTGTGGGATGTTTCCCGGAAAAGCCCAAAGAAAATGACATTACCCGATTACATTTATTACTATCTATTACTCCGTACTACTTGAATCACAGGTT
This sequence comes from Escallonia herrerae, assembly GCA_033070095.1. Lineage (NCBI taxonomy): Eukaryota > Viridiplantae > Streptophyta > Magnoliopsida > Escalloniales > Escalloniaceae > Escallonia > Escallonia herrerae. Next base: position 67,324 of record JAVXUP010001366.1, on the reverse strand, counting down.
AAAAGTAGATAAAGTCCTGATTATAACATCTCTCGGTTCATTAATCAAGGTTAGACTTCACTTACTACACGCACCTGGTAGATAAGTGGCCTGGGCCAGCGAAGTTTGGTATTAGGAGACGTGGATGCTTCGACGCATTCTTCTTCAGGTACCAATATTTAACTAAGATGGATACCTACTGAGAGAGCTGCTACGAAAACCGTTAACAACAACATCAGTATGTCAACCACAAGTACTGTCGATAATAAGCTACAATTTTTGGTAGATGACAATACGATGTAAAACATGGATTGAAGTGCTGTCGAAGATATATAAGCATCAACAATGCCGAGTTTCTAACCGCTATAGGAAACCCAAGTGTTTCGTATCTGAATTAAAACTCTCCGGTATATGCAAGGATGACAGGAAGTATATGCAGCACGTATCCATCCGCATTCATCATAGTCCAGTCCAAGGAAAATACTGATCATATCCATACTTGCAGAACGATAGCTGCTACACTTGCATTTTCTACGTACGATTGATCTCATTCAATGGAAAATTTCTAAGGATTGCACAGGTCAGTCCTTCGGTCTCCGCCTATAAACCGCAATATAAGTTTCATTAAGGGAGAAATGCATAGTTTGTACAATCTCAAAGCCTTCTTTATGATGGACCAGCTTAAGTTTGTCAAACGAGCACAACTCGTTTATATCAACCTCATTTAACCAGATGGTGGCCACAAAAAGGATAGTCCATCCCAAGGAACATATAAATCTATCCGACATCCCAAGGTGAGTAGGGTACAAAGAAGACTCATCTACTGCATTTCTTGATCACGCCCAATCTAATATACACGAGCCACAAAGTAGGTCCACAGATATCCCTTGCATTTGCATGTGATATCCTCCGGTTCTCCAATGTACATACGAGCAAATCCTTCTAGACCAATAAAGAGTAGAACTTTAGAAGCAGCCGTAAGAGTTTCCCAATGCTTGTTTACTCGACCTCATTGCAATGCTTATTTCTTCAACCTCACCTATCAGTTTCTGATATGGTTATACCTGACGGATAATTGAGGGTTCTATGAAGGATGCAGTCAACAGGGTCAGCTTTTAAAGTCAGATAGCGGAGTTACGGTTTTGAATTGTAAGAATTTTGACTGTCCAACTTTGCCTAAAGCTTAGGTAGGGCCCCATCCAAATTCTTCTCAAAACTAGCAGAACCAAATAAGCAGATGTTGAACGACTTCTAGTATTTGATGGCCAAGTGAAATGCTTATAAGCAATTCACAGAAGTGGGTGGCCAGATAAAGCATTAATGAATGCACATCACAACTTGACATGAGACACCTATTTGTCGATAAGGCGGCGCTGATTACAACACGTAATTTTTTATCCGTCTCTGTAGGGAGACTGGAGAGGACCTAAAGTAGGTGGTAACATTTGATGCCATTATATACCTTGTACCTTGGATATTTCAAAGTTTAGTCATGTAGGCTATCTAACTAACTGAAAGCAACCAGGTCACTCCTTAGTTCTTTAAATCCAATTCCTTTCTTGAGCTATAAATCGCTAGGTCATTGATCTATCACATCAAGAAAGCTCCAATAATCCAGTGACTAGTGAGCATTAGTTTTGGCATCTTAGATCAGTTCTCCGATTAACTCCAGACTTCTCAATTCTGTAATCCAGATATCTCAAACTTGGAAATAGCTACAACGAAAATGAGTATATAAGATGTCTTTGCATGACCTAAACTAAACTGAAGATCATAACCGTTCCTTACAAGCTTGAGTAAGTTGATAAAATGAGTTTATCCTAAGCTCTTGTCAACTTACTCAAGCTTGTAAGGGGGAACGAGAGAGAACTTGAAACTCAGTATTCTCTCATACCTCTGTAAGTCCATGTCTAATCTAGTCCATCCTTAGTTTTAAATTTTCCTTCACAGCTAGAATAACAGTGGAGTACAAGTACTTTAGCATCAAACTAATCCTAGTTCACTACTTCGTTATCCAGATGGTAGCAATAGCCACGACGCTGGTTTTTTACTAGTTCGACAGTAACTTAGAGATTGCACAGATTCACGCCAGGCATCGTTACCACCATAAAAAGATAGATGTAAGCCTAAGAAAGTCATATGGAATAAACCTTTGACAAAATCGCTAGCGTGAAAGCAGGTCAGCCTCGGTTGAAGAGAATGTCTATTGCGTGCAAGAACATATATGAACTTACACATCTGCTTGTAGAAGATGGTTAAAAGTTAGAAGCCTACGCACATATGACCTAAAGAACATCGTGGTACTATATATGTACAGATCTGGATACAAAGGCCACATTTTTATTATAATTAGGTATCTCTATATAGATCTGTGTTACATGAACACAGAAATAGAAGTTATCATGATAGATCCATGGCAGAGTAAGCACTAGAAAGAATAAAGAAACAGAAACAGAAATTAAGTTGAATAGAAATGTAAAGCATGGAAGCAAAATCATAGTTCATACCCAAGTGTATGATACTGGAGATTCTGATGAAACACCAGTTTTACCAACATCCCGTTATTATAACCTGCAGCTGCAACGGAATGAAAATCCATCAAATCATCTATATTAGATCATACATATCTTGTTTCAGAGCAGTAAACTTTGACTGGAAAAGTGATTATTGACCTTGTATGAGTTCCCAGAAAAGGCTTGGAGCATATTGGAGTTTGATAGCTCTCTCCCTCTAAATTGATGGCATTTCAAAAGTGAATCAAGGGTAATAACTTGTTTCCTGAAGCCAACCTAAAGCGGTAAATTCGTGTACCATAGAGAGACAACAAGCAAATGGTTGCAGTAATAAATTCTTCCAAAGGAAGAGAAGAGGAAAGGTCGGAATTTCTGCACCACATGAAGTAACAAAAGGTAACAAAGGAAATTCTAAAGTAAAGTTGAAAGATTCTCCCGAACAAAGATAAAAAAACAGAGAGTCGATCGAATTAAGAAATTTTGAAATTGAAGATCAGAACCTAACCTACACATAAACAAATACCCTTATCTATATGCTTATCATGTGCGCATTAATCATATAGAACTACTAAGAAAGCAATGGAAAACTGAATGGTATGAATTGGGTTGAGTAATAGCCTGACAATAGCAGGAACCCTCATTAAAATAAGGATCAAATGGCGCATATTGCCAAAGAAATACCAACCCACTTCTAACATCTCAAGGCACAGGGAAACATAATCACTTTTGGCTGAGACTTGAAAGGTGGGGATCTCATCCAACTTGATAAATGCTGTCGTGATGGCGCTCTTCGAGGGTTGCCACAACAGGGTAGATCTTGCTATAGATTGAAATGCGGTTCCTGTTGGTGACGCCTCACAGATATGGGAAGTCGTTGTAAATTAAATTATCCTTCCCCTGTTGGATGATGTAGAAACACTTCACCGAGATAAAAGGTTCATCGAATTCTATCGTTGTGACGAATGAAGAAAAATCGGATACATGAGACATTAGACGATAGGCGTTTCAAGTCACACGTATAAATTATATATGTAAATGAGTCAAGATTAGATGTGAAACTATAAGAACTCAAAGAGACTCCCCCATGTATTATTTCTCTGCCTTCACTCGACACTCATAAGACGGTTAATAATTCTCATATAACATTTATTTTTAGCGACAATCAACAGGAGAAAATCAGATGGCCAAATGGAAATAGCATTTCTCTGTGGAAAAAGAAATCGAAAGTATCAAAACTTGCGTACGGACAAAGAATATTCTTCTCAACTATGACCCTGACATTGTAGGGATCACCCTCTAGAATGACATCTAAACCATATTTGACCTCCTCTTATCTCTAGCGTTGATCTTTATACAAAAAATTCTGTCAATCTTTTGTATATTTTTCTTTTCTCTATTTCTATTTCCTCTCGTTGAAAGTGTTTTTCTCACTCTTTTATACAAAATAAGTACCTTTTATCAAAGTAAGGGTTTAACTTTTGTTTAAATTGGATCAAGATTTCAATAGTACCACAATCTAAAATCATTTGTTGTAAACCATTCTTTGCGAACTGAATTTGCGGATCATGATCAACTATGGTCGTCTCTCCTTAGCATGGTTGTTGGTTGATTTTACCTAAACTCAGCCCTTTGTTGCTGGTTCTTAGCTGATAAAAATTTGGTTTCAGTGAGTGAGTAAGAATCTGAAAACAAACACAAACAGATTTCATTATCCTGGATACGTCCATCAGAATTATCAACAAACCGGACGTTATTCAACTTATGCGGAGAAAAATCTCAGCAGAGCAGATCTGAAGAAATAGACAAACACATCAACTTATGTACATTGTATTTAGGGTCACACAACAACATTATACTATTATTATGAGGCAGTATATAAATTCCAGGATATTGGCCTTCTGGTTGGTGTTCGATATGCACCATATTATGCCAACAGGGCCTCGTTTTCCTGGAGGGCTGCTTGGCTTTTGTCTCCATCAACGCAGGGACTAGCAGTACTAGCTCCATGTGCTAATATACTCCCACCGCCACAGCCTCCACAGCCACCGCTCTTGGTCGTACTTCCACAACCGCTACCGCACCCCCCACAACCACCACTCTTCGTCATACTTCCGCACCCGCCTCCACATCCACCGCAACCGCTACCACAGCCCCCACAACCACCACTCTTCATCATATTTCCACACCCACCTCCACAACCACCACATCCGCTACCACACCCCCCACAACCACCACTCTTCATCATGTTACCACACTTCCCACCTCCACAACCGCCACTTTTCGTCACATTTCCACACCCACTGCCACAGCTTCCACTGCATGCTCCTCCCTTTACTGGAACCACCATATTCCCTCTAGCAACTTCCGCATTCAACTCAGTGGATGTCATTACGGAAGAGGCCAAATTGTCTCTTTGGCCTTCATCACGGCCGCCATTGGCTTCTTGGCTCACATGATCCCTCTCCTTAATGTTTTCAGCCATGGCAGTGATGCCTTTATATCCCTCCTTCCTCAAAATATCAGCAAAAATAAATGCCAAAGTAGTTGCAAGCAACACTAAGGATTCTTCTTGTACCTATTCGTTTAGTCGAGTAATAAACATGCACTCAGACCAATATGGAATACTCGGGTAATCATCGACAAGAAAAAAACAGCAGTACCTTGAAATTTCTGACAAAGTAGAAGTACCTTAACGACTCCAGATTTCAAATCAAGCAATGCGACTGCCCTACCATATGGGTCTTCTGCAGAGAATTCAACCACTGTTATAAAGTCACAATCACTTCCCTGCTTCTCACAGTGCTTGGGTTCATAGTCCAGCTTTCTCCCAGGAAACAGTTTCACCTGTATCAAGAAAAGACACAGAATCGTGAATGTCAAATGCCTAGAATTCGGGATGCATGACAGACAAGCAAATGCTATAATGGATAGGGGTACTGCAAATGAAACAATCCTGTTGTCATTGATATGCATGCTTGCTCACTTTCCCTCTTCAAGTTCTCCCATCTGTGAGAAATATACTAGTCAAGGCCAGTTTCGAGATTCCTTTCTAGGGTTTTGTTGGTAATGTTTTCTGTGTAGTGGTGGTTAAGGGAAAGGCTCAATTGAAAATCACCTGGTCAAATCACGTCTGGAAAGTTAACTGATCGCTTTTACAACAAACTTGTAGGGAGAATGCGCAGATGCACATGACCAAAGGAACTAGTGTGCTTCGGTCATGGACAAGCTTAAGCATGGGTACAGCATTACCATCGACATCACTCCATGAAAGCCTAAAACCGACAAAGCTTAATGCCCCTATCATTTATGCACCTACGTGTCGAAACAATAAGCACTGGTACCTCCTCCGCCTCGAACTGATAGTTCAAAGATGGTTAAACTCAAAAGAAGGTTTTGCTTCCTTATTAGTCAAGTAAATGGTCTGGCCAAGCAGCAGGATGCATTTTTCTAGACGAAGTGCCATATTATGGTAATAAGCAGGCAAGCGGGGTGCTATAATGTCCCCTTTATTCAGATCTCCAGTTCGAGGTCGGGTGAAACCACAAGGACTGAACAAGTCTTGGCTAGTATGAGACCTAAGCGCCAACAGTACAGACAGACCTCTCTGACTCCTGCTGCATGTTCCCAAGATTGGGAATATAATGGGTGCGACTATGAGTTGGAAATTTCACTCATGATTTGGACAAACCGGACCAATTATTGCAGCCGGGGAGGTAGAACTTCAGAAAAAGGCTCCATGGAAGATGCTGAAATTGCTATTACAACAATAGTAGGATCGTCATCGAGCACTTTGAGTTACATATGATAGGCGGGCATGATTGATGACTAATTAGAATCAAATGTTTTTCGATTTGCATCTAATGCTGGGAATGGTGTATTTTTTGGTGTGGGTTGCCTAAACTGGACACCTCCTAACCCAACAGAATTATGCAAGGGAAAATGAACACCTGCGAACTGTTGGCATTGTGCATGATGTGATGAATGGTCCAGGTCAACGACCATGCATGATGAAAATGGGTTGAAACACAAAGCTGTCATTGTATCACCTCAGCTGGAGATTGGAGCTACAGAACTAGCAATGGCAATTCTAATCCCTCAGAAGAAGGTTGGCTAGGGTTAACGGTTAACCCTGAAACTCTCACAAAGTGTGTCTATTTTTATCACCATTCCAGGAAAACTAGTATCTGACTGCAAAAAGTTGACACAAAATTGTATGGAAAAAGAGAGAGATGCTCACCATCCGATGGCCAGTAAGCTCAAAAAGGTGGCCATCTTTGTTGATGGTTCTCTGAAGTTGAAGGGACCATTGAGATTCTATTAAAGACCACTCTGTCCCTACAAGCGCGGCGAGATGATGCGTTTCACCAGATCCATTGATGCCAATCACTTCTTTCTTCGGCGTATTGTCATTTGTAACCTTCGCATCTTTCAAGTTCCTGTAATACATGTACGTCAGCGACCAGAGTAATTCAGGCTTTCCATCATAGCTCCAAGTATTAACTAATTCCGGTTGCTGCTCAAAATTGTTGATAACATTATGTTTTTCTTAAAAGGTAGTCCAATATAAGTGTCGCAATTACAAGAATCAATTCAAGATTCACGAAGTAACACCAACTTCGTCACTCAAAGAAAGGTTCAACTATAAATAAATTATGAAACATGAAGAAATGCTGACATGAGATGAGGGTGACTTAACTTTCCTCTCTTATATCCCAAATCAATATCAATGTCATGACAATATGAAATGAGGGCGTGGAAAAGCATAATAGTTGTGGAAACAGAATTCCTGGTAACATATTGTCATTATACATATATGATGATCGGGGAAAAATTTGAAGCGTCAGATACTGTCACAACTCAAAATATAAAGAACTTATATCATCTGTACTGCAATATAATTTTTATATGATCTTCATACAGTCGTAGTCAAGGGCCACCATTAAATCAGTGCTGCCAAGAGCAGACACCTGAGTCGCTTGCTAAGATATCCGTGATGTGAGAAAATATTGAGGCAGGCAGGCAGGAGTCTAGGCCCGAGGGTGACCTTTAGTTGCTCGTTAGACCCATCTAGCTTGCTGACTAATATCTAAATAACAACTTTTGACAAGTTAGAGTAATGCGCAGAATATCTTTTGCAATGGCTACATTATCTTTAAAAGGAAAGCATTATTATTATTAGACAACACCTCCAAATTATGAACATATAGCAAAATTGAGCAAGCGAAAAAATTTTGATCCATGGTTTTGCTTTCTTTACGTAATAGGAACCCACTGAAGTGTGCCAATGGGGCAAAATGAATATACATGCAATATAGGAATTCACTATATTTTGATATGGTCTTAAACAGATGCAATATGAAGGCTGCAAATTACATAGAAGTGAATGAGCATAACTGAGCCGACTATTCCCTTAATGTCAGCTGACTTACCACACCGTGATCCAAGTACCAGTGAACTGTAAGCATATGGTATACAATAGAGATGAGACCCAAGTAAGGACCCCAAATGTAAGCATGTAGATAGATGGCAATATATGTCTTTGCTAAAAGCATAGACGCAGATAGAAATACCTCATGTGCAGGCTGATGATCTCGTTGCCAGCTTCATCAGTTATATTTGTCCAACTCTTAGCAAATTCAACCCTTCCAGGGAGTGGGAAAAAACAAGAACTTTTAGAAAATGTGAGAGAACGAATCATGTGAAGCACATATGGTGCGGGGACTGGAACAGTGAATGAGATGGCAACTCGTATAGAGATTGGCTTGGAGTTAACATTGGTAGAGCCAGGAACCAACTCCAACCATTTTTCCAGAGAGAGATTGGAGACGGGGGCAAGGAATTCTTCCAGAGAGATAGAAGTGGAGCCCAATATTCTGGCTCGCCTTGGTATGCGTAAGTTGGAAGCTGGACGGGAGACAAGTGTAAAGAGCAAACGGCCACTAGGTTGACAGTGGAACGAAGCAACTTGTTTCTCCCCGGACTCGGACAGGATATCGAGTCTCCTCTTGGCATTGAATATTTTATCAGGTTGTGTCTTACTAAAAAGCACATAGACATATCCCTTGTGTCCCTCTGGTAAGTTTTTGAGTTCTACAAACTCCAACAGGACCTGAAAAAGAAAACAACAATGAGAAAAATAAGATTAGGAAAGGCACTGCTTCTAAAACATCCGGATCAAGTAGCTAAATTACAAAAGATGGGACTAGCACCAGCAAGATGTAACTTGCCCCTAGTTATCATAATCCAAACCAAAACATACAGGTGAATACCTGTAAGAAGTAATCTTAAAGGATCACTTACTATGCACACACGTGTAGCAAACTCAGCTAGACCATTACTTGAAATCTCTGAAAAGTAAGGGGAATTCCTTAAAATTGTAGGAAAAAGGTGTGTAGATAGGTACAATGATCAAGTTTACATATTTCAAGATAAGAAAATAAACCACTGTCTTAAACTAGTAGGGGGACTCAAAGTAAATAAATACTTCTAAACAAATAAATAGTTCAATATAGATAAAAGGTTATGAAACAATCAACGGCTGTGCTAAACAGAAAACATGGGTCTCAATCTATTATAGATGCAGACCTCAGAGGGTTTATATTGGATACTGATCCAAAACCTTTAACAATTGCAGTAGCTTCTATTAAAACGACCTTTGATTAGCCATGTATCAGTCTCAAGAAACCTATAAAGAGTGATCATAACAATATGTTCGCATAAAAAAATGCTTGATCACTAGAACACCGATGCCACAAGTATAACTCCAAGTGGAATACAACTAAGCACGTACATCTATGTTATTGTGTGGAGGGAGTAAAAAACATAACAGTAGTTTGCTCAAAAGCTAGTTATCGATTCATGTGCATACAGTAGTTTGCACCAACGGCCTTAAGGCCTTGGTTTTATTACAACCCTTTATATATCACTTAAATTGCATGCATGTACGATACTGGAGATATAAAATTACTAATACAAAATGGTTTCAAAGGTGCTCTAATGTACCTCCACTACATTAACATCAGGAAGATGTATCAATTTCTGATACCCCTGGGGCGAGAGCACCTTTTTGGTCACAAAGTTAGAGACGTTAGGAGTGGTGGTGAGAGGAGATGGGGCACTGCCTCTATACATTGCTCCTGCCCTCCAATATCCTAAGCCAAACGTCTTCTCCCACTGCTCTGTAGTTTCAAAAAATCCTACATCCAGCTTATTCCCTTTCGTTCTGTCCGAGTCTGTGTCATCATGTTCTAAAACCTTGCCAAGTGCTTCCAGAAGATCTTTACAGTAAGAAACAGGATTTAACTGGTGAGAATGCCAGATAAGGTCAATGTCATAAGTTGGAACGCAAAAGCGTCTTATGGATCTCTCTTTGTTTCTCTTGATTAGATGCAGAAACCCTTTATATCTAGCCACGGCAGCTTCAAGAAAGAGATCATTGCTCATGTGGGGTCTCGATACCTGCATTTGTTAAAGCATCATGATATGAAGTGAAAGAAATGCTAATATTAAAGGTTCAAGCTGAAGAGAAAAATAGATATCGCTACATGATGGAGATGTGGCTGGGCAGGAGGAACAACTGTCAGCCAAAAATAAACTGTTGGTGTGGTGGCACAGTCGCTGATACCCATAAAAACTGCCTTGGGTTTTGGAGTTGGTAGGATATGCCGACCAAGACAAAAACCGGTAATTTTACTTTAGCACGACCAAGGTTATTTTATATGTTGCTGGCTATCTCCAAAACATAGTGGATTACTTTTAATTTAAGGTCGCATATAATTTTGGATTGCTAAAGTCCATCATGTCCACATCATATGTACCGTTAAAGCTTGAATAAGGAAATCTATGATTTTGCGAGACACCAGTAGTTTTAAGGGATTTTTTTTTTCTATTTTTTACGTTTGATATCATGGTTAACAAAGCTATTCCATTTGGCCTATTATAGTTTCTCAAGACCCAGACACGACTTAAGATGACATCATTCACTATCAACATCAAGAATCCAGAGATGCCTTCATGAAACCAACAGCAGTAAGATAGCCCTCAAATTATATTCATCAAATAAAGTATGGAGCTGCATAAGATTTAACTCTTAAGACCCAAGGATTTTTAACAAATATATCATATCGCTGGAGGACCATCAAAATCCTTGAACTACCTCCTAAACTGGATGGTTCCAATGTTGAAAATTCCCCATCCAAACAGAACTGAAGATTTGCAAATAAATCAGGGCCACCATGAAAGTATATGACAATCATAACAAATGGAAACCCACAGAATTTTATGAAATGTGTATCTTGACCGCTCTTCCTGACGCGCGTGAATGGCAATTGAGAAAAGAGGAGGCAGGAAAATTAGTTGGGATTGCAGCCGTGTTCATTATCTAACTTCTAAACATAGGAAATATCTAGCTTGAGTGTCCTGTGTGATTATACACGTAAGAAGTAGCATGATCATCGTTTACGTTACCTGGTAAAAGAACGGGCTCTGTCTTTCAATAGCTGAAACGAGATTGTATCTGGTGTGTTTTGCAGCACCGAAGATTACTTTAGAGATGTCATCTGAGAAAGCTCTTGTCAAGTCCAGGTCATAGGTTTCATCCGGGTACATATTATTCCATATCTCTTTGGTTTCTCTTTCTGAAGTCCCGTGAATTGATGATACAACATTATGGTTGTCAAGGATCCTCCCAAATAACTCCTCACAGTCAGTCTTGTACCTGACCTGAAGGAAAATAAGTAAGGAATCACATCTTCCTGGTCACTGTCACAAGTGATAACATGAAAGAGGTGGAAATCAACTGCAATTTTGTACAGAAGCGTACAGGATTTAGCCGGTGACAGTGCCAAACCCATTCACAGTCAAGAGGAACAACCAAAGGTCCCTCCACGATCCGAAACTCAGTATGTTTTGCAAGCAATGGGAGCCAACAAGCATTGTACCTGATATGAGATTTTGGAAAATTCTAATTGCTGGCAGGTAATAAGACAGACTATTGAAATGTTGAACAAAGAGGAGAACTGGGTTCAATCAAATTATAGAGGATCTCAAGTCAAAGAACAGTCGTAACATGTTCAAGATCAAAGAGTTAAGGTGTACCTATAGATGGCCCTTTGTAGAGCAGGGCCTTCTTTGTAAAGCCAACGGTTCCTATCAACGGCTGAAAGAAATTGTAGCTGCCTCTTGGCGCCAGCCACAAGGTCTTTGCTTATCACAATCTTTTGGGCTTCATTCCACTCCAACTCCTGTTTCATCTCCATCCCCTTTTCTACTAAAAATAGCAGAACTTTAATCAGTAAAAAAATGCAAAGTTGACATCAAATAAATTGGTTTTATAGTTTTCCAAAAGAAATGGAAAATTTGGATGAAAGGGCCAAAGAAAGGAGAAAACCTATATGACAACATCACTAACAAACCATGGACGAGTTACTTTACGCTTCATTGGAAATAGAGATACTGCCTAAAATCATCAAACATAACTCATACATGATTATTCTAATTTGCATTAAGAAAAGCGCTTTGCTTTTGAGTTCTTCCAAATTTATAGAAATAAACACCAATCAAAATCACTCCTTCCGTTCCATTGGACTTTCTCCTTCTGCGGAATCATAAGATCGATTTTGGTATGTGCACACAGTTTTTAGCGCAGCTAGCAATCATACATTAGTTTAGCATCTTTTGCCGGGTGAAGCCAGGCTAACAACAATTATTAAAGTCGAAGTTGGAAAATCATAAATCTATCCTGCGAATTCGAGTCAAAACGAAAAATCCAACAAAGCAGATTACAGTTCATACTCATAGAACAAGCAGAAATGGATGCACCAATGAAAGCATTAGAGTGGTAAGAACAAGTTCGGAGGTGGTCAATATCGCAATAAGCGACAATATCATGAAAGAGACGAACATCACCGAGAAATGACGCCGGCGACTGGTACACTTGATCGACGGCGAGTGGTTGACGAAGAGACGGTCAACAATAGTACTCTCTCTCTTCTTGACAACCTTCTGGTCATATACTGCACAATTGTACCATGCGACAAAGCCAAAGACGAGTACGACCAACACTTCCGAGAAAGTACACACACACAACTGCCCTCTGCACCTCATACATTACGTTACCCACTCTTTCAAGCCAACGTCATCTCCATTATTGTTATTTATTATTATTATTATTATTATTATTGATAAAACTTATTACAAATCAGGATATGTGGGAAAGTGTTTAATAGAGGGTGGACGTGCTTTATAATACAATAAATATTGATTTGATTGATTAGTTAAAATGTTAAGCGATAACTTGATTGATAGTTAACAATAAGTGGCACTCGATGACAGTTTTTGATTATAAACATAGAGCTGATAGAGATGTGAGAATTGTTATAATAACTGCAGCTTGAAAAAAATAAATCAATCACCAATTTTAATCAATTATTATATTCCAGACGAAGGACAGTTTCAAGCATTTACCCTCAATAATATGTACTATCCGAAACAGCAGGCGTTAGTCCTCATTCAATTTGCTTATTTTTCTTTAATCCACTCAATATGTTTGTGGGTCGATTTCAATCTTTGTTTAATAAGTCTTTAGAAATTAAAAAAAAAATATATTGCATTTTAGAATTGAATATGACTTTGCCTACAACTTGATTGGAGGTTTGCACTACGCGCAAATATGAAGTCATTTTGTTGAACACGATGTTAGTAAAAGCGAAAGCGTGATAATAAAGAAAGTAGATATTTTATCGCTAGTAAAAGCATGAGTGCGGAGTGAAAGCGAGAGTATTGCCCCTTCTTCTCTATCCTAAATAACTGTCATAATTTTCAAAGGCTTGCTCTCGCATTGGTATTTCCATTGGTATCTCTTATTAACAATGTTATCAATATTTACCATCGTAATTTTGTGTAATTACTAGCAGTAATTAATGCAGAACAAAATGAGGATATATATATATATATAAAACTAGTATTAGTGAGGGCCTAACATTGTAGAATGAACTGCTGTTCTGGGATAGCTAAAAGTGAAAAAGAGGATATCTATTTGGGGACGAAGATCGTTATTTGTGCTACTTTGGAGCCATTTTCATCCGCTTTAAGAAAAGTGTCATAACTGTGTTTGAATACACAAGTTAAAATCTTTTGAAAAAATCAGATTTGGAAGACATTTTCTGATGTTGATCGTCAAAATGAGAGGTAATTCCACAGAGAGGTTGGTGATAGGCGAGGACTTGACTTTTCGATTACTAGAACAGGATTAGAGTCGATTTTGATCAATGTAGTCGAGACGGTGGTAAAATTAACATTTACAAGCACGAATGTACCACCGATGTTCACAAGGAGAGCTGGATCATTTGTTTACACTTGGTGCCATCAAGAAACTTCTCAATGATTCAATAGGGCTTGTTGCTTAAGCCGAAGAGTAGATAGTCAGTCATCAGGGTCCATCAATAATGGACCTTCCTGCTTAGCGCCACCTTTATTATAACATTTTTAGTGGCAAAGTTTTGTCGTGCATTTTTTGTCACTTCTACTTTTGTAATAATATTAGTTTGTCGTTAAATGCACTTAAACGACATTTTTTTTAATGAAAATTAAAGGATACATTTCACCTGATCTGTAGTTAACAATACTACTGAAGATTTGATCGTTCATACATAAGGTTTCCCTCTCATCACCCTTTCTCTTAAGATATTCTGGGTAACTTATAGTTAAATAAGATAACATCACCGTCAACTTCTATATGTATATAATATATACAGGAAATAAATATTTCGGTATAATAACTCTTTTGATTTTACATAACTACCTATCTAAAATAGTAATTTATCCTAAGAAATTTTTTTGGACACATTAAAAATTTTAATAATAATCCAGCTTAAATCCCGTGCTATGCATGAGAATAGAGGTAGTTAATAATTAACCGGAGGAAAGGGAGGGCATGAGGTGGGACGGTTAGAATGATCAATTATGATTTAACACCTATTTAGTTGTATTTTAGAAATGAAAGAATCTAGAAAAAGGGTTAAAGAGGTTTAGAGAATAAAGACCCTATTAATTGATTATAAATACATATACTATAGATAACTACTTATAAGGACATGTTTGGTCTTCACCATCTGAAAGTCATGAAAAAATATGGTTAAAATATATTTTAAATGCCAAGCTTGATATTATAAAAATATCATATTACTAATTTCATTTTTACATACGCACTGCAATAAGGCAAGTGTAGGAGCACGTGAAACCTCAATTGGTGGTGTCTATGTCTCACATCTCATGCCGTTTTGTGTAATAACTCCAAACCTCATGTACGCTCACCGTAATCAACCCAGAGAAAGAGGCAATCAAGCCATTGTAACTCGCCAAAATGTGTGGTACAAGCGGGGCAACACCCCCCTCCCCCACAATCCTCACCCCCACGACAATAAAAACAACTGCAAGATATAAGATTAAAAAATGTGTGTATAAAGAAAAATCACAAAAAAGGCATACCAGAAACATCAAAAATTTCAACCAGAATTAGGTTCAAATGACGAGATTTCTTCGGCCAAGCCGAAAAGATACTATCAAGTAGAGCAGCTGGACAAGTTATTAGATTGCGATCTGGCAATCAAACAGAGCAAGGGAAACTCTCAAATATTTGTAAAGAATTGAACCTGCCAAATAAAAGCGACTTCAAAAGAAGCTGATGCTCTCAATCAGGAGAATGTTTCAAGTTCCACAAATTCAACAAGAATTCTTGCACAAGCAAGAAAAATTGGCCGGTATCAAAAAATCAAATGATGGCGAACAGTAGGGTATGGTGATTGAACGAAGTCGCCAGCATCTTTTTATAGAATTCCCCAAGCCTTTTACTTCTTGGCCTCCTCATATTCTGCTTCAGGTGCCTCCTCGCCACCTTGAGACCCTCCAGAGGCATCATCACCTTTGCCACCAGCCATATGCTCACCGATCTTTGAAACAGCCTTGTTTGCAGCGTCAAGCTTCACTTTGATCTCCTCAGCATTGTCATTACCCATTGCTTTTCGCAACTCAGACACTGCAGATTCAATTTCAGTTGCCACTTCAGATGGAATCTTGTCCCTGTACTCGCTCAAGCTTTTCTCAATGCTGTATATGCTTGTGTCAGCAGTATTCCTGATGTCAATCAACCCTTTCCTCTCCTCGTCTTTCTGAGCGTGCACCTCGGCTTCCCTGACCATCTTTTGAATCTCATCCTCTGTAAGCCCTCCGGAGGATCGAATAGTAATCTGCTGCTCTTTTCCAGTAGATTTGTCCTTGGCAGAGACCGTGACAATGCCATTGGCATCAATATCAAATGTCACCTCGATTTGTGGGTGGCCCCTAGGTGCAGGTGGTAAACCCATGAGTTCAAACTCCCCAAGAAGCTTGTTGTCAGCTGCCATTTGTCGTTCACCTTGGACCACTTTGATTCCTACTTGCGTCTGGTTGTCAGCGGCTGTGGAGAAGACCTAAAACCCCATATCGCATCAGGAAGATTTGTCAGTCACACTATTATACCAATATGGAACTAGCAAATGAGTGACATACCAAGCCTACAATGAAAAGGCAAGAAGCCACCAACTAGCACAAAAGAATCATATTTAGACGTACATGCTTCTTGCTTTTAAAACTCTCTCTGTTACTTGCTTTTCTCCTACTCTAAAACTTCAAATTTCAGCAGGGTGGACTGACCTGAGACTTTTTTGTAGGGATTGTTGTGTTTCTGTTAATCAATCTGGTAAATATGCCACCAAGGGTTTCAATACCGAGTGACAGTGGAGTTACATCCAACAGTAGCAGCTCCTTCACATCTCCCCGAAGGATACCACCCTGAATTGCAGCTCCCATTGCAACTGCCTCATCAGGATTTACCCCCTTGCTTGGAGTCTTCCCAAAGATTTCAGCAACTACTTGTTGAACCCTAGGGACACGGGTCATCCCTCCAACGAGTAGGACTTCATCCACCTCCTTTGTGGAGATACCAGCATCTTTCAGACAGTTCCTACAAGGACTTTTGGTCTTCTCAATCAGATGATCCACCAAAGTCTCAAACTTTGATCTGGTCAATGTTACATTCAGATGTTTGGCACCAGACTTGTCAGCAGTTATGAATGGCAGGTTGATATCCGTTTGGGATGTAGACGAGAGTTCTATCTTTGCTTTCTCTGCTGCTTCGCGAAGCCTTTGCAGAGCAAGCTTATCCTTTGATAGATCAATGCCCTCAATCCTTTTAAACTCACCCACCAAGAATTCCAACATCGTATTGTCAAAATCTTCCCCTCCAAGAAACGTGTCTCCATTTGTTGCCTTAACCTGTTCGACATAAAGTTGAGTAACTAACTTGCATAAACAAGATATCCAAGACCAGTTGGAACGAAAACAAACATACCTCAAAAACACCATTGGATATTTCCAAAATGGACACATCAAAAGTTCCACCTCCCAGATCAAAAACTGCAATGGTACCTTCCTTGTTATTCATGCCATAAGATAGCGCGGCAGCAGTTGGTTCATTAATAATTCTTTGCACATCTAGACCAGCTATCCTCCCAGCATCCTTTGTGGCTTGCCTTTGAGCATCATTGAAGTAGGCAGGAACTGTAACCACAGCTTTATTCACACCCTTATTAAGAAAAGCTTCAGCTGTTTCTTTCATCTTGGTTAGAATGAATGCCCCAATTTGGCTTGGGGAATACTTCTCATTATTGGCTTCAACCCAAGCATCTCCATTTGAAGCTTTGACTATCGGAAAAGGTACCATCTTCATTTCTTTCTGTGTTTGAGGATCGTCAAAACGTCTCCCAATCAGACGTTTTGTTCCAGTGAATGTACCAGTTGGATTGGTCACACCCTGACGCTTAGCTGTAGTTCCAACAATTAGCTCCCCCTTTGGGGAAATAGCAACCACAGATGGTGTAGTCCGTGCTCCTTCAGAATTCTCTATAACTCTAGCAGTCTGCATACAACATTGGACACCAGTCAAACGGATTACAAATGAAATCACATAAGACAAGCTAGAAAAGAAGCTTCTTGAAAAAGAAAAGGAAAAGAAAAAAGGGCACCTTTCCTTCCATAACAGCAACGCACGAATTTGTGGTACCCAGGTCGATACCAATGACATCATTTCCTAGCGGCTTTGAGCTGTAACAAAACTAGGACATTAGCAAACACAGTACAGCAAAGGATGACGGCATTAGTTGTAAAGTACGAGCACCTGAAGCATCTTGCTAATTTGCCACCCAAAGGAGAGGCTGAAGATATATTTGCAGTCCCAGTCAACTGGAACAGAAAAAGACAATGTTATGCCCTGAGGAAACAGTTATAATGGAAGCTTAGGAGTAGTAGGAAAATCTTGCAACATAGATCTCAACAACCAGCTCGGTGGGTGGAAAAGGACGAATCCTGGAGAAGTTAAGTAAAGCAGAGATTTCTCGACGGTTAATAGGAATGGAGACTGCTCAACTTTTAAACTAGAGAAACCCAGAAGTGCAGTTCGCAAACTGAACTGAACGATGAAATGTATAGTTTGCACTAATGCTTCTTACAGTGAACTGCCTCAGCAAAAGCAGAACTGCTGTAGCAGTAGCGACAAGCCTTGTGATAAGCGACAAACCATTATATGATTCATCAGGCGCTAGTCATGAAATGTATGTACACACCATTTCTTATAAGAAAACTATCAATTCGCATTGACACAAGTAACATACCATAAAAAGGAAAGAAAAAAAAGCTCATAACATCAGAAGTTAAAAATAGTACCCATAGTTTCAAAATCAAGAATCAAGCAACCTTTTAGTTCATTAAAAAAAAAAACCTAGTTTTTGAGTCCTGAAACTATAATGAGAAGTTCCCTTTCAGTCAGATGTCGATTTTGCTCCAACAATTTGGCATCAGTACATGGATTAATTCGTAGGAATTTAAAGAAAAGCCATATACATCTATGTAAATTCTCCAAAAAAGGTTTCGGAAAAAAGAAGAGTTTGCAAAAGTTCAGATTAAAAAAAAAACCTTTAAAAGATGGCGGCACGAGGAAATATTTTTTGGAAGACAACCTATTCTGCTATTCAGAATTGAATTGCTTCACACCACCTCAAGCTTAGCTCAACTACCAGAAACTAACAGTGCTTTCAAAAAAAAAATTAATGTGTTCATGTTCCACAAAAATTACTAATGTCGGATCTCAATCGAGCTCCAAACAAGTTACTGAGAAAATCCAGCAGCCTAGGATATGTACCATTGTAAACACCAAACGATAACTAAGCAGAAACACAAAGTGTTTGTACAGTTCAACTATATGTTTGTACGAATTGACCATATGAAAATGCAAAACAGGACAGAACTAGAATTGACGAGTGAGGTATAGAAAAAATAACTAAAAACGGAGATGGATTAACAATCACAAAGACCAGAAAGCATAGAACAACTAGCAAGTAGCAACTAAGAAAAAATTGAAGTGCATAAACAAAACTCAAGATTTCGATATTTTAATACTCATGGATCACTGATACAAATTTATAGTTGATTTAAGTACGACCCAGATAATATCTGCTGCAAGTACATACAAAGTCAAAGTGACACAAAGACATAATAATGCAAATCATATTGATCCACACATGGATGGAAAGAACCTTATGAAAATGCAAAAAGTTGCAGAATGCAATGGGTATATATTAAGAACGTAACTGACAAAACAGCTGGGATTAACAATCAGAACGACAAAAAGCATAGACCAACAGTTGCAATTAAGAAGAAATTGAAGGGCATACACCAAAGCCTAAGATTTCAATTTCCAATGCTCTTGGATCTCTGATACAAAATTGTCAATGGATTTAACTAATACCCAGATGATATACACGAATACATACAAATTTACATTCACCGAGAGACATAAAATTGTACGAGAATAAGCAGAGAAAGAGAAGGACTTAACGGATTTGTAGACAGCCAAAGAAGAGGTATGCAGTTCCCGGCGCCGGAGGGAACGTAAGAGCGTTGACATGGCCATTGTTATCCCCTTGTGAAAAAGAGATGCAAAAGCAAGAGAGGGGGACTTATACTAGGGTTTAAGGCTTTTGGGGGGTTCTAGTTGAATTTAAAGGAAATGAGCGAGCTATCGTGGGCAAGGGGTCATTGGGACCCGGGAAAAGAAATTGATTACGCGATAATAACAATCAACTGAATTTTTCTTTTCTTTTTTTTTTATATTTTATTTTATTGAAAGGCATTCAAAACATAATGAACGGTTTCCCCCCATCCCATAACGTGATTACAAGCCAAGGTTACACACAAGACTACACTGAGTCTATATTACAAGAGTTTAAGACAAAGCAAACACATCAAAAGCAAATATATACACTAAAGTATGCGCATGAAAAAGGAGTTAAAGATCTTGTTGCGGCAAAAAGTCATGCACCCAGCAAGACTTCAATGCGTGCATGACAAGTAAAAGCAACTAATGATCTTGATTTCTTAAGTTGAGGCGGCGTGGCTTTGTTGAAACTGAACTGGTGAGAATCTGATTATAAGTAACAAAAGTCATACATAAGAGGAGCGATTGTGTCAAGGAAAAAATAGAAGTTTGTCGTCGTTCTGTGACCGCATACATAAATAAAAGACAGTAAAATTCTATGCAAAGAAGTCATGCTGACATGGTTTCACTCTATGATTTAATTTAGTCACATCGAATTTTATGTAACGAATATTTTTGTTGTTGTTGATAACAAGCATTTTTTTATTTTAGACAACTTATCAGATATTGGACACCGGAAACATTGATAACTATGTCACATCCATTATATGTAATTTTTAAAATATAATTATAGACCTTCATCAGTATAATATTGACAGGATATGAGCTTCACAATTAAAACAAGTAAGATCTATAACAACTTTTACATGTCAGGTCCGTGTTGACGTCTAAGAGGACTGGACACACAACAATATGTTGTAAATGGATCTCTTTGCTCCTTTTTTTAATACATGTAAAATAGTGATGGATGAGACCCGTACTATATTTATCTAAGTAGGAAGTCGGGAGATGGCAAGGTAATGAACTGGGTGCGTATTTGTAATCATAAAACATAGGCTTAAACCGGTAAAATCCTGTAATTTTTACTCATCAGTACTATTCTCTTATTATTTGAAAAAAATTACTGGCATTAAGGTCACAATTGCCAAGTCTACCTCACTTGGAGTTTCCTTAGAACTTAAATCTCACTTGATCCCTCGTTAGGCTAAAGTGAAGCAACTGGATAGTCTGGCACGTACGAGGCTTTCATCTTCATTTGTTACTTCTACATTTTTATTTTTTTTTGATAGAAAGGAGAATTACATTGAAAGGTAAATACAGTTTACAGAATAACCATTTCGGATATACATAATAAGTCATGACTATAACTGTCATGTAAATAAAACATCCAAAAGACACAATAAAAGGTCAAAGGTCTTGCAACCCAACAACAGCAAAAGAAGATAGGAAATTAAGGTCAATTACAGTAAAAATCATTAACTCAATCCTGATAAAAGGCAATTCGGGCAGGACAAGCAAAATCTACTAGTGATCTCGCCTCCTTGAGCTGCAAGCGACTGGCCTTTCCAACACTATACTGGTGCAAACCGATGGCTAACCGACAAAAGTCATACATAATAGGTTTTTCTGCTTTAAATGTCCAATGTTATTTCCAACCTCTTATAGGTTTTTCTACCTTATTTTTGTCGCTAAAAAAATGTATTTTAGTGACAGATTTTAATCTTATAACGACAGACAATGAGGTGAATTAACATATTAGCAAGTTAAAATAATCTTTTTCTTCTCATCATCGTAGAAAACTTTACTTTCCCCAACAAAAAAGGAAAAAAGAAAGTGCAAACCAGCTTTTGAGCTAGGGATGTAAAAAGAGCACTCGGCCGGTGCCTATAGGCAGGACTGCAAGCAGCACTTCTAAAATACCGGTTCAAAGCAGTCGCATGGCAGTACAGCAATTGAGCATACGCCTCTATTTTACACAACATTTGCAATGAGCAAACTGTACAAACACTGGCTGCTGATACAAGCAAAATGGTACTCAAAACCTCCACTCGGACCAACAAAAAGGCTATTGGCATCAATACTTGTTCAGCACTCTCCCGATTGAAAGGCTTCAAAGTTCAGAATCAAGGGTCGGTCAGGACAGTCCAAGACCAGCGCCAGCAAATAGTGACGAGCCACAGTGGTCGTAATGGTGAAGATTTTGCCTACTAGCTCAAAATTCCTCCATTTTGGTGTCATTTTCAGATTTATTGTCCTTTTCCAAGTATTCTTCTTCAATGGTTTCCTTGAGAATGAAAAGCCTTTGGATAATAACAGGTTGCACCATTTGCTTGGCTTCCCTAATGTCTGTATCTTCTCTATGGAGATTGTATGCATCCAGCATGATCTTAATCCACTTGTGCAACTCCTTGGGCGTCCTGTTAAAATTGAAGGCCCCAAAAAGTTAGAAGGATGATGAAGTGGCTAACGAAAACACAACTCGGGATGATAATTGAAAGACATCGGGTATCATGTCGTCTATTACGTGTATATAGCATTAGGCTCCTTGGCCTCATGGTTATCACCAGGGGAGAAAGCAGTTGCCAATGCTGAGAATCGCTCTTCAGGATCTGTGAAGTTCAGCAAATACTTCAGTAGCTTTATTTCTTTAGGCGAGATGCTCCTTAGACTGCTCTTTGTGGCTTTGTACAAACGATACATTATGTCCTTGACCTGCAATTGAGGATAGCTCAAGGATAATGGGAAACAAAATAGAGATGCCCTTACACCTTCAGAATCCAGTAAAAGCATATATAAAGCAAAGGGGTCACACCGTAAAACTAAAGGTAATTAGGTTAATGTAGTTCAATAAGCAGGCATCAAGTTTTTCTCGTGATGCGTGTCCACACATATCTGGGTTGGGGGGAGAAGAAAAGAAGAGATGAAGCTGCCATAAAGAAACAAGGTAGAAAACATTGTAATAAATTCAGCCTGAATGGTTAAAGGAGAACCTAAAGGGGATATAGTCGTGGACGGCCAAAATACCTTTGTTTCGTATGGAACCGTCGCGTTTTAGTACCATACATATAGCTTTCCTTGATTTATTTCTTGGTTTACCCAAACTTGAGCAATTTGGATGCTTGACATCTCAATTGTATGTTTAACTTTCGATGCTAGAAGATTATTAGCCAAGTTATATATCTGTAAATGATTAAGTCAATCTTATCTAGTTGATATCATAATTGCCTAAAGAAATTGGATATGTATTATATTCCCAATTTTGTCATAGAAATCTAGTCCACAGTATAAAGCCTCAGAGGTGCTAACTCCTATTACCATTGACCTCAGGTTCAGAAAGTGAGCCCAAAATTTTGTCTAGATCTTGATGGAAAGAACCCCTTCTACAGATCAAATGCTGGTCTAGACAAAGTCCGAAGCACCACAAAACTATGTGAAAAGCAGTACTGAGTGAAAACGATGATATCTAATTGTTTATCCAATGGGAATATACAAAGAAGGTTATCATCCTTACCTCGTTTTTCATGGTAGCGGCCTCCCTTGCTGAAGCCCAAGCACTGTTTATCAATAGGATTAAAGAAGAGTCGAGCTCTTTTGCCTTAGCAAGGCTTGTAATCTTTTCACATGCCACATCCACAGAGGAAGAGTTTAGTATATCATCAAACTTGGCCTGCGCAGCATCAAGCGTCTCTACACTCTCCAGTGTGTTATCATAAGCACTGACTGCAGACAAGCATCTAGCTCCAAGCCTGGCCACCGCTGCTCAAACATATGATACAGTGTTAGGGGAGACACAGAGAGGAAAAAGGACAGGCAGAGAGTCATTTCTAAGGTCATGTGCCTTTACTGGTTTTTTTTTTCCTGCTCACTAGTGCTACAATGCCCAGTCCACATCTTTACCGTTTATCGTTACTAGGAGAGATGCCCAACCCTAACTTTTGATTCCTTAAATTTCTTGGAGAAAATGACTTCAAATAGACTCATCTTTATGATAAAAAATCTGAAAAAGTATGCAAGACACTTCATGCAGAACTGCCATAACAAGATGTTGTATATAACTCAAGAAACAAAAGAATGAAACAGAAAAAGCTAAAGATGAAGAGGAAGAAGAAGAAACCAAATGTATACAGTCCATAGAAGGTAGAATGATAACGTGGAAAACATTCTTGCTAACAAGCAAGACAACATTAAGAGAAATGCAAGATTTTCTAGCTAAAGCACTATTAATCACTAGAAATACCAATGCAGTCAGTAGTGGGCTCCAATTACTTTACACAGAAAGTGAAGAAACCTGGGCCCAATACAGGATGCATCTGTCAACAACAAAAAACTGGTTTTCTTCCTTCTACTTTGCATTATGAATGGAAAAAAGAATAGCATAGTAATATTAATAGAAGTCAGTACCAGCCTAAACACTAGTAATAGGCGAAGGCCCTACATGAGAACGAATTGTTCAACGTAACCAAAACAGGGACCAGCCAAAAAAACATAGTCTGCACAGACAGCGGTATCTGATGATGGATGACCTAAAGCGGACACGATGTAGTCACTATATACATCTGGTCAAAGTCTCCCTCGGTGGATATTCTTCTAAAACCTCCTTGGAGACATACATTCAACAAAAGAACTAGATAACCATAAGTTCCAGTGATCTATAAGAAAACGTATATTACTAGTCCTAAATTATAGCCTTAGAAAGGCCCATCAGGTAAGCAAATCTGTAATTGCCCCTTGATGAGAAGTATCCTGCAGCTTACCATAAAAATGGCTCTTTTTCTCCGATGAGCAATGAAGTGTTAACTTTGAGCTATTTGCCACACGAAGAGTCAGTTGGTACTTAACTACTTTTTAATTTTATGACAAGCCAGTTAATAAAAATCAAAGGATGTTAAATCTCTTTTTCTTTTTCTCTTTACATCTCCTACAAGTTTTCCCAGTTTCCATAAGTATCATGTCTCTGTCCATCAACAGTAATACTAATATCAGCATGCAAAATAACCATGTAGTCTAGGAGTGAACAGCATCCGTGTATCAAATTAGTTTAAAACCGATGATTCACTAAACAAAATACTCTGCATGTTACCATCACGGTCCTCCAAGCTGTCATATACTTCTGAAAGTAAGCTTAGATGACGAAAAAATTCCCCTGTGAAGTCTTTGCGCCGCCTGGCAACTATCGCGTTTACGTCCATAGGGCTGTCTTCTAGTTCTTTAAGAAGTTCAGCATGTCTTTCCATTTCATCATCAATCTGCAACAACCACTACTAATCAAGCACAGCTGAAGAAAGCTTTAGAAAAAGTGTAATACTACTAAACACAAAGCACGTAAAGTAGTAATATTTAATTTATGCATTACTGTACCTTTTTCACCTTTCTAGCTAATGAAATCAATTTCTGTTTATTTTCAGAGTCATTAGCAGAATTTGCCCGTGCTCGACACCGCTCATAGAAGCTATCCCTATATTTACTCCAATCTTCTCTGAACACCAAAAACTTCCTCCATTCCTTCGAGTTGGGCTTGTCATTCAAGAATACATCAATAATCTTATCACAAAATTGTGTTAGAGTATAACCCTCTGCAATTTCCACCTCAACTTGTTCCTCCACTTGAGCAGTGGCCACACTACTTGCTAGAAGTTCTGAACAAGAAAGACATTTAAGAGAAAAAGAACCCATTAATGCACATTTTTTAAGAATCGCCACGAAGAAATATCAAAAAGGGAAAAAGCAAAAAGAATCCCATAACATCAAACAATGAGTTGAATGCCTCTGCGAGCCTCCGGGACAAGCAGGATGAGGCATAAACAAGAAAGAAGTCCTTGAAAGGCCATCAACAAGTAAAAAGGGATAGCAAACGGGGGAGGTACATTAAGCAGCTAGCCATAGAAAAGTGGGTTATCCTTTGGCCTTGGCTTTTGTCGATTGAAACAATACATATCGAGGGAGCCCTTGCATGGTGGTGCCTTACCACGCCACATGCAGATGTCCAGTACTGCACTTCGCTTTGCTACCGACAGTAAATTATGATTTCGACATATGGACATGGATTTTGAGAATCCAAGGAGGCTAAGGGCTGCCATTAGTTCTCTATACCTAGTTAAGGCCAGCCTAGGGAGCAGCTGAATTATATTCATTAAAACCGTAAAAAGCATAAAATTTTCAAGAATCACCAATTTACAAACAAATACCAAAACTGAGTAAATACCCAGAAAATTAAACAGTGGGCAGCAGCTAAATATTGAAAACCCGTAGTTCCACAGAAATATAAAGAATGACCAAGAAGATGCATACACCAAGAAAGGACACCTAAAATGGAAAATACCCAGAAAATTTTGAGAAACGATTTGTGCATATACTACAAAGAAATGCTAAAACTGTAAATACCCAAAAAAAAATCAACAGCTAAATACATCGTTCTACATATTTATACTTGCTTATTTACTAGAGGGGGGGAGTGAATCACTTACTAGTTGAGAACATGCGGGATGTCTTTCTGGCTGGTTTCCTTGGTGCGGATAAGCAAGAAGAAGAGGACATGGTGGGTATTTTAGGATTTGCTCGGGGCAAATCTCCATCGATGGAAAAGAAGGGGTTACTATAAAGAAGGGGTTTGTTAAGGATTGAGAAGATTGAAGATGATGTCTCCAAGCGCAACAGATTGCTCATTCTTCACTTGCTTTGGACGGAGAGGGGGAAGGATGCCTGGAAGTAGCAATTAGAACTGGATAATGGACAGCAACGGCGTCGTTTCTATGGAGGGGAAAAGTACAATTTAACCTCTCTAGATAGGTCCGTGAGAAATTTCATCCCCCCCCCCCCCCCCCCCACTTCTCCCTATGAAAATATATAAAATGACATCGATGCCTCTCGTTCTTCTCAAATTATATGTCAATGCCCCCAAGGGCGGACGCACGTTGGGACAAGGGGGGGCTGAAGCACCCCCTCACTTCTGGGAAAAAAAATAATTTTTTTTGGGAATCGCACTGACCCCGTTCCCCAATCCCCGATACCCCGTTTCCCGAGAGAGGCATAATCGACTATCTCTCTCTCATGGTCTCACCGGCGACCGGAGGACAGTGAACCGACCGGCGACAGATCCCACCCACCGGACACCTTGACCTTCAGTCCTTCACTCCTTCAGATAGTAGCTTCGAGCCTTCGACGACGACGAGGGACGACGGAGTGACACTGTGAGCCCGTGACAGGACGGCGACCTCCCGCAGTCCCGCGAGTCCTGCGACGCCCTTGAAGAACCAGATCTGAGACTGAAATCTTGTCATCTTGACCGCCAACGACATCTCGCAGTCCTGCGAGTCCCGCGCCGACGTCTGCTGCTGCCGCCTGCCTGCTGGGGCCTGGGAGTGCCGAGTGTTGGCTGTTGAGGCAGCTGAGTTGCTCTGCTGAGTGCTGACTGCTCACAGCTCCCTGCTGCAAAGTATAAGTGTGTCTGCCTAACTGCCTTATTGCCTTAAGCAGTTAAGCCCTTTGGCCCCTTCCAGCTTCCACTGCATCACCGAGTCACTGGACATATAGTGACAAAAAATAGTGTGAGCCTCTTCAACTTTTATCATTTCTTTCTTGCTTTTGATCTAAAATTTTGTACAATGGTCAATGCTGCAAAATACTGCTTCACTGCTTCTGCTTGTCTGCTTCTAAATTTTAATAATTTGTACAATTATGCAAAATAAATAAAGAAACAAAGAAAAGAACTTATTTCATTTTATACTAAATGTCTAGAATACCTTATATAGTTATATTGATCATTGATGTCTTATGTCTAACCAAATAACCAATGACAATTTTATGTGAATTTTGGCCACCTTAATTCTTAAAAGGCTTAGATATAATTGTTATTTGTTAAACTTTATTTTGAACACTATACAAAGAAGATGAAACCTTATAAAAACCCTAAACAAGAATTAAATATGAGCTTCATTTTTAGCCACCTTGACTTCACTGTTATCACTATATAATTATTATGGTGAATTGGTGATTGGTGACAAAAGTAGAGTTCACATTAAAAAATAACTTTAAATAAGCATCTTATTATTAGGTGTCAATTTTGTACAACTGTACAAGCATAATTAGAAGTACTAGGGCACCACAACCCCGTTCCCGTTCCCCCAGACGTCGTTCCCCGAGACCCACACCCGGAGAATGCAATATGATATATTGTGCCTTGTGATTTATTACTCAACCAGAAATATTGTGCATTGGTGAAATATTGTATGCTTTTTAAATGCATTTTGTTTTAATAAAAATAATATTAATTAAAATATTATTAAATTCGATATAATTTTTGCCCCATCTGAAAAAAATTCCTGGTTCCGTCCCTGAATGCCCCTCTTTCACTTCCATCCCCTTCAACTACTCCTACCCTTACAGCAGTCTCGTTTTTGTGTGTGGTGGTGGGGAATGATTGATGAGGTAGTAGGCGCCGTGGGTGGTGTTTGTGAAGGTGCAGGTGCAGGTTGTGTGTGGTGGTGAGCGATAGGTGATGGGGCAGAAGGGTGACTATCGTGGTGGTGTGTCTGTGTATGTGATGGTCGCTGTTAGGGGATGGTGGACGGTTGTGGAAGTGGAAGTGAAAGTGGAAGTGAGTGAGGATGGGGCTGGAAGTGAAAAATGGGGCTAAAATGTCATTTTTGAGGAAATATATGTTAGTGAATGCGATTAAAGCAGAAAATTTTCATCATTTGAGTTGTATTTCACAACTGAAGGCTTGTTAAATCCATCAGAGTTGAAGTTGACGAGATCAAATTTCTTGGGATCCTATAAAGAGCGGGTCTAAATGTACTTTAAGTTTATAAAACTCCTCTTTGACCATTCATTTTTTGAGGACAACACTCAAAGAAAGCAAAAATGGTAATGGAAAAAATGATTTTTAGACATTGGCCAAGGCTCACTCCATATAGGTTTGCGAGGTGAAGCTAAATATTGAGTTATTTGAGTTGAGATTCGTGTGAGAGCAGCTTGCATTCTGACTAAAAAAATAAGTACCAGTGTCAAAGTAATAGCGTAATTGTGATGAGTCTTACAACCATCTGATAAATTACGTGCGAAACTCAACTTTAACACCTACATTACTGTTCACTTTCAACAAACTTTTCCTCGTCGACCAGAATCCAAGAAGGGATTTCAAAAATGATAAAAGATTGAGGTAGCGTTTGAAATCACTTTCAGTTTTGATTTTTAAAAAAGAAAAAAATTATTTTAGTTTTTTTTTTATAAAAATAAATGGGTGTTTGATTACCCAGTTATTATTTTGAGTGTTTGATTACCCAGTTTTTATTTAAAAAAATTTCTTTGGTGATTGTTTGCGGTGGCGGTGGTGGGGTGTGGTGGCCGGCCGGTTGTGGCTGCAGGCCAACGGCGGTTGTCGGCAGTTGTGGACGGTGGCTATGGTGGTGGGAGGTTGTGTTGGTGGTCTTAAAATAAAAACTCAAAACTCCTAAATGAGAGTCTTAAAAAACAGCTCTATTTTTAAAACTGAAGGGAAAAAAAAAACGAAAACTGTATGCCAAACGCGTTTATTTTTTCTAGTTTACAATATTGAATAAAAAATTAAAAAACATAAACGTTACCAAACAGAGCCTAAACCTAAGAGAGATCATACAAGACCATGACAAGCTCATAGACTGTAAGATCTGAATATCGTGTTGGTGGGTTAAAAGACCATGATTTTCGACCTTGATGATCTAATTAATAGGTGAAATATGGATTCCTTTTTCAACTTCGACAGCATTGCAAGCCATCTGGATTACATTTTGATGACAACTGATCTAACGAGTTAGCTAATTGAATGACCTCATGTCTTTCCGCGGGATTTGGATCCTCTGCTGTAACCCAAGGGATACTGTCCTCCTTGCTGAGAGAGAGGGAAGAGAGAGAGAAGGGAGAGAGAGACAGAGAGAGAGAGAGAGGGATCTCAACAAGTGGAATAGTACCCTGCTGTAACTCATGGTTACAGCAGGAATGAGTTACAGCACGGGATCCAAATCCCTTTCCGCTCACCCTTTTCCTTCCCAACCTTCCGGATTTATATTTTCTGGCAAAATACCAATGAGTGACGAGGATAAGTCAAGATGGCGATCAATATTATCTCTATTACCTCACAAGGAATTTCATTATGTGGTTGTCGGATGCCATCCTGTTGACATGGTTCCAACTGTGGCACTAAAATTTTTCTCGAATATTAGGATCTTTGTATGAGGATTCGTACCCTTCAGATTATTATTGGTGTTACTTCACGGTAGCTTGCCAAAATGTCCAGAAGTATGAGAATGTAAAGGCAGAATTGGAAAAGAGAAAGATGAACTGGCATAGATGTAAGTGCTGGTTTGGTTTGACTATTGGGGCACTTTGGTGGTTATCAAAAACATAATAATAGTAATGTTCTAAAAAGTACACGCGAGCTTTTGACTTAGGGATGTACATGCTGCTAAACCTGATAAATTTATATTCGTTCACATCTATTTTTTTTATTAAAAAAAAACTAAGGATACACATCTATATATATATATATATATATATATATATATAGGGGGCCGATCCACATCTACCGGTGGGAAAATAACAATTTTCCCACCGAACCGCAGGTAAGAGCAGCGGTTGGCCACGTGGACGGAAAAAAGGACGAAAAAGACCAAAATTGACCAAAATGGCACGAGAAATTCACCAAAATATTGCGAGAAAATGAAAATCTCGCGAGAAAATGGGCATAATGCCCAACCGCGTGTGGGAGTTGCGATTGGCATTAATGCCCAACCGCAAAAAAATAACTAGGGTCTCTGTTTTGTACTTTGGCAAAATCTAGCTCTAACTATTTTTTATAAATTCGTTAAAAACTATCTAATTAAGTTTTCACATTTAGCGACAGAAAAAAAATAAATTTGCAATGATACCAACCGCCACTAAGTGTGGCGGTTGGGTTTTCTCCATTTTCCTTCATGTCCTTTTTATTATTATTATAATATCATTTCATGTCCTTTTTATTATTATTATAAAATTTTTCATGAATTTATAAAAAATAGCTAGAGCTAGATTTTGCCAAAGTACAAAACAGAGACCCTAGTTATTTTCAAAAGATCTGTATCAGGTAAAAATTTCAGATTTTTTCAAAGACTGGAAAGGGGTTAACTGATACGCGCAACCTTATAACTTTGCAGTGTAATTTAAAATATCAGGCCAGCGCGATTTCGCGCGAAACTTTTATGAGAACCCTAGGATGTTGGGAAGTTCCATTCCCAAGGAATTCGGGCCATTCCGAAGCCGTTAGCTAATTTTTTGGCCCAACGGGCTTTTAAGCGCTCGATCCGGACACCGGTTCGGGATTTTTAGGCGAAAAATCCGTAAAATACTTTTAAGATCAAGAATGAACTCAGGAAGCTTTAAAATAACTTTTTAAAGCACTTTTGATATTTTCTCATGCCAGGGGGCATTTTGGTAATTTGCCACCCCGCGAGGGGTGTTTTGGTAATTTTACGGTGTCAACTTTTTCAGTCCAGAAGTGTAAGTAAAACATCTGAAAGGTTGTTTTGAAGCTGGTTTGATGGGCGTTAGGGTGACAATGAACCCCCGGGGGCATTTCGGTAATTTGCCCGCAATGACGGGGGCTATTTTGCTAACTGAACCAGCTTGAAAAATTTCCTGAATGATTTTTAGTTATAGGATAGGGGTGTAAGACACCCGGAAAGTTATTTTGTTCCAGTTGTTCTGAGATGTTTGTTGGGGCGATGGCTGCCAGGGGGTGTTTTGCATACGTAGCGGGGTAATTTTTGTTAACGCATCCCCTTTAAAATCTTCGGATGAAATATTTGGTATATAATTGATGTGATACATTTAAAAAGTAGTAAGCAAAGCGGTTTTGAGACTGCCGGTAGTGTAGCCGCCATATGGGGCGTTGGGGTGATAATGAACCCCCGGGAGAATTTCGGTAATTTGCCGCTCATCGGGGGCTATTTTGCTAATTTTACATTACACAAATTTGTGCTTAAAATAACTTTTAGTTCATGAAAGAGTGTGAGACACCTGAAAAGTTATTTTAAAGAGTGAATTCAGGAAGCTTAAAATCCCGTTTCAAAGCTTAAAATCCCGTTTCCGAAAAAAGTTATAATTTTTTTTGTCACGTTTTTTTCGCTCATTGCACCTCAGGCACGCTAGTTAGCCCATTTGTAAGAATTTCGGCGAAAAACGAGACACATTATTTTTTGGGTTTTCCTAGGAAGGGCCTATTCGGGCACACTTAAGGCCCCAATTGATAGCTTCCGAAAAAAGTTGTAAATTTTTTTGTCACTTTTTTTTCGCTCATTGCACCTCAGGCACGCTAGTTAGCCCATTTGTAAGAATTTCGGCGAAAAACGGGACACATTATTTTTTGGGTTTTCCTAGGAAGGGCCTATTCGGCCACACTTTAAGGCTCAATTGATAGCTTCTGAAAAAAGTTACAATTTTTTTTGTCACTTTTTTTTCTCTCATTGCACCTCATGCACGCTAGTTAGCCCATTTCTATGAATTTCGGCGAAAAGCGAGACGCGTAATTTTTTCGAATGCGTCATATGAAAGGTATATTCGCGCACATTTTAGCGCCAAATTCATAGCATGCGAAAAATTATGTACATTTCTTTTTGGTACAGTTTTTTGTAACATCACAGCAGCTAGCCACGCACGTCAGGATAATGGTAATGAAGGCGTCTAGCTTCATTCTTTTTCAGCTCCCAGGCTATCATATACCTAAACGTCAAGGCATCCTTCCTAGTCCACGAGGAGTGTTTGAGCACTTCCGAGCGAGCAATGTAGTCCATGTACTTGAGGACGTAAATCCCGCAATCGTGACCGTTATATTGCTTTGGTCGGTCCTTTATCATCACGACCGTCCAAGAGTCCCCCTGTGGCCGTTCGCACGCTAGCGAGAGGACAGTAGTCTGCATCCAACAATAAAAACGAGAATCAAGCCTATGAAACAAGAACAATATACTATGAGCCAAGGTCAAAAAATAAAAACTAACCACTAAAGTGATGTACTCGTTGTACATCTGTGCCAGCAGCTGTCCAGGCTCGTCCTCCCTTAGGCTATCGTATATGTGAACTGTTCTGAACGCTGGATGGAGAACTAATAGGAACCAGTGGTTTGCATGATGACAAGGTATCATGATAAGGTTCGCATCAGCAGCGGGACATTGATAGTCTGCGTTCATCATGCCTAACACGTTTCGACCTGGTTTCCACTTACTCCTGCCGCCCCCTCGCCTCCATTCTGTGAATTCTCTCACCGTTAATTCCACAAAATGAGTGGGATACATGTTAAGCTTAAAATATATCCGACGTCCTCTAACGTAACAGTCATTTCACCAAACCGGAAGTGAAATGAGTTCGTCTCGCTCCTCCATCGTTCAACTAGAGCGGATATAAGGCAATCGTCGTGTCGAGACCATTTCCCGCAATCGGTGAACATGGTTAAATTTTGACGGTGTAATAGCTGTATTTGTTCCTCGTTTAGTACCCACTCTTCAAGGTGCCTTGTACTTTGAATTGTTTCCAAAACACCCCTATCGACACCGTCAAATACGTGCCTCGCGACGTGGTCATCGTCATCGTATAGGATTGATGTATCATGAGGTCCACGGCTGAAATTCATACCTCTAAGAACAAAATATAATTATAAACCAACTTAGCGTCCATAATATTTACATTCCAAAACTATAACTGGATCTTTAACCTAGCTTACCAACACATTAGCAATAGTCATTATTTCAATGTATTAAAACAAATCCTCACTTCCCACCACTTCGAACGCTTAATTACGCTAGTTCCCACTGAATTTAGCGCCAACGTGGTTATATAGCAATATACCCCCCGATGGCCCCTACACCCCCAACACCTCAAAACCGCTTTAAAGTCAAGTTTTTAAATGGGTCACGTCAATTATATACCAAATATATCAGGAAAAATTTTAAAGGGGGAAAGTTACCAAAACACCCGCTACTTATGCAAAATACCCCCTGGCAGTCATCGCCGGTGCGTCACAAGGTTCAGAACATCAGGAACAAAATAAGTTTTCGGGTGTCTCACACCCTTTCCTGAACTAAAAGTTATTTTAAGGTATGAATTTTAAGCTGGATCCTTCCTAGCAAAATAGCCCCCGATGAGCGGTAAATTACCGAAATGCCCCTGGGGGTTCACTATCACCCCAACGCCCCCGAACCAGCTTCAAAACAACATTTCAGGTGGTTTACTTACATTTCTGGACTAAAAAGTCGTTTGAAAAACTTGGCGCGGGAAAATTACCAAAACACCCCTCGCGGGGTGGCAAATTACCAAAATGCCCCTGGCATCAGGAAAAATATCAAATAGCCTTAAAATGCTATTTTACGCCTCCTGAGTTAATTCTTGATCTAAAAAGTATTTTATGGATCTTTCGCGCAAAAATCGCGAACCGGTGTCCGGATCGAGCGCTTAAAGGCCCGTTCGGCCAAAAAAATAGCTAACAGCTTCGGAATGGCGCGAATTCCTGGGGAATGGAACTTCCCAACATCCTAGGGTTCTCATAAAAGTTTTGCACGAAATCGCGCTAGCTTGGTATTTTCAATTAGACTGCGAAGTTACACGGTTCCCCATATCAGCTAGCCCCTTTACAGTCTTTGGAAAAATCTGAAATTTTTACCTGATACAGATCTTTTGAAAATACCTAGGGTCTCTGTTTTGCACTTTGGAAAAATCACGCTCTAGCTATTTTTTATAAATTCGTGAAAAAATTGTCTAATTAAGTTTTCACCTTTAGCGACAATTACGTTTCGTATTCACATTAAACACACATAGTCATAGTGTTACACCCTAGGAATACACATAGTGTTGAAAATTATTTCCTCCAGTTGTGTTACAACGTTCAGTTACCAAAATACCCTCGCTGAGCGACAAATTATCGAAATACCCTCGGGGATTCATTATCACCCCTACGCGCGCCAAATCAGCTTCAAAACAACATTTCAGTTTTGTAATTACATTTCTGGACTAAAAAGTCCGTCGAAAAACTTAGCACTGTAAAATTACCGAAATACCCCTCTCGGGGCGACGAATTACCGAAATGCCCCCTGGCATCGAAAAATATCAAAAGTGCTTCGAAATGCTATTTTAGGCTCCCTGAATTCATTCTTGACCTAAAAAGTATTTTACGGAGGTTTCACCCAAAAATCCCGAACCGGTTCCGGATCAAGCGCTTAAAGGGCCGTTCGGCCAAAAAAATAGGTAACGGCTTCGGAATGGCCCGAATTCCTGGGGAATGGAACTTCCCAACATCCTAGGGTTCTCATAAAATTTTCGCACGAAATCGCGCTAGCTTGATATTTTAAAATACACTGCAGAATTACAAGGTTCCCCATATCAGTTAACCCCTTTCCAGTCTTTGGAAAAATCTGAAATTTTTACCTGAGACAGATCCTTTAAGAATAACTAGGGTCTCTTTTTTACATTTTGCCAAAATCTAGCTCTAGCTATTTTTTATAAATTCGTGAAAAACTGTCTATATTTGGCGCCCTAAAAAATCGCTATTTTGGAATCTATAAATGTAATACGCTGATTTGTATAAACCTAACATTGAATTATAAGGAAATTCAAAATACTTACTTGTTGTGACTTGATGTATTTAAAGAAAAATCTACCGATCTTCTAGCGGTTATCCACCGATCTTCTAGCGTAAAAATTTTTGGTTTGTATTGTTGTGGAGATTATGTAGGTGAGATATGAAGTACGAAGGAAGTTGGTAAAGATGATAGAGTGCAGAAGAAGGGTTCGGGGGAGGGGATTATAAAGAGAGAAAAGTGAGGAAGAGAGAAGAAAAAAGACAGAAAAAAGTAAGGAAGAGAGAAGAAAAAAGACAGAAAAAAAACCCGTGATTGAGCGGTCAAAGGCTGCGGCAAAAAAAAAAATTTGGCAGAAGGACAACACGTGGGGCATCACCCGGGGGGCGCCACGTGGCAGGGCCATCGCCCCCAACCGCGGGTTGTTTATGCGGTTGGGCCACGTGGCAAGGGGAGGGGCCGCCACGTGCCCCAACCGCGGGTTGTATAAGCGGTTGGGCCACGTGGCAGGGGTGGGGGGACGCCACGTGGCAGGGGCCATCGCCCCAACCGCGTATACAACCCGCGGTTGGGGCACGTGGCATGGGTGGGGGACGCCACGTGGCAGGGTCCATGCCCCAACCGCGGGTTGTATACGCGGTTGGGCCACGTGGCAAGGGTGGGGGACGCCACGTGGCAGGGCCCCATGGGGTTGGGCCACGTGGCAGGGGTGGGGGACGCCACGTGGCAGGGGTATTAATGCCAACCGCTGCTTCTTCATGCGGTTGGTGTCCTTTTTCTCCTTTTCCCCATTTTCTCGCCATTTTCTCACCGTTTTCTCATGCCTTTTTTGCCATTAATGCAGTGTCAGTAAAACTTTTTCCCAACCGCTG
The DNA here is from genome assembly GCA_033070095.1 of Escallonia herrerae. Classification (NCBI taxonomy): domain Eukaryota; kingdom Viridiplantae; phylum Streptophyta; class Magnoliopsida; order Escalloniales; family Escalloniaceae; genus Escallonia; species Escallonia herrerae. Next base: position 31,362 of record JAVXUP010001366.1, on the reverse strand, counting down.
CTCTTACCCGCGGTTCGGTGGAGAAATTGTTATTTCTCCACCGGTGGGTGTGGATCGGCCCCCATATATATATATATATATATATATATATATATATATATATATATATATAGTATGTACATGATGAAATGGTTAATCTTTTTTTTTTTAAATATCATTTTTTTAGTCTAGGAATTTGTTTTTAAGTAGAGGGTATTTTTTTACTTTGAGTACAAATTTAAAGCATCTTTTAATAAAATATTATTTTTGAGTTTGGGATAAAGGAATCAACGTTGGAAGCGTAATAACGGAATAACTTTAGATAGTTAAAGACACACTAGCAAACATCTACTATCAAAACTAGGTCGATAAAAATGCTTATATATCCCCAAATTTGTCACAAGCTTATATCTCATAAGAATTTTTTTTTCTTTTTTTTTATAAAACCATCGAACATGTTACTGAGATTCCTTTTCTCAATCATTTGTATATTCAAAACCTTTTGACAAATGTGGTAATAGCAATACCTTGAAACTTATCAACATAAATATGGCTATAGCTAGAGTTAGCTCGAAAACAAGATTCTTTAATTTGTTTACGTACCTGAAACCTATCAGCAAGTTTGGTTAGCTTATAATATCAATACCAGTGAATTGAAACATACTCCATATGACAATACTACGAGCTTAGCTTAAAATCTGAACGAATGATCAGATTATTTCTAATCAACATCATTATGTCTTCCTGCCATAATTGTGTATCCATTCAACATCTAATCTTCGCTCACCCCTCAACCTAAGAATAAAAAGGAAAAATTGTTTCTAAAACAGATATTGATTAGCCACATTTGATTTTTTAACAGGCCAATGTAACTCAGTACTGTAAGTTCTCAATTTTGCAAAGGGTGACAAAACTGTATCATGAAATTTACATGTATTTGCACTTCGCTCCTTATATTTATAACTTTTGCAATACTGTTCCTTGAAGTAGACAAAACAATTACAAACAACTCCAAAATTGAATGACCGTTCAATTTCGGGTGTTAAATCTGCTTGTGCACAACACATGCCATTTTGGCATAGATAGACCGGTCATTTCCTAAATCGATTTTGTTGGGGGATTCAACTCAGTTGACGCGTGAGAAAACAACATCTTAGTCTTCTCCGCCACTCCTTCCAGCAATTCTCTCTTCGAAACCCTAGTTTGGCCATCACCCTTCGCCACCAACTAAACAACGACGGACTTCACGGAGGCGTAATTCGAAGGGGCTGGGTGCTCGGCACTGGTGGTGGTGCACCAGTTAAGGATCATCGATTTGAGCGCTAAGTTGGGGATTAAAGCAAAGAGATTGGGTGTCGAGCCGCCAGGGAGGGCGGGGCTGAACCCATGCTCTTGACAGGCCTGGACGGAGGCCCGTTCGAAGGTTTGGCTGAGCCTGAACCCTGGTTTGCTGTAGCATTACTTCAGACACCCACACAACATAAGCCCTAATATCACCATCTCCATCACTGCTAATTCTTCGCCATGACAAGTCCCTCTGATTGAAATTGTGCCAATTCAACAAAGAAGCCCTAATTTACGAGTTTCATCTTTTAAAAAAGGAAAAATTGCGTAACATACCCCTGTAGTTTGGGGTCGTTGCAAAAAGACCCCTCCCGTTACAAAAATTATAAAAAGACACCTAAGGTTTAAAAAGTGTTGCAACAGATGATTTCTGTGACGAAACGAAAAATTTGTCCAAAATACCCTTGTATTGAAACCTTAAGATTGTTTGTACACCAGAATTCTCGGCACCACCACCCAGCCATATCGCCACGGCACCACCGCTCTAGCCTGGCCTTCATCGACCACAGGAACAAGCCCAACGTCTCCACTAGCCCCGCACCGGAACATCTCCACAGTCCCACATCGACGTCTCCACAGTCCCACACCAACGTCTCCACAACTCGACGTCTCCACAGCACCGCACCGCAATTTGAAACATTGCGACCTAGGTTTTCAACCGCAATCAAGGGGTTTCAATTGCGATCCGGGGTTTCAATCGCGCTGTGTTGGGCTCGAATCCCTAATTGTAGATCTAGGTTTTTTTTAATTGTCTTGGTTTTGGAAGCTCGAGGCTTGTGGTTTGTGAATCAGCAAACCCTAATTGTAGATCTAGGTTTTAATCGTGAGGCGTTGGGCATGGTGGCGACACAATTGGCTAGGGTTGATGGCCGGCTTGGTTACGGCGCAAGTGGCTGGGGTTTATGGCAGGGCTAACAGTGATTCAAGAGGTTAGGGGTGATGACAGAGATGGCGACGCGGAGTTTGCGGTGGGTGGAAGCAGCAGGTGGTGGCGTCGCACGAAATGGGCGGTGGTGGTTGTGGATGGGGCTGGGTGAGGGTGGCGGCTAGGGTTTTGGTTGGGGGCTAGGTTTAGGGCTTGCTTGGATTGGAGAAGAAGATGGGACTTGGGTTTTGGTTGGGGGGTAGGTTTAGGGCTTGCTTGCAATGATTTTATCAACCTCACAAAAAAGTATTACAAAAGTTGTAAATACAGGAAACGAAGTGTAAATACGTATAAATCTCAGGGAGCTGTTTTGTCATTAACCCTTTTGCAAAGTCATGTAGTAGTTTCCTGCCGACTTGGTAAAACTCGTTTACAAGCTCTACAAAGTCTTTATCCTTGTTATTCTAGAGAGAGAGAGAGAGGAAGAGAGTCATACTTGCGTAATATTTTGTATGATGGTAATCGCGTTTATCGTAGTAACTCATTTCAAACTTTCATTTACAAGAATAGCAATCTTAGGCTATTGCAATGGCTTATAGGAAACTAAAGCAGGGAAATGTGACAGGAGATTGAGGGGAAAAAAAGAATAAAATGCGCCTATCCAATGTATAATGCTCTTAGAATGACATAAACAAAATTTACGAGGAGATTAGGGAAGAAGAACGAGGAAAGGGCTAAACTAAAATGTGCCTACCCAACAAATGTTGTTGTTATGATGGCATGAGCAAAATTGATGAGAAAATTTATAAAAAAGAAGTGAAAGGGCTCTGTTTGACAACACTTTTTTTTCAGTTTCCAAATAAAAAATAAAAAAATTATAGAGTAGTTAATTTTATTTTTTTTACAAAAACAAGTGGGTGTTTGATAACACAATTTTTATTTTGAGTTTTGGTTTTTTGGCGTTTGATACCTATTTTTATTTTGAATTTTTTTGTGGTGGTTTGTGGTGGCGGTGTTGGGGCGTGGCGGTGGCTGACGATAGTGGTGGCCTGCGGTGGCTGGTGGTCGCCGGAGGTGGCTGTCGGCTGTGGGAGGGTGGTGGTGGTCTCAAAAAAAAAAAAAAACCAAAACTTGAGGCCCCGTTTGACATGACTTTTTTTTTTTAGTTTTTGAAACTGGAAAAAATAAGGGCGTTTGGTAATCATTTTTCCCCCTTTCAGTTTAAAAAATCAATTTTTAAATTAAGGCTATTTTTAAAAACTCCAAAAATGAGTTTTTTTTTCAGTGTTGGTTTTTTTTTTAGACCATCACTACCCTCCCACCGCCGACAGCCACCGTAGGCCGCAGGCAGTCACCTCCGGCGACCATCGCGGGCAACTGGCGGCGGCAACCTCCAGCGACCACTGCCAGCGGCCGACAGCCATTGCCACGCCCCACCACAGCCATCGCAAACTACCACAAAAAAAACTCAAAAAAAAAAAACTGGGTTATCATACACAAAAAAAATGTAAAAAAAAACTAGGTTATCAAACACCCACTTGTTTTTGTAAAAACAAAAATTAACTGCTCTTTAATTTATTTTTTTCTGAAACTGAAAACCGAAACTCATTTTTTGAGTTTTCAAAAAGAGTCTTGATTTAAAAACTAATTTTTTAAATTGAAGAAGAAAAAAAAATGGTTACCAAACACAATTATTTTTTCCAATTTCCAAAATTGAAAAAAAAGCCCTGTTAATCAGTATGCCAAATGCGCAAGCATTCGCGAGGCCATCCCATAGCATCACGAGAAAAGTCTTTTATTATTCCGACGAGATTCTTGCCATTTAACCCCAAACTGAAGATTTAGATTTTTTAAGTCAACGTATTGCTCTTCAGTTGGTGAAAAACCCTTTAGGTTACTTAAAAAAGTTAAGAATTGCTTACTTGATTGCTTGCTTATCAGCCTTGAATTTTCCTTACAAAACCTCAAAAAATAATAATAACCTTAATCTGTTTGACGGACAATGCAATTCTAACTTGTCCATCTATCATCGATAAAAACCGCTACTTGTTTTGCTTTTCTTGAGCGGATTTGAAGATTGTTGCTGTAGAGCTGCCCAAGTCAACTTTTACAATCGACTATATTTGAAATAGTAATCTAGAATGCCGAAAACTCAATAACATTGGTGTTTAACCCAATTACTCTGAGAGATCACCAAATTTGCACTCTTTGTGTTTTCCTTCCCTTTTGTTTGGCCTTGTTGATTTTTCAGGGAATGTGGAGGTTGTGGTGGTTTGAAGGCAAGAACTACTCATAGAAAGTGGACAAAATGCATCGAAAAACTTGTTACACAAGAAGTTGAATCACAGCATATGTCGGGTATCAACAAAATATTCTTTCCCATTAGGTTAAAATTAGCCTTAACCATACCAGGTTGCATCAATGACTCCAAAACTTCTACATCTAACGGACAAGATCACCGTTTACACTCTGGAAAGCTACGCCGAAATCGACTATGATAATTTGACAAAGACACATGATTAGACAGATGGTTTTGAACCAAAAAATCTACCCAACAACATGTTAGTTTTGTTTAAAATGAAAATTAATTAAGCTAAAGAGCCTGTACTTTGCCATTCTCCCTTTGTTTCCTTGTGCTTGTTGATCCATTTCATTCTATGATTTTGTTATTGATCAAGGTCAACTTCTGATGTTCATGAGGTTTCTGCTTTTGTTTTTGATAATGGTCAAAGCCCAAAATTTGATGAAAACAATATGGTAGACAAAAATGCAAAAGCTAATACAAACACACTAGGCAATGTCAAGTTCGTGCTTCCACTGACTGGACTTTGCCAGTTCCAGCCCGTATATGACTAGGAGTAATCATAATTACACCGGGTTCGTGCATGCACCAATGCTTTTTAGACTACCATACGGTATAATCACCTATTGCATGTAGCTTTTGTTAACAACATTTTGGTGCATAAACATTTTCACAAGTCCGATGCACTGCACATATTATGCAAACGAAAAGTCCTTCGGTCGTCATCTAATCTTAAAGGTTAAGCCAGTGGATAAATGGTCTGTGATATTTGCTCCCCTCTTGCACGTACAGAGCAATATATGCACGAGTAGCAAATATGAAGATTCGAGCACAAGACCTTGTGAACACTAGTACCATGGGTAAGATAAGTTGCGCAAAGCTTTAGCTATCAAAAACCAGTGGAGACGACGGAAGCCATATTTTCAACAGTCCACCTTCGAGATGGCATGTGCAACAGACGTAAATACAAGGAAAAGGGCTTGGGTTTGGCAAAATGGTTTGTAGTTGCCAGTGATGGTAACAGAAAGCAACAGAGAAGTTGAAACCACGCGATGAAGAAAACAAGAAGGCATTTCCTTCATATCGATGAATACGGACCAATCGGAATGTTCAATGCAGACAACTTTATACAAGCTTTGGAACTGCCTCCAAGGAAAAATCCCTACCAGCTGTTGAAAATCCTTTTTGTCAAATTCCCCACTTCCTTTTTATTCCCACTCGACCCCCACACAAATTGGGAGAGACAGAGGCACAACCAGCAGTCCCTCCTTGTTATGTATATCATTTTTGTTCACACCTCACAAATCTCTGTAAAAAGTTCCAATCATCACAACTGACATCGAGCTGAAATGGGTCAATATAGCAGGCATCCTCCTCACACAGTGATTGAAGTACCAAAGGTGCCTAATAATTACACCGGTGGGCTTGAGTTCACCAGCCTCACTTACACAGTGACCAAAAAGAAGAAGGATGATGATGGTAATTGGGTGAAGCAGGAGGTGGACTTGTTGCATGAGATTACTGGTTATGCATCCAAAGGGTGCATCACCGCTGTCATGGGACCCAGTGGTGCTGGAAAATCGACATTCTTGGACGGGCTGGCCGGACGTATTGCTAGCGGAAGTCTCAAGGGCAGAGTATCCTTGGATGGGAATGATGTCAGTCCTAGCTTGATCAAAAGGACTTCTGCCTATATCATGCAGGACGATCGCCTCTTTCCAATGCTTACCGTTTATGAAACTTTGATGTTTGCTGCTGATTTTCGCCTGGGATCCATCTCCAGGACTGATAAGAAGCAGCGCGTTGATACCCTGATTGAGCAGCTTGGTTTATCAGTAAGAACATCAATTACTTCACTTATTTCCATGTATTCTAGCTATTTGTGTAGCCTACTTTGTTTCTGCAAGTCGTTCAATTCAATCGAGCCTTTTCTGGATGTAATCCTATCCCTACTGTCTAGTATGTTTCTCAGTTGATGGTATATGTTTAGAAGTTGCTTTGAGGAAAAATGACTTCAGTAGGCTGCCAGAAATTTTCTTATTTTAAGCTATCAAATGAGGACTTAGAAGTCCCTTAACTATAAATTCGAAGTTCGAATGATCCCGCCTGTGAGTACTAATTCTTGGTCTGGTTTTTTAACTGTAGTCAACTAGAAATACTTACATAGGTGATGAAGGGACTCGAGGAGTGTCTGGTGGTGAACGTCGTAGGGTTTCAATCGGAGTGGATATCATCCATGGACCGTCGCTACTCTTCCTCGATGAGCCTACATCAGGTCTGGACTCCACCAGTGCTCAGAGTGTGATAGAAAAGGTGCACGATATTGCACGTGCGGGCAGCACCGTGATTCTCACGATCCACCAACCTTCAGCCCGAATCCAGTTGCTTCTCGACCATCTTATCATCTTGGCCCGTGGCCAGCTCATGTACCAAGGATCTCCAAAAGACGTGGCACTCCATCTTGGGAGAATGGGGCGAAAAGTCCCAAAGGGGGAAAACTCTATAGAGTACCTTATTGATGTGATACAAGAGTATGATCAGTCTGACCATGGAGTTGATGCTCTAGCTGAGTTTGCACTGACTGGCATGAAACCCCCAACACTAGCCGATGATGACATGTCGATTTCGACCGTGGTTCCATCACCGATCCCGCCTCGCCGTTCCCATTCCCGTAATCACGCAGAGAGGCCTAGTGGCAAGGAAAGCGTTGGAAAGCGCCTTCATTTACAAACTGGTGCGCGCAATGACAAAGACTTTGATCATAGTGTGAGGAGTCCTTGGAATACTTCCAGGTCATGGAGTGATAGCCAGAGTGGTTTTATGCAAACACTAAAGTTTACGCCTTCTCGTCAGCCTAATGGTCAAAATATGCCGAACCCAATGAGGTAACATCTGATTGATAAAGCCCCGTACTAAGAAATTCATACCAAATTATATGTTTTCATGATCTTTTAACTGACTTACTTTACATTAATGGTGTTTTGCAGTACTTCACCTAGCTACTACGCCGATTCGAATGAAATCCTGGGAGGCACTCCAACACCTCATAGCAGCGACTACACGGTAAACGAAAATGACTACCTGACTCCTAATTTTGCTCCGACCAGAATGCAATACCAACACTTGGGCCCGAAATTCGCAAATTCCTTCTTTCCTGAGACTTGGGTCCTGATTCGCCGCAACTTCACAAACATCAGGCGCACCCCTGAGCTTTTCCTGTCTAGGTTGGTGGTCCTTACCGTAATGGGAGTTATGATGGCTACAATGTTCCTTAGGCCCAAACTGGATCTCCAAGGAATCACAGATCGCCTCAGTTTCTTCATTTTCACGGTCTGTCTCTTCTTCTTTTCCTCCAACGATGCTGTTCCGGCTTTTATCCAGGAACGGTTCATCTTTGTTCGCGAGACTTCCCACAATGCCTATAGAGCATCTTCGTACACCATAGCCGGTATTATTACCTACCTTCCTTTTCTTGCTATCCAGGCCGGTGTTTACGCTGGCATTGTTTGGTTTGCCTTAACACTTCGCGGACCATTCATTTATTTCTTGATTGTGCTCTATATGTCTCTCCTTTCCACCAACTCATTCGTGGTCTTTGTTAGCTCAATTGTGCCAAACTATATATTGGGTTACGCAGCAGTCATTGCTTTTACTGCCCTCTTCTTCTTGTTCTGCGGCTACTTCTTGAACAGCAACGATATTCCAAAATACTGGCGGTGGATGAACAAGATTTCGACTATGACGTATCCCTATGAAGGCCTTCTCATGAACCAGTATCAGACTGATCTCGTTTTCGGCCATAATACTGCAGGGCCTGTGACCGGGAAAGAAATCTTAGCATCATTGCACATTGATCTTGATGAAAGTAAGAAGTGGCTAAAGGTCTATATAATGCTAGGTTGGGCTGTTCTGTACAGGATATTGTTTTACCTAGTTCTTCGTTTCGCTTCAAAGAACCAGAGGTCATAGAGATCACAAACTCGAAAGTAAAGGGGCAATTGATGGTTGCCCAAGAGTCTCTTAGCTTGAAATATGTTCTTCATGGTGGTGCCTTTTTCAAACTTATAAGGTAATATGTTGATACATGGATGACTTTGGTACTGATTAGTATGTATTAGCACCAGTAAAGAAAAAATTAATCTGTTTGGTAGTTGTAATAGGATACTTTTCTGTAATCAACTGCAGTTAATTGATGTGTGGTTTCCTCTATTCAGGTCATCAAGAACAATAGAACAAATTGAAGATATGTTTTCCCTTCTTTTTGTTCTTTCTTTTTTTCTTTCCTTCCTCAAAATAACTTGCTTCAGTAGGCTTCATCTGGGAGACACGCCCAATTCGACTCAACTGAGTCTTAGTTCCCAAACTAACTTTAGCTGGGAAGATATACCAGAAGTCGTAGTCGATTAACACCAACCTTGTTTACTTCCGCGGATCCGGCTCCTCTACGTTCAATGGGAAACGGAGTTCCAGTACCATGGGATATATAGCCCTGTCAGCTGGATAGTAAAACCAGATGATAATATTGCATAACAGATGTATAGGCACAATCTTAAGGAACCCATACTGGTTTTGATCGCCATATCAGTTTTCTTGCTTCATGTTGCTTACTTGTACCACCTTTAGATATCAAGACACAACACACAAAATGAGGCCACAAGCTCAAAATTTGGTAACCATTTATCGCATTTATTACAAAGCTATGACAACTATTTGTCCAGTTTTTCAGCAAATTGCTGATCCAGACAAATTAGTGATCCTATTTCAGTCCAATCCTGACAAAACTAATGTCATGTTACCTTCAATGAACTTAATCCTCTAGAAGATTGGGTGATTGAAAACAAAACTTATCATCATCAAGTCAATCCTCAGACAACAAAAATTGATCATATTATTGGAACTCCTGAAAGAGATGTCAAAATCCATTTGTGCTAGCCAGAAACATCTTCTCAGAGTTAGAAAATTCTTCATTTCAAAAATTCTGATTAACATGCAAGGCATGCTTGCTCATCAATTCTCAGTACTAGATTCCATTTCTATCGGTCTAGCGCATTTCATTCACATTCTCCTAGTGTGAATTTTGTTCCTTCCTACAAGGAACCAAAGATCATTTTCCAAGGTATTCAAAAAAATAATTCTTCAATTCCGGAAACAACTTATAGAGTACAAACTCCTCTTACTGAGAGCCCCTCTTCATCAAATCAAAATTGAAATACTTATGATCCTTCTCTGCGTGATTTTGATAATGATGAACCAATTGTTTTTGTCATTGATGATTTTCAAATTTATTATGACAAAATTAATAAAGAATTTTATTCTTCTTACAATATCAGAAATCGTGCTTGGTACCGTTCTAACTTTTCTAAAGAACAGAGATCCCATTATAGAGAATTATTTTTCCAAACCTTGAAAGCTCATAAAACCTATTTTCCATTTTTTGAGTGGTTCTATTCTCATTGTTTGGAAAATAATATTCAAATTCCTGAGTACATCAATTTCAAAAAACAAGTCAATACTTTTCAAAAGATGACCCGTAAATGGTTAATATGGCCTTCATATACAAAACATGAAAGTATTCATCCTCCCTTTAACAAATTTGTCATGAAAGGTGATATGAATTCATATTTTTTAGCTGCTCCTTTAAAACATATTGTTGATACAAGTACCTCCAATTACCTCAACGCTGTAATTGCGAGTCAAATTCAGTCAATTGTTGAGTATCAAATTATTCAAATATCATCTCGACTACAGTAGTGAACAAACCACCGGGATTGAAGTATCTTTACAGAAAGGGAAAGTTTTATAAGGTTAAAAAACAAGAGTGGTGATAATGCTAAAGTATTCGTAATAGAGAAAGACCAATGCTTCGGGATATATGGCAGAATACGTCGAAAGCAATGATGGTGTTCGTGTAGTAACATGAAATGTTTCCTGGACTTTTGTACTGCATTTTTATGAATGGTATCAGATAATATTGTTATGTATACAGTTTATTATATAACACCAATCATTGGCTCTGTACGTAGCAGTTTCCGATTGGCAGCAACTTCAGCAGAATCTCAAATCAATTTGGTTAGAAACTGTAAAACATTGGCTTCCATTCTCTGTCATTAATTAAACAAAAGTTCGAAGTGCATATTCACCTGCGTTCTTCTTCTCCTCCTCCTGTCATGAATTCACCAAATACCAGACCAGAAAACAAAACGAATAACGTCCGTCTACACCTGTGTATCAAGCTTCTAATGCATCCATGATCTTCACGCAAAGTGTATCCCCGGCCATGCCATGCGAGGGATGGACGAGAGATATATTACACGTTGAGGCTGATAAATCTGAACCAAACGAAAGGTACAAGCAGTCATCCGCATGGTACTACCTTGAATATCTCCTACTTCTCCGGCAATATCCTTTTACTTTTTTTGATTTTTCATTTTTTTCCGGTGCGTTTGGATGGAGAATTTTTTGAAGTACCCTGCATTTCATTTTGAAATTCGTCGATCGCAAACTTATAGATTGCAAATGCAGTGTTTAGACAATTTCTTAAAAGCGAATATTTTAATTGTACAATGTTTCCCTTTTCATTATAAAGAAAAGAAGTAAATAAGAAAATACGAGTGAGTACTTTACAGAGTGAGTACTTTACAGGGGTTGTTCGTTTACATTTTTAATTTTTAGTTTTATTCCTTGTTTTTGTATCATGAGTTTTTGTTCTGAAAATGAAAGCTTCATTATGTTCGTTTACACTTTTGTATACTTATATTTTGTTACTTTTTTTAACCTAATATTGTTTGTTTATTATTGTCATAGAAATTTTGAAAACGGATACAAGTTCGTTTACATATTTTTCACTAACTTTTTACTCTTTTTTTTCTTTCTCACAAATACCCTTATCGTGATAATTTACCATAGTGCCCTTAAAAACCTTAAAGTTCTGAGAGTTGGCCTAATAGCCCGACTCCTCAGTCTATGTTCCTTGTCCAAATCTAATTATATATATATATATATATATATATATATATATATATATATATATATGGGAGCTGATCCATTGATAGCGCTAGCAAAATAAAAAAAGTTGCTAGCGCAATCTGTCCGTCCACGCGCGATCTGTGAACGGTCTAGATTTTTTTTTTTGCATTTTTTTTAAATTTGTCCATTATATTATGCAGCGAACGATATTTTTGACGAATATACCCCTCAATCTCCAAGTGTCTTTTCTAAAATATCGTCCGCTACATAATGTAGCGGACCATATTTTAGAAACGACAGACAGCCTGCCAACCCCACGTCAATTCTCACTCTCTCTCTCTCTTTAGAGGGAAAAAAACTCATCTCTTGTTCATCTCTCCCTCTCCCCTCTCTAAACTACATGTTCGTCTTCTCTCTCTCTTTAGAGGAAAAAAAAACCCATCTCTTGATTCTTTCTATTAACGTAGCAGCTATGGCTGATCTCGATGATTTTGGTGCAGCATCTATGGGAGAGAAACGGACGGCTTCCATCTGGCGATTACGAGTATGTTGATGTCAACGTTGCAGGAACGCGGTACATGGAAATCTATATGCCGCCATGGAGACAATACGAGTACGTGCTGGTGAAGTGGTTTGGCCTTTACAAGCGCACAACTTGTGGCACTTAGGAAGACGACGGGTATGTGCGTGTAGGAAGATGACTTGTGGCGCTTTGTTTCTTGGTCTGAAACATCTTGCAAGTGGGTCTCTTCTCTTTGGCGTTTTGACACTGCATCCGCCATTAGAAGGGGGGAGAGAGGCTCTAAAAAATTAGCGTAAAAGAGCGAGATGTAGTGAGAGAGAGGTAAGGATGAGAGGAGAGAGAATGGGTTGAAAGGGGTTATATATAGATGGGAGGAGGGGGAGTGGAGGTCCGGTCAAGATGGATTGAGAATGTGAAGAATAGTTATTGCGTTGGTTTACAGTAGAGAGAGAGGGAGAGTTACAGTAGAGAGAGAGGGAGAGATGCTTGGAGAAAAGCAAACACAAGATACTAACAAAGAAATGGAAGTCTACTTTCCCATCTTTTCTATCACTTTTACTTTTTTCCTCCCAAAGCTTTTTAAATGAAATGAAAATCAACTCTCTTGTAATATGTATTTAGTTTTTTTTTTAGCCCCATCGAAGAAGGCTTCTGATTCTAAGGAGGGCTCGGTCAGGAAGAGAGCTGTTGGGTTTGCTCCCTTGCCGGCACATTCTTATTATTGTAGAGGAGATTTTGTTAACAAGGCTAGTTATCAATTTACCAAGAAGATCAATTTATCAGGAAGAGAGCAGTTGGGTCATCGTGTTGCTTCTCTGCATATGACGATCTCCCAGCAAGAGAGAGAGAAAGAGTCAGAAAGAGAGAGAGAGAGAGAGAGAGAGAGAGAGAGAAAGAGTCAGAAAAAGTGGTCAGAGAAGGAGAGGAAAGAGTCAGAAAAAAGTATGGCCTCTGTCCGCTACATAATGTAGCGGACGAGTTGGATGGTATTTTTGTTAAAAAAAAACTTGTCCGTTACATTATGTAGCGGACGAGTTGGATGGTATTTTTGTTAAAAAAATATATATATTGCGCTAGCAACTTCTCATATTTTGCTAGCGCTATCAATGGATCAGCTCCCTATATATATATATATATATATATATATATATATATATATATATATATATATATATATATATATATATATATATATATATATATAGGGAGCTGATCCATTGATAGCGCTAGCAAAATGGTGTATTTGCTAGCGCGATCTGGACCGTCCATCCCGAAAGATGGACGGTCCAGATTGCGCCTTTTTCGAAAACTGTCAGTCGTCCGCGACACTATGTCGCGGACGGATTTTTTTACCTTTTTGCCCCTCCACCCGTCCGCTACATTGTATCGCGGACGACTGACAGGCCCTGACGCATGTCAAAAAAAAGTAGTCCGCGACACAATATCGCGGACGACATTTTTTACCTTTTTGCCCCTCCATGCCGTCCGCGACATAGTATCGCGGACGAATGACAGGCCCACACATGTGTGGTATGACTTTTCTGTGTCATTAATGTGTCCGCAAGGGAGGGAAAAAGAGAAGACTAGTCCGCTACATAATGTAGCGGACTAGTCTTCTCTTTTTCCCTCCCTTCTCTCATTCTGACTTCTTTTTCTCTCTCTTCTTACTTTGATCCTGATGAACAAATCTTCATGAAGTTCGTTGGCAACAGACTGCCATTGGTAAAAAAGACTCCAAAACGAGCACACTCAATTAGCACATCCACCTGCAGGCTGGAACCATTCATGAAATTGGCTGGCAACAGATTGCCATTTTGTTCTAGGGTCTTCAACCTCCTCCATTTCTATCACCCTTTATCAAAAATGAAAAGATTTAAAAAAAAACTTAATTTCTCAAACCCATGACAACCAGATCAAAGCACATCATAACTATTTGAAGCGGCAAGATAGAAAGAGAAGGAAGAGTTTTCAAATGGTTGTGGCCTCGATCGCCACTCGCACGCTCACAAGGGAGAGAGAGAAGATGAGAGATGAGGGGGAAAGATCGTTGTGTCCTTGATCGCCGGACACGGGAGGTGCTGTCCAACTACCCCGAAGGAACCACCGTCTTGAAGGAGCTCATCCAGAAGAGAGAAGATGAGAGATGAGGGGGAAAGAGAAAATAAAAGTTGGTTGTCTTTTTTCCAGATCTGACAACACAGATGTCTCTTTTTGAGAAAGTAAAATAGTCCGCTACATAATGTAGCGGACGGTATTTTTGTTAAAAAAACGTCCGCTACATTATGTAGCGGACGAACTTAAAAAAACGTAAAAGAAGATTTGGACCGTCCGCGATACAATGTAGCGGATGGGTGGAGGGGCAAAAAGGTAAAAAAATCCGTCCGCGACATAGTATCGCGGACGACTGATAGTTTTCGAAAAAGGCGCGATCTGGACCGTCCATCTTTCAGGATGGACGGCCCAGATCGCGCTAGCAAATACTCCATTTTGCTAGCGCTATCAATGGATCAGCTCCCATATATATATATATATATATATATAAGAAAGTTGAGAGAATGTTGTCTAATCACTGCTTACTTGGACACTCTCTTAACTTGTCACGTGAACTTTATAATTTTAATTTTTGAAGTTACTCAACTTTTTAGTTATCATTTAATTGCTTTCTTTTCTCTCTCTCACCTATTCAATTTGTTTTGAATTCATTCTCTCTCTCTCTCTCTCTCTCTCTCTCTCTCACACACACACACACACAATTTATGCTAATACATCATATATATCTCTTTTATCTCATTTTGTAGACATGCGTACTTCTTTTATCTTTACCCTAAAATTTTGGCGACAATATACTTTCACTAATACAATTTGTACATAACTCAAGCTAATTTGATAATTTTATTTGAAAGTAAAAAGGCTCACATTCCATTAGTAAACTAATCCCTACATCTCTAATATTTTTGCTTTTCTTTTTTTTATTTATGATCTAAAATACTTACAATTTGTTTTTAACAATCTGAGTTTACAATTAGTTTTATAAACCAATCACTAAATTAACTCCAAACTATATAAAATTTTATTCTTAAATTCGATATTCAAATTAATAATTATCTTTTTCTCCTTTCCTGCTCAAATGTGTATTTTTATATCTTGCTCTCTCTCTCTCAACACCTTACTTATTTTTGACCCAAAAATCTACCCATTTAAAAAGTTATATTATCACTTTTGATGTTACTTCAATTTTAAGGAAGAAGATTTTCATATTTCTTTAAAGAAAAAACGTTTAATGGTGTTTTTTTGTATATTGGTTTAGCAGCAATATTATAATACTCTAATCAAGTAATTGAGAAATATTATTTGCATTCTCTCATGTAATTTTTACTTTTTTCACTAAAAATATATTTCTACAAAAGTTAATTTTTTAGTGACAAACATGAGGTGGAAGACTCCCGCGTTAAAAACGTATGGTTCATCCATTTTTTTGCAAGAAAATATTTGGACCCCTGATTTATCGCAACATGCACCGAGCTTAGCACCACCACCTCCATAAGAACCAGCAGCGCTATTGCCTCCACCTAACCTAACCTAACCTAACAGCAGCCCCACCTCCACCAAACCAGTTACCACAACCAACGTCTTCTTGTGTTGCTTTTATTTAGTTGCAGTGGGTCATATCGAACCGAATGGAGGGGTGTGGAGATCAACAATTGAGGGTGGTATTTTGGGGATTTAGGTGGCTGTCATTGGTGGCGATTGGTGATACATGGCGGTGGTGTGGTGGTTAAGGTAGTTCTGAGATGACTTTGTGGTGGCTGTGCCAGTCTCAATTGAGAGGAGGAGATGAGATCGAAGGAAATTAGTGATGGCCATGTTGGCAGGGCATGGTTCTTCTCTCGGTGGCGTGTGGTGGTGTTAGTGGTGGCCATGTTGGCAGGGCATGCTTCTTCCTGGTGGCGCATTTTGGTGGCGGCAGTGGTCGTGGTGGCGGCAGTGACGGTGGTGGTACGAACAGAGAGAGATGCAGTGGTGTCAGGGAAGAGAAAAAAATTGTCTATTTTTGGGCTTTATCCTGACAAAGATGAAAATTTGTCGGAAAATTGTGAAAAGTGAAAACAGCTCTTGAGATATTTCAACTTTTGTACACTCTGGATAAAATCTATTCAAAACAAGAACGAAATATTGCGAAGGAACAATAAGAAAAGGAAACTTTTTGCCATCATCACATATATGAAAACAAAAATTATAATGGGATAGGCCCTATCCTTTCCATATTCGATTCCTCATAGTACACAGATAGTTGCACGGGTAATCATAAAAGTGAACTTTGGGATTTTCTTTCATTAAGGGTTGGGAGGGAATGAGATGGAACTAAGAGGGTTCTGATGTCAGTGTGCTGGGGTGGTCGAGGGTGGCTGGGTAGTGTTGTGATCGGGTTTTGTGGCTGTGAAAGGGGGATATGGAGGACACCTCCAAAGTTTGAGCGGTGGCTGTCGAGATATAGATTTTTACATCTGAAAAATTCAGCCCAGAAAATTTGATTGTGTATGAATACAGGTGTTGAGCAATGGAGATGAAAAGATTGAGAGCGAAGTCCTTTGCGGAGGTAATTACAATTTTAGGTGAGATATATTTTACTAGGAATATTATATTAACCAAACAAGGAACAGCATTCCTTCTTTTATTTATTAATTAATAATAATTAATAGTAATGCTCGTTTATTAATTTACTAGTTTCTGCGGCTGGCTGGCTAGGTAGCTCACAGTCCATGGGACTAAATAAGAAGCCCAACTCTCATTTTTCCATGATGTTGCGTTCAAGGTAACAGACAAGAAGAGAGACGAAGGTGGACGAAGATGGAGGGTTGCTCCGCCCCTACCATTTTAAATTACACCAATAATTAGTTGATCATAAAATATTTGCATTCCCACCACCAAAAACATACCAATAATAAAACCTCTAAACCCCATTTTAATAACAAGAAATGATCATCAAACTTGGATTATACTAATTCAACTTCTCTCTCTCTCTCACCTTCCTTCCAATGCCTCTGCAACACCCACATTTGAAGTCAAACACCATCTTGCCTGCAGAACCCCCTCTCGTGCTGTATATTTTGTCGCTAACACGCTGCTGAATCCTTTTCTCCCGACTCCTGAAGATACCCTCTGAAGACTCGCACTAGTCTGATCAGAAAACATTTTAAAAACCTGAAGAATCTAGCAAGGTTGATTGAGAAGGAAGAATCTGCAAGCAGGAGCTCTGAATTGGTTTGGTATCTGGTTTGGAGTTGATAGACTGGTGAGGTCTTATGAGTTTGATGACCAGATGGACCGACATCTTCCGTTCATGATAAGAGGATGATGGAGGGGTTGCATAACTGGAATTCAAGACTGGTTAGCTGTTGTATCCTCTGCCTCTTCCTAGCTATTCAAGCAACTTATGCACAAGGTCAAGAAGGTATTTGCCACACAACTTTTGCTAGATTAGACCAATATTATGAACAGCATCATCTTGTTTCTTCTAAGTAACTCTCGCCATCTCATGAAACATATGTAATACTAATCTCAATTAGTCAATCAAGATGGAGGACAAGAATCAAGCACCCGTCTCAAATTTCAGATGCATGATGTAACTGATTAAATCTGATATCTGCGGACGCTACCATACAAAATTCCTTTCTAATTATAGCATGATCTGATGATCAATCGAAACGATTGACATGTTTGATCCTGCTCGGACGAGCTATACTTGACAATCTTGGTAAAAACAGACGAGTGACGGTGCAGAGACAATTGGCTCGTGATTACTGGTCAACGAGTGTGAGCTAGTTGAGCCGGTAAAGTCTTTTAGCACCGTACCAAAAGACATGAGATCAACTCGATTCCTGCCTATACGAGAAATGAGGTTTACAGGAGAAAGTTACCTCCATTACGTAACCAAAACCCAAGCAACCTCCTTTGAATCAAAGGACAAAAAAAAGGCCAACTTAACGACTATGGTAACTAGATGTCTGTGATGAATAACAAAACCTAATACAATATTCTACTTTTTCAGATATCTCGTAGATTGCCTAAAAATGTTTAGCCAGTTTTTTAGTATAATCTGATTTCATGCAGGTTTTCTCAGTATACAGTGTTGTGCTGATTCGAATGTTACAGAACCATATACCAACATCAGTTGGACAACAGATGCAAACTGGTACCCTGATCATCGCAATTGCCAGGACATAACTCCAAGCGATACAGAGTACGACAAAGCCCGAGTTTTTGGGTCACACTTGGGTAGCAAATGGTGCTATAACTTAACTACTTCGAAGGATCAAGACTATCTGATTAGAGGTACGTTCCTAAGCGGTTCACTTCCGGGCACGCTGTTTAACGTATTGATTGGGGTGACACCAGTAGGCCTAGTAAACTCGTCAGATGATACAGAAGTTGAGGGAGTTTTTAAAGCTACTAATGACTACACGGACTTCTGCTTATCAAAGGAGAACGGAGATCCTTACATATCAAAGCTTGAACTGAGGCCTTCGAATCCAGATTATCTGAAGAGAGAGACCTCCAGCATTCTCAAACTTATAGATAGGGTTGATGTTGGGAACACGGGATCAGAGATCAGGTAGGCTTCCAAGATTTTGTGGCCAAAAATACCCTTCAGAAATATAAACTAGACGTGAGACTGTAAAATTTTCTGAAACCCAACTTCAAAGGTAAGATCAGAAGAGCACTGAACTTCTACAATCATTACCATCAACAATATTTTTAGCACAGAACATACAAGACTACATGCTCCATCGCCAAAAATACCATCACCAACATTAGAACAATATCGCCACCTTAAAACTTGTTTTTGCAACAGATAATTAGTTCCACAGGGAAGAAAAGTACTTGAAAAATACTGCAGTTTCCTGACACCTAAATCCAAGATTTGCATTGCAGGTATCCACATGACCCATATGATCGAATTTGGAAACCAGAACCAAATCCTGACCAAAATGATAATCTCACGACACTCTCGGACACCAACATCACCGTAAGCAATGGGAGTATGATATTGCCTCCTATACAAGTGTTACAAACAGCTCGAACCCACCCAGAGCGTTTGGAGTTCCTGCACAATGACCTTGATACTGGATACTACGAGTATGATCTCTATCTATACTTTCTTGAACACAATGACTCTGTTCAAGCAGGGCAAAGGGTGTTTGACATATACATCAATGATGAAAAGCGACAGGAGCTTGATATATTAGCTGATGGTTCAAGATACAGTGTCGTTGTTTTGAACTTCACAGCACACGGACTTCTTAACTTGACCATGATTAAAACCTCACACGGCTACCAATTTGGGCCCATTTGTAGTGCTTATGAAATTTTGCAGGTTCACCCATGGGTTCAAGGGACAGTGCAAGCAGAAGGTAGGTTCTACTCCAAATCTAAGAAGTCCTAAACATGCATGTGTACATATAGACTAGCAAAAATACATTAAAGGATAACATGCACTTGTAACTCTTTACAAGTAGGCACAAGCACAAACATTAACAGAACCTAATTAAATATTGAAGTAATTTCTAAGATTTATGCAACAACACATCAACATCTTAACCTGCATGTTCCTGTCTTTTTTCATATGCAGTGGATGTCGTCGTAGATGTGAGGGATGAGTTATTGAAGGCCAACCAAAATAACAAGGTGTTGAGGAGCTGGTCTGGTGACCCATGCCTTCCTCGTCCCTGGCATGGTCTGTCTTGCAATTCCAGTAGTGGTTTCTCAGTCATCACTCAGCTGTAAGTTTATTAAATAATGAGCACCACATCCATTGATGTGATTCTTCCCAAGAGTTTGATAACCCAAACATTGCATGATATTAATTGGCTCCGTCTCTTGGTCATCACGCGCCTCAGGGATCTCTCTTTCAGTAATCTTCAGGGACCACTTCCTCCCAGTATCACTAAGCTAGCCCACCTAAATGAATTGTATGATCTACCACAACTCTCTACTGCATATATCCTGTTCATGATACTACTGAAGCTAATCCTAATCCTGTGTTGCTTCTACTTGTTTGCATTATATAGGAATATGAGCAACAACATCTTCACCGATACCATCCCAGCATTTCCATCTTCCTCCACATTGACCTCGGTGTACAGTCTCTCCCATTAAACTAAATTTGGAGAGCTTTACTAATTATTTCCAGCATATTAGCTTCATAGTCACTGTCAAATTCTTTAAGTATTGCCATTTTTAAGGGAACAAGTTATATAACGCAAACAGCATGATAATATTTTTAATCCTTCCTTAGTCGATTGATTTAAAATAAATTTTTATTAGGGATCTGAGCCACAATGATCTCGAGGGAACGATCCCAGCATCACTTGCCTCACTACCACATTTGTCATCATTGTGAGTTCTTTTACATATCAACTGAGTGTTATATACCAACATAATCTTAATATGGGGTAGTGTATCCAGAAACTGTGCTTACTTCAGTCTTCCTTCTCATTCACCAGATACTTTGGCTGCAATCAACATTTTAGAAAAGAGATTCCTGCAAGCTTTAACAGATCAAGACTTGCAACAGAGTATGAAGTTTGTGCCTTACAATCAGTAATCATTTTGACGTATTGATCTGAAAGAGAGTCAGAGAGAGCCTCACTTTACTCCTTTCTATCTTATCTGCATTTCAGCAATGGACTGTGTGGTAGTCGAGGATCGTCTGGTTCAGCACAAGGAATTGTCATAGGTACAATTGCAGGTGGATCTGTCTTAGTTATGGTTGCAGTTGGAATATACTTCCTCTTCTTTTACAAGAAGAAGATGGCTAAGGGGAAATTTAGTGCTAAAGGACTACCAATGGCAAAGAGTGAGTCACTATCCCTTCTTGACTCCAAGATCTCATGACTACGGATTTACTACACTATAAAAATTATTCAAAAACCATGATACTAATACTAATATTCATTCTCCTATAATTGAGACTACGAGAAACTGTGGTTATCATTACAAGTATTTTAGTTCTTGGGGCTACATAAAGTTTGTCTCATGAATGGCATAGCCACTGATGTTTTCTGTCTATGTTTGGCTTTACAAGGAGAACTAACTTTGAGTTGAAAAATCATAAAATGCAGATGCAGTTTATTCGATACCCAGCATGGATGAAATTGTTTTGAAATCAATATCTATAAGGGCTTTTACTCTTGAGAACATAGAAACTGCCACCCAGCAGTACAAAACTTTGATAGGCGAAGGAGGCTTTGGATCTGTTTACCGTGGAACTTTAACTGATGGTCAAGATGTAGCTGTGAAGGTTCGCTCAGCCACTTCAACACAGGGAACTCGAGAATTTGACAATGAGGTACTGTTCACTTTCCTAAGTATTCTAAAACCACTTACCCATCGATCCAAAGAAGAAAGAGCACTTGTATCATCCAAGTTCAATTGGGCATCTTTCCTCCTTTCTACACAGCTTATCACTTTCTCGGTAAGGCTATTCCAAAGATAAATACGGTACCTTATCCTCCACTAGTGCCCACCTCTTAAGATATGTTTTTGCCCCCCATGTATGATTCTCGACCTGACACAGTTAAGGCATTAAAGAGGGTGTGAATTTCGCTCCTACACCTTCCTAGAGGATTTCACTAGTAAACTGTGACACCGATGGCTAATCATGTTTCCCCCTCAAATTAATATTTCACCACTATGACTTGAACTTTATGTGTCCTCTTGATTCACGATGACTACTAATGACTAAGTTTACCACAATAGAATGTATATGCTCTCACTTAAGATGCCAGCTGAAAAGTATCATGTAACGTTTTCTACAGCTGAACCTTCTCTCCACTATTCAGCACGAGAATCTGGTTCCTCTTCTCGGCTACTGTTGCGAAAATGACCAACAAATTCTTGTTTATCCTTATATGTCAAATGGCTCACTACAAGATCGCCTCTATGGTACTTCCCATATAAACATTATGCTCTTTCAGCTCTGCGTTGTTATATGTTATTTAACTTTTCCTTCAATTCGTTTAACAGGTGAAGCAGCCAAACGGAAAACTCTAGACTGGCCAACAAGACTATCTATTGCTCTAGGAGCTGCTCGAGGTAAGTAATAAAGACATTGTAGCATTACGATATTTGTTAAGCTTTAATTTGCCAGATACCGCATAAGAAAGGGAAGGCAATTAACCACGATTGCCCCCGAATATGCAGAGTGCTCGGGTATAACGAAAAATATGCTCATGCCGTCTAAAGCCACTGCTCTCACACTCAAAACTTGCATCCTCACAAATTATGTAGAGGAAAAATCAATTATCAGCCAAAACAAACATTGACATTCAGAAGAATAATCTCATTACTATTCCACTCATGACTTCTTACTTGGAATAAAATGGGTTTGAACATTTTCGAAAGCAGAAATTGACATGTCAAAGAGGTAAATAACAGTTGGAACTTAAATAGATGAACATCAAGTAGAACTGAAGATAACAAAGTGCACATAATAGCTTGGGAAGACAAATACTCTAAAGATCCCAAAATTAGAAGTTCAGCAGGATGCATCTTTAGGAAGGATTAAGATACCTTAGGGAGGTTTAAGACTTCATGAAATCACTGTAGGAAGTTTTAGTGAGAGTAGAAGTCATGTAAATAGGAATTTGTTTGACATATTTCATATCAAGCTCAGGTCTGCTGCTTTGGTAAATCAAACAACAGATTTTATTCTAGACTAAAAATATATTTTAACATGAAACTCACCTGAGGGCTGTATTGAATACTGAATACCTTCATTGTTATTGATCTTTATTTAAGTGTAACTGCAGTTGGAAGTGAAGCTCATGTGTAAGATACATAGGCACTAGTCCTTCCCCTTTTCAGTAGCA
Source organism: Escallonia herrerae (assembly GCA_033070095.1). NCBI lineage: Eukaryota > Viridiplantae > Streptophyta > Magnoliopsida > Escalloniales > Escalloniaceae > Escallonia > Escallonia herrerae. Next base: position 8,512 of record JAVXUP010001366.1, on the reverse strand, counting down.
AATGGCAATCAGTTTTCATACAAAACCAGAAAGTGAGACGTGAAACATAGTAGTCACAGCAAAGTAAATTTCTGGCTGATGCAAGAACTGCCAGGGTCAACCAGGGTATTTTTGGAGTTAGTAGTAATTACTTTTGTTCATTTTGGTATTTGGAGTTTCCCTCGAGCCTGCTTTCATTTTCTTCAGCATACATAGAGTGTACATGGTTTTGACCCCCACTATTTAGATAAATTTTCTTATGAAACTTGAGAAGAAAGTAGAAGGAAAAATGAGAACCAAAGACAATGCTTTCAGCAACCACTTATCATGATTTTATTAAATAACAAAGTTGTCGCCCTGGTGGACTAGAACTATTTGAACACAGAATAACTACTTAAACATGCTATAGGATGCCTGCATCTGAGCTCCTTGGTTGATTGGTGCATTTCAGTTAAAATTGAATGAGACAAAAACAGAACAGAAGTGACAGTACCAACGGAGAAAGGGGGAAAACAAAAATAAGAAGAAGGAAATCTAAGAACGGGGGATTGGAGAATACTAAGAGAAATATACACAACAATTTCAGAAACAAGATGATCAATGGTGAACAATTGTATAAGCCGCTATACTGATCTTAAATATAGGCAAATTAACAAGCCAAAAGAACTAAATAGTAATTCCATTCACTGAAGCTCTGATTGTAACCAATGGACCCAGGCTTGCTCCCATGCTTGTCATAGACAAGGATACTCTTCTGTGGCCTGACAATTCCTATACCTCAAATTGTGAAGCATGGAAGGCTGCATCATAAGGGATCTACTCCCACAAAGAAAGGGGTCACCGCAATAGAACTGGCCACCTTCAGAGACAGGGAGATAGGATGACATAAATCAGAATAAGGTGTCAAAATTCCAGCAATATGGAATCTTGGTCTACTTGAAGTGAATCCATCCCTGAGTTTGAAAGAATGCGACATCATAGTTGATATATGTAAAATGTAGCTGTTCATCTCTACAAGAAAGATTATTTTCATCTTTCAGGTTTGACCTATCTTCACACGTTTTCGGGGCGCTCCGTCATACACAGAGATGTCAAATCAAGTAACATACTCCTGGACCAAAGCATGTGTGCCAAGGTTGCAGATTTCGGATTTTCAAAGTACGCTCCTCAAGAAGGGGATAGTGGTGCTTCTCTAGAAGTAAGGGGGACAGCTGGATACCTGGACCCGGAGTAAGTATGAACCTTTTGTCTCCTTTTTCCTTTTGTGGACTAACATCGACATATGGGAGTTTTCTACTTTGAAAATTTAAATTGACTTTGCTACATGAACAAATGATTCAGTTTTTCATGGCTTAATTTTTTCGAACTCTTCACCATGAAGATGCACTTGAAAAATTTTAAGGTCCAAGATGGACCACATCTTCTAAAAACCTCTACTATGACAAACGATCACTTCATCATATCGATTTTGAACAGTCCAATTCCCTAAAAGATCATAAATATGTGTTATTCAGGTACTATTCAACCCAGCATTTATCTGCAAAAAGTGATGTATTTAGTTTTGGAGTGGTGCTACTTGAACTGATAAGTGGTCGAGAGCCTCTCAACATACATAGGCCACGAAACGAGTGGAGCTTGGTTGAATGGGTATGGTGCAATTTCAAGCTTTTACAACCAATACAAACATGCTGCATATACTTTAGCATCATATCTAACAATGAGCAAACTTTAACAGTTTACAACTCGATGAAACCTAATTCCAAAATTTATCAACTCTTCTAACTTTTATATTTTGATTTTTATGTCTTCTATCAGAAGAACTTCACCACAGAACTCCTCAGCTTACTTGCTTATATAAGGAAACTCAAGGAAAAAATGAACTGCATAACAGAACATCTAGGAAACAATGTATATGAAACATCTAAGAGATATAGCAGATAACCGAATTTTCAATAGGATCACAAGGTATATTTCCTCTGCGAAATGGCAGCGACAGGCTAAAAACATTATCCTTTGTTCTGTATATTCCCTCCCTGTACACTGTCCATAACCCCTTGGAATCCATTTAGTGTATTGTTTTTGTTACTTCCAAAACAGAAAATAGCAACGAATATGTACAACATTCATAAAAGCTACTTTAGTATAATCTGAATACTAGAAACTTAATGACAAGCAATTACTATGCTTTGATTTCAGTAAAGCCAGAGGTGATAATGGTTAAAAAGTTAAATAGTCCTATTTGCTCAGGTATTCACTATGGGTTAACAAATCTGGGCAATGTCTTTAATCAAAGTCTGGCAATTTACCGCTAGCTATAAGTATTTTCTGATATACCAACGAGTTTTCGGGTGAAAAATATTAGGTTCAGCATGTCTACTTTAGCCACTTAACCATAAGAAACTACAATGAGTAAATACAGTTGAGTTCTTATCTCTGTTCTCTAGTTATCTTCAAGAGAAAGTTATGAAAATTCCTTCATACAGGCTAAACCTTATATAAGGAACTCAAGAATCGATGAAATAGTGGATCCTGGCGTAAAGGGAGGGTACCACGCAGAGGCAATGTGGAGAATTGTGGAGGTAGCACTTGTGTGCATTGAGCCCTTCTCAGCTTATCGACCGTGCATGAGCGACATTGTCCGGGAGCTGGAAGATGCTTTGATCATCGAGAACAATGCATCTGAATACATGAAGTCCATCGACAGCTTTGGAGGATCCAATCGCTTCTCCATCGAGAGACCAATTGTCATTCCACCAACCCCAACTCCAACTGAACCTTCCCCTATCATTTCGCAACCTGCTCCTCCACAACCAAGATAATTATTTGGGTGGAGAGATACCCGAAATTGCGAGAGATAGTCAGTTTAGTCATATCACATGATTAATGATCAAAGGGAAAACGAGGTTGATTCCTCAGTTCTGCTCTTTAAGACTTCGCACCTTCATGTCCATTCAATTTCATAAGCCCAAAAAGATCTTCAGGTACTGTTTGCAGGGAGTAGGCTTAATTCTTACTCTTGGTCACTCAACTATGGGTCTTTTGGAAACTGATGGAGTAAATATGCAGCAGAATGTAATCATCAGACCGAGTTGATAATCAACCAGAATGCTTTGAATAGAGATATTAAGTTTTGAGTTTTTGGGTCAGTGGAAAAAAGGAAAGATAGTGTCTAAATAGTGGATTCACATCACAGGCATTGAAATGAGAAAATAGAACTTATTGACAATACAAATCTAGAACAGCCTGATAAAGTTATAGAATGAAATCAAAAGAAGAATTAGTTAGAGAAGAAAATATTAACAACTGCTGGATAAACTTGTTTTCTTCAGTTGCCCCCAGGGGAAGGTTGTGGGGTCTGTCATCTGTCACTAAAGCAGGCACTTACCTGCTAGCAGTTGGTTCTATCTACAGGAGAAAGAATTTTACCATCTCGAGAAAGGTCCTTGACCTTTTGAGGAATGTTTGGAGGAGTTCGCATGGTGTGGACATGGATAATTAGCAGCCAAAAGTAGAGAATTTTGACAATCATACAAAACCAAAAAACTCTGCTTACTTTAAGGACTATATTATCAGACAAAAGATTCTGCATTTTTTTAACAGGGGAGTCTTCCGGTTTAATGTAGACTCCAAGCTTGAAAAAAAATACTGATATGAGGGCATTACCCAAACATCTCTCCTCACCTCCCCCTTTCTTCCTAGTATATTTTAAGAGATTTCAGTCCAAACAGGAATATGGTACACCAGAGTCTTGCTAAGAATAGTACTGCCATAATGAGAAATTAGAAAGGGCCAGAAAGAAATCTACTATCAATGTAGAGCCAAATGGACGAAGCGAGAAGTAATCTAGATGCTAGAAGAACCTCCAAACCAGTCCAGCTATATGCTAGGCAAAAATATTAACAAATAATAACTTTAAGTTATGAAATGTTTAGAACTAGGAATCAAATGGACAGTAGCTTCTGGCTCAAAAATTTCCGCAGAAATACAGGAAAAGAGAACATAAAGCAAATATTTGATTTTTGGGGTACTTACGCAATAAAAGAAGCCAACAAATGAAAAGTATAAAGTTGGTTTTCGAGATACCTACAGAAACAACTTGGTACTTCTAGTGCACATCAGGTGCTTCGTCCATGTCTCAGATATAGAGGTAAGCCTGATACTTCTCAGACGTTCAAATAGAATGCTCGTATATATTATTTTGGATATTCATCTTCTCTGCATCGCCTATCCCGGTTTCAGGCCTCGTATCCACATCCAAATTGAAAAACTCTAAAAGTTTTGTCGAATCCAGAAAAGTGTTGAGAACTTAAGAACAATGTGTGCATAACATTGACAGCAGGACAGCTGAAATCGTGTTTGCAATTTGTGACAAAGACTCGAAAGTGTACAGTAAGGGCAACATGGTTCTGATTTGACTACGTTGGAAGAGGGCACGGCCAATACATTGCAGTGCAATGAATTCAGGCCTAACAATTGATATATCAAGATTACAGAAACAGGACAAGAGGACCCAAAACACGGAATTCTTTCGACTATATTATGGACAATCAGCTACACAATAACTTCAGGCTCTATTCGATAAAACACAAGGAAAATGACAGCAGATATATCACATCACACAAAACAAAGCAATCTGTTCACACTCCAGATGACAGAATGCTTACAAGTAAAGCTCTTTCTCTACAACGACATAATCCAGGAAATCAGGGCGTGAATAAAGATGGATTTGCAGTCGCAGTACCCACTTGCACTTCAATCAGTTCTAGACGACGTTCCAGCGTATCAAGCTTCTCGTTCAATGAAGCTAATTTGCTCTTCGTCGTGGCCTCTGAAAATAAGAAATTGATCTACGGATTGAAGGTAATAAGATTTGAAGTTTCAGTATACTTTAACTTCTAGGCAGCAAGTTTTACAAAGCAATGCTACATGGAAGACTCTGAATACACAAAACATCCTCATAAACGATGTATAAGCCACCTAAAACAACATAAAGACTCAAGGTCTTTCGCTCTTTCTTTTGAGTAATGGATCCATATGCTAGACACCCATACCCGAGAGCCCCTTGCTTTGTTTTAGCTTGCCTATCTAGCTAGATTGCACGTTGTGGATGCAAACAAGGCCTTTTGTAACTTATAATGATGCTGTTGAAGTAATGAAAATATTTGGGACTGTTTTGCCCTTGTGTTGAAATTTACTCTTTGTGCATTGCTTTATGCAATGTTGATGCACTATTGGCTATAAATTGTTGGGATTGGTTGGCGGACTCTTCTTGCGAGCGGCAAGACGAGTGCTACACACGGTTTCCTTTGTGCCATCAAGGGCCACCGTATGTCAGCTGCAAACATGATAACAGCGGTAAACCAAGGAAGTAACAGCAGAATCTTGAAAATATATGGTTCTGTGAACCCAAGTCCTTGAAATTAAGGTTTAGATCTCAGTTGCACGAAGCGGGGGAGGGGGCGGGGTGGGGCCGGGACCAAGAACGGGGACGGGGGAGCGTAAGCACCTGGAAGAATCTAAGGCTGGGAACAGCTTGAATAAATTAATTTGTAAAGAGTACTACCATTTGTTCAATATATCTTACACTTAATTATGGTGGACACATTTTTTTTCCTCAAGAGTACCATAAGCGACAATCATTTGTTACTTTTACTCGTCACGTCAAGTGGCTAACAGCAACTTGTCTTTGAAAATAACAAATGCAAAAGTAGTTCTGATGTTGTTGTTCACTTCTCAAGACATTTCTAGGCAGCACATCTCCCATCAAATAGGGTTAGACATGGGGCCAAAAATGAATTGAGAGAGGGAGGGAGGGAGCGCACTGAAGTGACAAGCTTTGTTCTCTCGATGAGGGCTATTAGCAACGGACAAGGAGGCTTCAAGGACTTGAAAGAAAAGGAGAACAAACAATCAAGTCAAAAATGGCTTAACTATAAGGTACTCTCTCACTAGCTCCATACATCTCTGTCCAGTTGACGGGATCAAGTCCTATGTTAACTTGGACGGGATCCCATGGAGCTCCTAACTTGGGATTGCAAAAGTGAGTTTCTGAGAGAGAAGCGTCACCATATGAGGGGTTTCCTGCTACTAAGATTCAGATTAGTCCAATGCATAGAACATTTCCTAAGCCAAAACTCTTACCAGAATCGACGCAATAGAGCTCCAAAGACAATGAATATCTCATTGAAGTGTGTCCAAGAAGCAGACGACACTAAAATCTTGAATAACCGTCCCTAGTCCAACGAGGATGGTTAACCCAGATGTCAACCTTAATGCAGATCAGCAGTCTATCAATTTGTTAGATTTCCTTTTTTAACTCGTTGATTTAGGATGCCACAAAGAACATCCTTGTGTAACTCCACACGGTGTAACTTTAGAGCTGGGCATACATCAAAGAAGTGAAAATTCTCCTACTTTTTTCTCTTTGGAGAAACAAATTGACTTAGCTGTTGCTCTGTACATGCTTCAAAATCATCAATCAGTATATCCTTAAAAGTATGCATAATCAAGAGAACTCACGAACTTTCGTATCACGGATTGACATACTGACACTGTGGCATGGAATCGAAAATCACCGATCACCAACTGGGTAACTCTAGTTTCTCAATTTTAAGCAAAAGCGCTGAAAAGATATGAGGGATCGAATTAGAAGGCAAAAATGGAGGTGTGTGAAGTATTGGCGTACCGAATTTGACGAGGAAGTCAAAGAGAGCACGAACATTGTGGGAAATCTGGGAGATGAACTCGCGATTGTCCCAATCGGCTTGCACTGCTATCCCGACGTTCACTGCCTCCGTTATTCCCCCTGCTCGAGCCATTCTCTCTTCCTTCAGAAGTTCTGCCTTCAACTTTGCGAAGTAGACACACGATTTGATAACGGTATTGGCAGTGACCCTTTTTCGGTTTATACAAGTAAACGAGGTATTCTTTTAGAGACAAATAAGGACGCGAAAAGCAAAAAATTGTTATCTCGCCACGTAACTAAGTAAATGTCAATATATCCAACAACGATTCCCTAGCAATTAGAATTTATAAAACCGATTGACTGCCTTGTTTTTTTTTCTTTCTACTAATATTAGACTTTTATCACCTTATTAGTTAGTCATAATAGTTAAAGTAATTTTGACTTTTAACAAATGTTTGCTTTGACATAATTGTCAAAGCAAACATTTGTTAAATTGTGGTGGTGGATACAGCAATTTCGGTCGAAGAATACAATAATCTAGATCTGGGCGCAGATCTGTGAACGCCATATTTTCTCAGCGTGCTTTGGCCGGAATCTAGAGTCGTCGGTGCTCTTGGATTAACCAGAATCTGGACAGAAGAAAGAAAGGAAAAGATCTAAGGTCACTTTTGATATATCATAATATATTTGTATTGTCCTAAATTTTTTTACAGTTCCCTAACGGAAATAAATTTTGTGTGAAACAATGACAAACCACAGAGGGCGGGGAGTAATAAAAATACTTAGGTAGAGCCATATATAATTTAAAACAAACCTCAAGAATATTGTGTACAATTTATCCTTTATACTTCTACTTAAATACTTCGTCCCAGCTCTTGTCAGAGAGTCCATAAATAACACACATTCCCTTGTGAATTCGATCTCAAATTACTTTTATTATCCCCAAAAGACGAGGGAGAAAGACTTGGAAGAAACTCTCAGTAAGGTTTTCATATTTCCATCCCCAAAACAATCACAAACGAGAGAAAAAGCAACGAATGCCTCCTTTCACGATTCAACTCACAAAACAGTTTTATAAGCCCTTGGTCATGACAATCCGTAGATCACACAGTAGTCAATTTCACATCATCGTGCCTTAAGTTGCCATCTTTCGACCTTCAAGGGGCTATGTTTGAAAGGTTTGAGGGAGAGCTGATAGTGCTTCTCCTAAATTGCACCAACAAAAAAAAATTAGCTTAAAAAGGGAGTAAACAAATTGAAAGATCAAAAACTGGATTTCCCTGAATGATTAGGATTTGGTTGATGTATCCTACCAAATTTAGCATCTATGCACTGTACCATACAGTTCAAACAGCTCTACGGGTAAAAAAAAAAGAGATTCAAAAGAGATAATTCCACTATAATGTTCAAAAAGTATACCAAACATTGACCGTATAATTGCTGCAGCATCGGCCAAACAGCCGTCTTAATTTAAGTCATTTTGCAGCAAAGTGTAACGGATTTTCTTCATATGCCAGGCTGAAATCCTAGAAATTCATGCAGAGGCCGTGACTGGCAATAGTCCATTGTGCCTGAGCAGTGGCTCAGGAGATGGTTCCCTTCCTCGGAATTCCACAAAAACCTGGATATAACACTCAGTATGATCAGAAGAGCGAATGTGGCATTTTAGAGATTAATTAGCATTTGAAGATTGCAAGTTAAAAGGGAGGAAAGCTAGGAACTTTGAACTAACCTCTAGTGGTGCTTTCCCACCTCCAAGAGCAAGTATAGTTTCTCGGAACTTGTGTCCAGTTTCTGTTACTGCCTGTTAGCGAAACAAATCCATTAATCATGATACTTTTTAATGTG
>JAVXUP010001365.1:162500-242859 GCA_033070095.1 Escallonia herrerae | reverse complement strand
GAAAAGAAAATGTAAGTTGATCCGTCACTTTACTTAATTCTGGGTAACTGCCATGTGTAACTTGTAACAAACTACCAAATCATGGTGTGCAGACTGTAATTTTCCAAACTATATTTAGTTGTGATTAGTAAAGAAAAACCTCAGGGATGCCGAATGTAATTAACCCATTCGGGAAAGGAGTAAATATAGCAAGAAAGATCAATACATTTTCAAATAGATGAGGATGAACCGTAGTACCTGTAGGGGAGAGTCTCCTGACATAGGTTTCACACCTGTCACAGAACAACCCATGATCAAACCGTGACGACGGACACCACGGTACCACTTTGGACCTATCCTCTTTAGTTGGACATTTTTGAAACCGGCCTTCTGGAACCACTCAATGTACTCTTCTTCCTTTGGAAAGAGCATCCACACATCTGCGAAAAAGCGAGACAACCAGAAGGTTGGGTACACGGGGCCAATTAAGCAAGCTTTTCCACCTATTTTCAGTACCCTGTATGCCTCCTTGATACCACGCTGTGGATCTGGCCAGTACTCAATACTGAAATAAAGTCATAGAAACACATTAGATAAAGCGTATTGTCAAGAATAATCTCATACGACACATGATCAACGTTCATTTCCACCCGGAATTCTGTGCGAGTCTGTGTGTGTGAATTAAGACCATGCCAAGAAAAAGGTGGATTTTATGAATATAATACACTATCGTCAGCAATGTTTCTTAACTTTGAAAAAGCAAGAAACCAAAAGCTTGGGTAGACAGGGCTAGTTAAGCCACTTATGCAGGCTCATCCACCTACTTTGCAGGCTTCCTTTACACTATGCTTCGGATCTGACCAGTACTCACTATTGGAGAGTTTGATCATAGAATTACGTTCTATACAACTTAGGCTGAAAACAGTCATTTTCATATCACACATGGTCAGCACTCAGTACCACTCTGAACTGTGCGCGTGCTTATGTGGCTCTAATTGTGAACGTTAAACAAAAGCCAAGAAAAAGATGGATTTTGTTAATACAATTATCATCAAATAATCCGCTACTCCAATGCAAAATTGATATATTCTTGTAGAATTACTAAAACAAGCAAATCATATTGCATTTCATTTCATGTTAAACTCTTAGGCTTCTAACATAAACTAAAAAAAGTACCATGAATGAAAACCGAGGAAATTACCTTCCGGCGGAAACGTATCGATCCGCATAATCAGTGGGAAAAGGCAGGTCCTCAGCATCTCCCTCAATAATTTTGCACTCCTTCAACGCCTCCTTCTGCTTCGCCCTGGCAAGCTGGTGAGGCGACTGGTCGAGAATCGTCACATTTTTTGCATCAACGCTCTTGACAATGCCAAGGGTCGTGAACCCGGTCCCACCGCCCACATCGACCACAATCATGTTCCTATCATAAAGATCGGCCGGCTCGAGCGCTTCGTCCCTCATGTCCTCAGTCCAGTGGCCAGGATTTATGACATGGTCATACACAATTGACAAAAACCTGTAGAACCAAAATGCCTCCTTTTTGTGCTGTATAAATCTTGGTTGGGAAGCAGGCCTGGATGAGGATATGCTGCATTTGGGTGCTATGATTTGGGCTGCATGAGTTGCTTTTCTAGCATATGAGACTAAACCCTTGTAGGGAAAGCGGTTGCCAGTGAATTCTGAACCATGAAAAGATAACCCAGATGGGGATATGGTGCTGATCAGCTTCAGGGTTTCAGCTCCGTTTACTACCGATGAAGCCATGGGTTCTCTGTTGAGTTAAAATTGTAGAGTTTGGGAGGAACGGAATGCAAAACCCAGATGGATGTTTCAACGGGAACGGTGATTAGGGGTTTGGTTTGGGGTATTGCATGATTTTGAATGAGGGGTTGAATGGAACTGCGAGTGTGAAACTTGGGGTTACCGGAATTTGCGGATGAAGGTGCAAAAGTGTGCAGTCAGAAGAGAGAGAGTTTGAGGATGTCTTCGGGTGCATCGACGAATGAGAGAGAGCGGAGAGAGTGGAAGTGTGCGTGCGTGCGTGCGTGTGTGTGGGGCTGGGTGGGGGGTGGGGGTTACACTACGGCACTACCGCATGTTGGATGTACAAACAAACGGGGAACTCTGGAGCATTTTAGAGGATAGGGGATCAAAAGCTCAAGTGGCAAGGGGACCTCGACTAGATAATGACGCCGTTCTAAGACAAGGATTGGGTAGTTATTTAGCAGGAAGTAGGGGAAAAACTGAGCGTCACCCAGAAAAGGAAAAAACTAATTATTGTCGCGCTAATATAAGAAGAATCTGATGAGAAAGAACTCAAATTCTGAAGTGAAAGAAGCAAGAGAAATATAACAAGGTTCAGTATGTTCTTTGGTGCATTGGTCCTTAAGCCGACGTGAAAATACAATACGAGTGATGATTGCGAGCTCGTGACATTAGTAAGAAACATATAGATGCTGACAAAGGGTTTAACCTTCCTCCTGCAATACCAAACTTAACATTCTTCTAAACATACAGGCGAACAAGACTAGTCCATGTCCAGTAAAAAGTGTCCCATTTCATGTTTGGCATCAAACATTCAGTTTGTCCTGAAAGTAAAGCTTAAACGAAGCTCAGCGAAGTCCGGGACACTTAGAGCCAGATCTCCGGCGAATAAGGTTCAGTAAACCACCAAGTCTCAGACAAAAGTCACAAAACGACCAAACCTGAACTTCGAGCGTCAAACTAAGTGAAGCTCCTGAACTTTGATCACTGGCAAACAGTCTGGAAGAACACCTGCGAAGACATTGAATTTGAACCCCACATTTTTAACTAGCAACACTTCTATATACTGCATGTCCCCGGTTGATAAATGAACCCCGAACCAACCTCCTCAACGGTTCCATCTCCGGTTAGTTCCCAGTAACAATGCACATTACTCCTGGCTACCTTGTTACTCCACAAGACAAGATCTATTGCCTATCACCGCAACGGTTTACGACGTACTAGTGTCTCAAGAAACGTGCCCTTCAGTGATCCCTCAAACAGAATGACCTGAGCATATGGTTTTATCGTGTATGGCATCGAAGGCCGCTTGGCTTGCCACAAGAGAATGTCTCGAACCTATCATCCTCAGACCTCATACTTTTGCTGCCCGTGACCACCAAAAAAGAATCAATCATCATTTTGTTCGCTGTCACTGAATTTTGGTTAAATGAACATAGACAAGAAAAGTTAAGACCGATCCTGGATCATCTAGAGCTCCAGTGCTTCTTTAGTAGAACCAACTTTAAAAGGTTTCAACTTAGAAAGGGAATTAGCACAAAAGAACATTAGTCTACTTACCAATTTCTGTATCTTATGGGGATGTAGGACGCCTTTAACGATCAGTTTACATGTAGTTTGGTATCTCAGATTAGAGCACCTTCAAGCAAACAACTAATAACTGGGGACACTTTTTCTAAGCAAGAAAATGGACATAACATGATGCATACGTAGTACTAACAAGTAGGCCTAATGTTGTTCCCTTCCCATCCGAAGAAACGTCAAACCATCTCCTTCCTACAAATATAAGTACCATCTGAATGAAAGAGCCCACCTGACGAGAAATTAAACATCTATATACGTGAAGTTTCAGAAGCAGCTATATTTGAGAAATCGAAATTTCGTCTGATGTTGAACTTGGGTTCTCCTTGTATGCTATATAGGGTGGATTATGGTCTTCCTGTGCACCAGTAAAAGAATGTAAGCCTACATGCCTCATGACAAGTCGGATGGTTTCTTTACTGCACGGAGCTGGGTTGAGTTTTCAAAGCAATGGTAAAAGCCGTAATGTGGGTATCTTTCATACCACGTGTCTTGCTTGACATGAGTGTCCCAGTGTTCCCCGCAGCTGCTCTTTCCGTACTTGTGCACCCATCCAGAACCATTATGGCCTTCACCCCATGTCCGATTCCAACGTTCTCCATACTTGCCTTTCCACCACGTTTCTCCCTGTTTCACCCCTTGACCCTCTGGATTAAAGTGCTCATCCCACTTATCACCCCATTTTGTCCAGCCATCACCCTCAGAACGTTCAGCCCATTTGTCAGTGTATTTCGTGCTGCCACCTTGCCCATCGTACTTTTCACCCCACCTGCCAAAGAGAATGTTGAGTACTTACTAGAAATTAGGAAGTGTAGCAAACAAATGAACCAGAAAATCAGCTTGTCTGTATATTATTGGGAGACACTACACGCACTAGATTTGTATTTTGGTGGTTAAAACTTTTCCATTGGTTCTGTAGTTGCTTTCTATCTTTTCACGATTGAGAGGTCAAGATGACTAATGACTACTAAGAAGGTGAGAGATAACAAAATGTCAATGGCAAGCTTAACCATGAGAAGGACGATGTAACCATGAGAAAGTGCATAGGTACCTTTCATGCCAAACATGAGCATGACCAGCCTCAAGCTGTGTGTTAGGGTCAATGCTGCACCACTTGTGGGCCCATTTCTCTGCTTGGCCAGCACCGTAATTTTCCCACCATTTCTCATGCCACTCACCACCTAAACCATTCTTCCCCCACTTATCTGCAGTTTTCTCAAGATGCACACACCCATTATTCTGCAAAAAGTCCAAAATACAGACCACCTTAGCCAAGTAAACATGATAGTGTGCAATTTTTGAATAATAAATTCCAGATCATATTCAATCTGACATCTCCCAATATCTGACTCTTAAGCATTAAGTTGCAAGGTAAGACATAGGCTAGCCTTTCTAAATGCCCTTAGGGATGTATCATGAAATTTTTAATACAATCAGAATTACAACTTAGGTTTAACAGAAATTGGAAACGAAAAAAGAGAATAGCGAACAAGCTATTGTTGTAGCATGGTAATGGCATTATAGTTAGAGATGACTCGAGGTCTTCAATACAACAGTCATAGTTGTCCCAAACCAAGAAAGTAGGAACGACGAAAACAGGAAAAGGATAATGAAGAAGAAAGAAGATAGTGCTTTGGCCGCCAAGGTGGAGACAGTGATCAGATCTGTGTGCAGCTATGTTGGCGAAAAATTGCAAAGCATTTGCTCACATCTGGTCTATCCCTCCTAGCACCCTGCATAAGCAGTTTTGGGACAAAAAGGGAAGAAGACATACAAAAAAAAGGAAGAATACTCACTAGATGCATATCAATTCGGCAGAACTAGTCAAAAAAATAATCTTGGTTTCTATAATTTCCAAGTCATGCATATTGCATAAGAATAATGACATAATGTTGTCGAATGAAAACATTTGGCTTCTTTTTTCCAACTTTATAGTGATTCTATATCATTTCAATGAACATAAGTGTGTCTCAAACTACTTCTCAATTCATGACAATCGGATGACTTCTAACAAACTGTGGAAAACAAGTCAAAAATCTACATCGAAGCTTGCACTTGTATTTCCCTGGGAAGCAACTCGTATTTTCAAGAAAAAGAGTCGTAATTTATCTTCATCATGTCTTATTATTTTTAATTTTCTAAGAAGGAAAGGAAAACGGCAGCGAGTAGTTTGGGTAGAGAAACAATAAATGTAGATTTGCAGAGACAACATAACTACCAGATTGTCAATTAGTAAAATATAGATAATGCCTATCACCTGATACATTGACTCTTTCCAGAACTCGCGCCAAACATTTCCTGTAGCATCCCGTCCTGATTTTTCCGAACCAAGTTCCTTATAGTCAAATTCATCGGAAGCCTCCCAATACTTCTCTTCCCATTCAACGGCTTTGTCAGCACTGACACCCCTAGTCAGTGTCCACCTGCAAACCACCCCATCAGCTCTTATTTCGGTTCCTGTCTCCTTCCACCACCTTGATCCATCTGGAAGAATTCCTCTTGATGATATCTCATCCCCCTTCTCCAAAGCATGAGCTGCTTCTGCTGCATTCGTTGAAAAATTAACACCAAGTTCATGTTCCTCTTCCATGTGAGGTGTCTCCCTAGGGTTAGATGCTTCTACTTCTGCAATCTCCATCAGCGACTGAAGAGGTGGAAGGGGAGGGCTGTGGTCACTTTCATGTTTACTTTCAAATGGGATTGACAAAAAATCTACAGATCTTTCTAACTCCATCACAGGGTTAATCTGAGTGGGAGATGGAGAAGCATTTGCAGCTGATTTTATATCTACTTCATCATCAGAACTACCACTATCCAGAGGAGGTACCCAAGACCAAAAATTTGGACCTGGTGCCCCAATTCCAGCAATTTCCAATTGAGACACTGCAGTGCTCCCATTCTGCATACCTGGTCAAATACAAACTTACTATCAACTACTGCCTTGAATGATGATTGAATGGAACAACTTGACACAAGCCAAGTAAGAGATCTTTGAGAAAGAAAGACAAAGCTTCTGCACCTAAAATCAGCTGACAAACACTCGGGGAAAAGATGTAAAGATATCATGAATCTGCGCAAATGGCTAAAAGCCAAAAAAAGAAAGAAGAAAAAACATCTTATCTTCAAGGTACTTGTAATACCCCAGTTGTTCTTGAAGTTGCAGCACTCACATTCTCAGTGCCAGAGCAGTTGATTATCACCGTGGTTACATGTTCGGCAAACATAGAACAAAGAAGCTCTGGAATAACCATGTTACTGAAAATGCTATTCTTAATAGTAATTTACCTTTGTTTTCTCTCGTTACCTCATGCATCATCAACAAGTATTAACTCAAATTTGGACGAGTAAGTTTGGGCACCTCTCAAATGCTCCTTAGTCCTAACCACATTTCATACTTTTTTTGTAAAATCTATATTTGAGATTTAGATTGTTCGATACAGTCACTTTGCTTAAGGACCACAGTTAGCAGCGTAAGGCTGAGACATCTATCCCGTCCTATTTCTACAATGGCGAGAGCCTCGTGCATGTCAATAGCTCTTTTTATGTACTTCTCTAGCACAATAACCTACTAACAGCTTATTTCCCAAACATACAAACGCACTAGAGAAATGTGGTACTAATGATGATATTGGTATTATTCTACAGTTAATCTCCACACTTACCTATAGGATTTCCACTATCAATCTTATCTCAAAGGCTGGTTTTAAGACAATGGCCTCTGAACGAGGAGCTGGCCTGGCTATAGAAGACATCACATCAATCAATGAAGCAGCTCCGCTTGGGGAGATGAATTCCCACTGGGATTACCGGAATTGCTAAATATACTTCTAAAGTATAGGCCGAGTTGCAAAATTTCCAACCTGATATAAACAGTAAGGCATGAGGAAAGAATGCACAAGGTAAATGAGTAGTGAGTTCTATCTTAAGCATAATATTTGAGGGGGGGGGGGGGGGGCGACCTAAAAAGACATCATTCTGTTTCAATTGAGATGTAGCTTAATGGGCAGCACAACATGCAACTTAGATTGCAACCCTAAACCTAATCTTAAACCAGTAGCAAGCAGATTGTAAGCATTCTCTAAGCCAAAGAGCACACCATATCAATCCAACATTCCCATTTCCAAAGGGATACATTAGCCCAAAACAGCAGTAAATACATAGCACTTCCGGCTGCCTCTCCTGGCATTCGCTCTTTTCTTCCATAATTTGACATGTTACATCAGAGTTAAATAAAAACCGAGTAAAGCTCAATTAAAAAAAAAGTCACAGCGGCTCAAATTTTGGAAGTCGGAACAGAAAGCGAAAAGGCAAACTTTCTAAATTACCTCCTTGCTGAACCCCCAAGTCCCCACGCTCCACCGCTGCCAAATCCACAGAACCACCACCTGACTCGCCGGAATCCGCCTCCGCCGCCGGCGAGCTCTCCTTCAGAATAGCCCGGGCCGCCGCAATCGCCGCCGCGGCACGATCAATCACCTGCATCCGCTGCACCCTGTCCCTCTCCTCGGGCAAAACATCCAGAATCTTCTGGAACTCGCTGCTCCTCCTCTCCAGAACCTCCGCACTCTCCTCCCCCTCCGCCACATCACCGCTTCCAACAACGGCGTTCTCGGCGATTCTTTGAAACTCAATCACCTTCCTCTCCCGGTCCACCGCATTCTTCCACATGTCTAGGTACGAGCCCCCACCATCATTTGCAACCCTGATTGCTCTACCTCCTCTTCTGCCCCCGGTTAATTTTGGTTCTAAGGTGAATAGGAGTGGGATTCTGTGTTTGAGAGGTAGCAATAGGGCGGCGCGTGAGGTGGCGCGCGTGCAGTAGTTGAAGTGAGTTGCCATTTTCTTGTAAGCGTGGGCGGTGGAACTGGGCTCTCGTGAAGTTTAACAAGTTTCTTGGGAGGCAAAAAGATTTTTGCTTGAAAATGAAGGAAGGTAGTGATGCTTGTGTACTGACTGAGGACTGATACTACCGGATTTAACAGAATTTTGCAATTTATTTTAATATTTAAAAGGAAAGAAGGGGGAAAAGATGAAGATTACTTGAGAACTGTAAAGCTGAGGGGGATCACATGACAATAAGTTTGTGGTTCGTATATTGTCGGAATCCATGGGCTTAGATGCGTCTTTGGGCCTTTTGGTGGGACTAACATAGATGAACTTCGAATTCCAAATCGAGATATTGAATTTTGATTTTGATTTATTCTTTTTATTTGGAACACAAAAGAATTTAAAGAATAGATTTCATGAGTGTTAAGTTCAAAATGGAATAAAGGTAATGAATGTTAAAACAAGTAAATCATCGGCTTACGATGTGAAAAACTATTGCGAGTGAGTCCGCATCCGCCACCGCCAACATATGGGGGCGGCATGCGCATCATGATTGCGGTGTAAGTGGTGGTGTATCGACACTAATATTGGAAGTGGTGAGGTGGTGGACGTTGCGTTGCATTGGACAACAGCGTAGTGGGTGTGGTTTAGTGATGTAACAGTGTTAATGGTGGTGGTGATATTTAGGTGTCACTCGTGTTAACATTAGTGACAGTAAAGATGGTTATTGCAGTAACTTTGATGGTGGTCATTCTGTGGCATCGGCGATGGCAGGAATGGTACGGCATTGATTTCGCCACTAGTGGTGATGGTGGGCTGTCTAATGATTGTAATACTGGTGGTGGTATTAGACGTTACTAGAGGTGATGTTGGTGGTAATAGTGTCAGTGGCGATAGTAACTGCAGTGGTGGTGGTGATGACAGTCATATGTTGATCAAGGCTGTAGTGTCACTAATGACAATGACATTGGTGGCAACATCAATAACGGTCGTGTTTGTGGTTGAAATGACGGTGTTGTGATGTTCTAACGACGGTAGTGATGGTAAAGGTGGTCGTAGTGGTCATGTAACGTACTAGTAACTGTGGTGGTGGTTGAGGTGGCAACAGCCGGTGGTCGTGGTGGTGTGGTGATAATAGTAATGAACGGATGGTGGTGGATGTAGTGGTCTAACGACAATAGTGATGGTAATAGTAATGGTAGCGGTACTGGTAGAAGTGTAAAATAAGGTTCATAAGTGATAAAGACAAAGGTAGCGCGGTGGTGATAGTCCTTGTAGGTTAATGTGTTGAAAAATTAGTAAGGGGTAAATTAGGGTGAATACTTTTTTTTCCTAAGTAAACTAAAGTTTCATGAAATCCGATCATTTTTCATCGAGTTTCGTACAATAAAAACAAATCTAGTTAAATCCCATGAAATCAACTCCATTTCCTTCTTGAACATTCCAAACAAGTAAACCTTGAACATTTGAATTGAAATTCTACCGATTTTGTGATAAAAAACACTCTTAGGAGGACGTCGATCCAACACTCTAAAGTCATGAAAGTAACCTGACTCAAGTTGTTCTTTGATTTGGACATTCTCAAGATTTAATTACATGGATCCTATTAATTGGATTCTAAAAATAAGTGGGCACGTCAATTTCACCTCTTCCAGATCTGAATACCCATAGCCGTTTGTAACCCTAATTGCTCTACATCCTCATCTTCTTCTACGATTAATAAAATTGGGGAATTTTTTTATCTGAAATAAAATAGGCTGGCAGCACATGCAATGGCGCATGTGTAATCAAAAATTGGAAATTGGGGGGTGTCCTTAAGATATCCTGGGCCGAACTTAGTCTCAATTGACATGCAAACTCGCTCGGACATACTCGTTATTGTCGAAGCCAAAAGAAAGAAAGTTGTGATGGTGTCTCCGATGGATGTAATTGAATTTTTCATTTTAAAAATGATAGACATTAGGGTACATGGCAATTAGTTTGTGGTTCACGGAGGAGCTATGGGCCGGACTGAGATAGCCCTCTCGACCTAGCCCAAGGCTGATACCCTATAGCCCATTGAGGTTCATGCATGATCAATGTTATGTCGACGTAACTGTTGCAATGAAATTCCCAGGCACAACTTTGGTTTCCTAAACATTGCAAGCCATGAATTTTCATCGCGTCGGTCATTTTAGATACAAAAACTGTGTTCAAAGAAGGTCACTATCTGAACAAGATCAAAAGAACGATCGATAATTATTAAACAACCCGAGACAACTTACCCACAGTGTTGCCGCGGACAAGGATACAAGGCACGCTACTAAAACAACACATGATGAAGCAAAGGAACACTTCAGTCCAACGACGACGGGAGGACTACGCATAGGCATCGGGATTCTGGAGAAGGTAGGCTTCGACAACCTTGTACATTCCCATCACTTTTTCCTTTCCGGCCTTGACTTCTTCTTCCTTGAGCTCGAAGTCACTTTTCGTGTAACAGGTTGTCGTCATCTTAGAGACAGTTCCGCCATCAGGCGACGATTCAAACTTAACTACATACGATATTTTCTCGATCTTGTCCTTGATGGCCTCTCCTTCGATCAAAGTGTACTTGTAAGTGTATGTCTTCTCATTGAGCTCATCAATTTGGTGCTTCAAATAGCTCCCTCCTACAAAAATAATACCACATGTCAGAATGAAATGAAGACCTTGTCACTGAATGTGAGACTTAAATGACAACTCAACTGCAGTCTATGTGTCTCGTTAGAATCTCAATGCCCCCACCCGCATCCCAAAGAAAAGAAAATTGTCCAACGAAAGAATTTTATGAAGTAGGAGTGTTTAACCTTCAAAGTTGATCTGCTTAATGCTTCCGGCGCCTCCATTGCCTTGGACGATATCGATGCTCTTAATAGCCTGTGGCAAGAGCTTTGGAATCAAGTTGTGGGAGTCGATGATCGAGGCCTTGAATATCCTTCCTACTGGGATCGGGGAGGTGTGCTCATCGGTGAAGGTAATGACACCCATGATCTTGTATGCTTAAACTCCTTTGAAGTTGGCTTTTGGTTCTATGAGGAACTTGCTCTGTGGACACTGAAGATTGTGAGAGGATGGTATTTATATGTGTAAAGTAGAGATTTTATTGTTTTTGGAGTACCTTCCCATTGGCTCCTTGTACTGTTTGAATGTCGATACTCGGTATGCTATTAACTTAAAAAGAAAATAGGCCAATGCATACTATGAACTCGACAAGATAAGGCATATTAGGCATAGTATGCATGTATTGGTTACCAGAGATATATATAATGTTAAAGCACCTACCCAGTTGTTAAAATAATCAAACCTATGCTTCATTGACATCCACAGCCAAGCCATCTATGAGAAATGCTAGAATTATGTTGAAACATCAGAACCTTGTATAGAAATGATGTCACTACTATGATAATAAGATCAAATGTGCTTATGTTACATATTGCACATCTTAGTGCCACTATAAGAAAACAGGTTTATTGCTACGGACTCATTCTGTAGCTGTAAAGCCATACTCCATAGCTATAGACATGTTGCTACAAAATTAATTAGGCCGTAGCAAAATCCGTTGTGAAATGTCTTTCTTAGCGACACTTTTAGAACGTGTATATAGCAACCTTTGATATCTGCTATCAGTTTTTTGAGCGCCAAATGAAAGTATAAATTTGATAGCAGAAGTTCGCAAAACCGCATATGCCAGCTTCTAACCGTGAGAGAGACCACCAAACTCCGTCAGTACCTCATCAAGGATACATTCGTAGATGGCCAGGCTACCAATATCCATGAACTTGTCCTGTGCGGAGTAAAATATGGTGTTCATTCTATCCCTCTGCTAACCAAATCTGTCTTATTCCATTATCTCTCCTCCAATTTATTGGCTCCTTGGACTAATTCCTATCAAATGAAACTGATATTATGCATTACTGGGGACAATAGATATCTCATAACAGCAAATGGACATTCAAACAGGACATGGAGCAGAATAACCAGGCCATCTTGCCTTCGTCATGCTGTGACCAACTGCTGGCTATTCCAACTATAAATGTCATCGTTTCACAAACTTCAGTCTCCACACAGAAAGTTCCTTGTATAACCAAGAGCCTAGTAGCCACCTTTCAAAAATATTCTCTACATCATGGGTGTCATTACCTTCACCGACGAGCACGCTTCTCCGATCCCAGTATCAAGAATATTCAAGGCCTCAATCATCGACTCCCACAACTTGATTCCAAAGCTCTTGCCACAGGCTGTCAAGAGCATCGATATCGTCCAAGGCAATGGAGGCACTGGAAGCATTAAGCAGATCAACTTTGAAGGTTAACTACACGCCTTGCTCAACCTATTGTTGCACAAGATTTTCAGAAGCACAAGATTATCACGTAGCCACACTTACATTGTGACTTTTTTTTCCATTTTTTTTCAGGAGGAAGTTATTTGAAGCACCAGATTGATGAGCTCAATGAAGACACATACACATACAAGTACACGTTGATCGAAGGAGAGGCCATCAAGGACAAGATCGAAAAGATTTCTTACGAAGTCAAGTTTGAGTCATCTCCCGATGGTGGTGCTATCTCTAAGATGACCACCACCTGTTATACCAAAGGTGATTTTGAGCTCAAGGAAGAGGAAGTTAAGGCCGGCAAGGAGAAGGTCATGGGAATGTACAAGGTTGTGGAAGCCTATCTCCTCCAGAACCCCGACACCTATGTTTAGTGTGCCTCTTATAATTGTACCATTGCTCCTTAATTTGCTCCATCATGCCTGTCTGACTTTTGCTTGTTTGTGGCAGCAACATATGCATAGTTGCCTCTGGTTTTCAATAATATTCCAATCAGAATAAGCATGGTGTTTCTAATGTAAGCACAAAATAGTTCATGTTACTTTTGTTGACTTTCCGTGAGTCTGTAAAATAATAATTCTTCCGTCCTACATAAATTGAACTTTTTTTTTTTTACGCAGATTAAAGATTTAAGTCATATATTGTGTGTTTTTCATTCTACCATTTACATTTAGAGAGAGGAGGAGAAGAAGAAAGTGGGTCAGTAGAGAGAAAGTAAGTTAGTGAAGTATTAAATATGAAAAGAGAAATATAATTAAAAAGTATAAAAAAATAGGTCAGGAGAGAGAAAATGAGTTGGTGAAGAGTTAAATATGGAGAAAGAAATAGAATAAAAATGATAAATATGTAAAAATACCTAAAGAGTATTTCTTAATTTGGATAATGATCAATTTTAATCGGATATTCCAAAAAGAAAATATGATCAAATTTTGTGGGACGGGGGGAGTACGACGTATTACGTATTCACCTTATTCTGTCAAATAATACTTGTTCGGATTGGAAAGCACTCTTTGAATTTAATATAGTATCTAATTAGATGTATAAATCATATGTTACAAGTTCGGCAAAGTCAATTGAGACAAAAACATATATACAAGAAAAGGCTATTGAAAATGGCATTGTAGTTGCAGAACTAAACTTGTATCCATACGGTTCAATACGCCTCCCAACTATATATACATTATAATGGTTCTAACGTTCTCTTTTTCTTTTTTTTCCCCCTTCAACCAGCTTTGTTTGTGATAGGCTGTCTCAAAGCTCGATTCACGATTGCTTTACGTGTAGACTTTATAGTGCATTGTCAATATTATAGAAGGAAAAAACTGATTGCAAGAAGATACTTACAAATTCCATGAATTTCGACAATTAACGATCGCTAAATATTTGTAGTGACTTTCATTAATCTTTTCAGCAATGACTCTTAGTAGCACTTTTCCGGTGTTATTAAATAAAAGTCACTAAAAACGTTTAAGAAAATTAATTGTCACTATTTGAAGAGTTATAGGTATCTTCCTACAATTCAGGTAGCTGCCAAAACTTTTTCATTATGAAATTAGGGGTGGTGTAAAGAGTTTAGCTAGCGACAAATTAAAATACTCCAGAAATTGTAGTTTTGAAGTGATTTGTTGCCTAAGTGTGATGACATTTCTATGTTTGGTCGTTTGCCTCTTCAACGACGCTTTTTTTTACAGCACCCTTTGTGTAACAACAAGAAGGAATTGTGATCCACTTTTTTTTTAGAAAAATATGGGGTGGTCCTGTCCGATGGTCGTGACCATTTTGGGCCACTAGATATCATGTATGTGAAATTTCAATAAATGTTACTGAAAATAAATTAATACTCCATCCACCCATAATTAATTGATTATATTTTCTTTTTGGACTGTTCCAAAAAATTAATCATTTTTCGAATTAAGAAATATTCCTTAAGTATTTTTTTATGTTTACGTTTCTTACACTTTTTTTAGTTTATTTCTCTCTCCGTAATTAATCCTCCACCAACCCATTTTTCTTTCTCCTCGTCCACTTTCTTCTCTCTCACTCTCTTTCTCTCTCTTGGGGTAGAATGAGAAACTTATAAAATATGATTCATATTCTAAATAAGCGTGCAAGTCAAACATGTTTAGTTAATTAGGGACAAAGGGCGTATATCATAAGTCGATTCGATTTGTAATCGGTAAGTGAACAGGGAACCGAACCAAATCGAGATCGGTTTGAAAAATGTGAAACCGAACCTTAAGAGTTTTAGACTTTTTTGATTAAATATGTTTGAGTTGTTCGAATCGATTTAAATAATTTGGTGCTCACTTGTAACTCGTATCGAGCATGTAAGCCATTATGAAACTCGGCCTAAATCCCCGCTTCTCCGTCTTGCTCAAGAATTTGATAGCACAACTGGGCATCGGTCTCTAGAACGGTAGGAAGGAAGGGCTACACGTTCCTCTTCCAGACTTTGATGGAATCGAAAGAATGGCTCAGCCATACAAACTCAGCTTGTATTTGACGAGCTTAGCCCTACAAACCGAGTGATCACCGATAAACAAAGAAAATCTAATTTGACGAGTTTTGGGGCGAGTGCTCATGGTGGAGATCTATCAGGAAAGTTTAGGCCTCGTACGTTTACCATATTCGTTTTCTGTTTTTAGCAATAATGATGAAAAAGATTCTTTTTTTGCGTACTTTTACCATTTTCTGTTTTCGTTTTGGATAAAATTACTCAAATAGTAACAAAAAACTGAAAACACCTGGTGTTTTCAGTTTTTTGTTACTATTTGAGTAATTTTATCCAAAACGAAAACAGAAAATGGTATTTCACTCAAACTTAACCCAATATAAAAGGTGTTTTCAGTTTTTTGTTACTATTTGAGTAATTTTATCCAAAACGAAAACAGAAAATGGTATTTCACTCAAACTTAACCCAATATAAGAAAAAATAGTTAAATTTTTTTTTGTGAAAATAATAAAAGTACAGGAACATGTTTTCAAACTGAATATGAAAATCGTGAAAATGAAAACAGAAAATGAAAACAGAAAACAAATATGGTAAGCGTACGGGGCCTTAGTTCTTTTGCACGATCTTGGGTGGAGGTTTAGAGCCCTTTATATACTATGAAGCTCAACATAATCAATCTGTACAAAATTATAGCTGTTATAAATATTCAAAACAAACTTATCTCACAACTCATATCTACAAGCTTGCTATAATCTCACTAGGAGCAAAGAACTCTTTCAGATTTCCCATTCCCTATACAACTGACTGTTAATGGTGTGATAAAATCATTATGTCCAACCTAGAACCCTATATTGAACCAGCTGTTGAATCAGTTGCAAACAACAATCCACATCCCTCTGCGCCTGCCTGAAAATTTTGGCATTTCTCTCATTCCAAATGATGTATAAAGCCACAGCTAAAGCTACTGTGTTGAGGGAACTCACATCTCCCTTGAGAGATTGCACGTCATTCTTCCAATTGATCCATTCCTTTGGTTGTTCTGATACCATATTAATGGGACGTACAAGTCTCTTTTTAGGATTGGACGTACAAGCATTAAAAGTGTGTTTCAAATGTGGTTATTTAAATCTAAAAATAAAATAAAGTTCATCGTGCTTTAGTTTTTCAAAATATAAATTCCATAACTTGAGGGTTATTGAATTTCCAAATAGTTTTATTCTTTGAACATTGTTTTTCTAAATGAATTTAAAGATTCGTGAACTTAGGTTCATGTATATTCTTTGGATAAGTTTCACCTATCTTTTAGTTCATTGTGTTTTATAGATTCACTGATGAAATTTGAATTGGTATGATTAAAGAACTTATTAAGGCTCAAAGAACATACATTTTTTTACCACTACACAAAGGGGTAAAGTTGATAACAAGAGAAGAGACACAATCTCCACTCGAGAGAAAATTACTTGAACTAAAAGTTTGTTTCAAACTTACACTTTGATCGATCGGAGGGGAATACACGATCCATTGTACAGAAGTACAACTCTCTTAGATGAATAGTGAATGTGGACTTAGTTGAATCCCAAAGATAGAACTAGCAAGGTAGTCTTCCGTTTACATGTATGAAATGCTTCAACTATCTCTAAGAAGTGTTTATGGGCCTCTAACCCTTGGTTCTTTTCAATATTTTAATTTGGGTATTATTGTTCATTATTTCTAATTTTTATGTGCTTTTGTTCTAACAAATTGGAAATAGCGCTACTTCATTAAACGAAGTTTCTAAGACTAATCACCGGAATTTTGAGCTTTTTGATGGAAAGAACATTCAGAGATGGCAAATTAAGATGGATTTTTTCCTTACTCAACTTAAGTTAGCTTATGTACTAATCAACTATGTCCAGCGATTTAGTCCTCGTCTGATCAAATAAAAGCAATCAATGATCAGATTAAAAAGTGGAATGATGATGACTACTTTTATAGATATCACATCCTCGACATAATGTATCCTAAAAAGAGTAAGACTGTTAAAGAGTTGTCGAGTACTCTAAAGTCAGTCTACCAAGCGTAGGAAGCAAGTTCAAAGAAATTTCTAGTTTCCAATTACATGGACTTCAAGATGACTGGTGATAGACCTGTTTCTGTTCAAGTTCTTGAGTTTAATTGATTGTTAATGACATACGTGTGCCTCAGTTATTGTTCTTGATGAGAATTTTCATGTAAGTGCTATTGTTACTAAACTTCCATCAACCTGGAATGAGTACTGAAACAAACTAAAGCACAAAAAAAGAAGAGCTTGCCTTGGATCAACTCATGCAACACTTGCATATTGAGGATGAAACTAGAAATCGTGACAAAGAGCACTACAAGAAAAAAACTTATTAGCGACGGAATTTAGAGATGGAATGAGTTCCATTGCTAAAAGACACCAATTCTGACGGAATTGGGCGATGGAATAGATTCCATCACTATGTTGACTCTAAAAATACTAGAGGGAAAAAATGCGCGGGAAGCAAGAATGAGCGACGGAATTTTCCGTCACAAATAATTTAGCGACAGAATTTAGTGACGGATTTGAGCAACAAAATTATTTCCATCGCTAATGTTGTTATTTTATTTTTAATAACAAAAAATGCTTTTACTAATTATTGAAAAATA
Source organism: Escallonia herrerae (assembly GCA_033070095.1). Classification (NCBI taxonomy): domain Eukaryota; kingdom Viridiplantae; phylum Streptophyta; class Magnoliopsida; order Escalloniales; family Escalloniaceae; genus Escallonia; species Escallonia herrerae. Next base: position 225,250 of record JAVXUP010001365.1, on the reverse strand, counting down.
GAAGAATATACATAATACACATAAAAAACCAAGAAAAAACATAATATGTGTTTCGGCAAAAGAAGAGAAGCTGTGGCGGCAACCTTCACGCCCGTCGCGCCACCATCCCTCCCACTCTGAAGGTTTGTGCGAAGCATATTACTCACTGATGCAATTTCTATAAGGCTGAACTGTCTTCTTTGCACTAACTTTTAGGGATTTGATTTTTGGTATAATCAAATTAGGGTTCTTCGTTCAATCGTTTGGGTCTTCAATCTTCTGATCTTCATCTGAATCTATCTCCTTGCCAGGTAATTTTTCCTCTTCCTCTCACTCTCACTCTCACTTTCACATCTCAACTCTTTCTCTAGTTTTAATTCCTCTCTTTGCAATTATATTTAATTAGAACACTGACGTCATAAAATGTGATTGCAATATAGAAGTTAATTTATTATGTGCATATGTGTTTGTGTTTCGTGTTTGTTTGATGAGAATTTAGATTTTGTTCATCCATCTAGCTATTCTGGAGAGAAAACACGGCTTCTTTTATTTCCTGTTAAGTATTAGGGGAATTAAGCTCATATTTGTCTTGCTTAGCAACATGTCGTTTAAGAACCTCTACATGCCTGGTCTTACTGGTACACTATTTCTATGCAAGTTTTCTAAGAAATTTGACAAAATGTTTAATTGCCACTTGGTGAATTTCCTTAGCATCTGAGATCTGGGTACCTTCCTCATTGATGATAACCAAATTTTATTGTAGTCTCCCAGATTTATATCCTTAACTTGGGCCTTTTGATGACAAAAGACTTCTCCATCATGCACAAATGCGTAATATCGTCTTTGAACTATCTTTTTTTGATGGACAACTTCATGATTATGATTATTTCAGTACTTGAACTTCAATTGGTTCGAGCTTCCTCAAATTTGCAGCAACTCTTATAGAGATATTACTGAGTGCTCTTTATGCTGTTTTTTGAGCTCACATTTTATCTCTTGACCTTTGCACTTAAATGAGTATGATCACGTAAGACAACTTTGTATGCATGTTCAATGTCATGCTGTTATTCTGTGTGGAAGACTGGTTTCCCGCTATTTCTTTAGTGAAAATTGATCTTTTGCACAAACTACTGAGAACTTTTGATGCCACTTGCACTCTGATTGGGCATATGCTCTTTGTGGCTTGAACTTTGCCTTGGGAAAATGTTTTGCGTCGCGTATTTTTTCTAATCTTTCTTTTGCACTCTAGGACCAACCTCGAGAGTTTTAAGGATGTCAGTTGATCGTAGTTGGATGGAGAAAAGATTGGATGATCGTAGGGGCACTACAAGAAAAAAGGGTTTTAGCGACGGAAGTAGTTCCGTCGCTAAAGGTGTTTTCAGCGACTGAATTTTCGTTGGTAAAAACGTTGTCCAAAAAAATATTTTACCGACGGATTAATCTGTCGGTAAAACCATTCCCGACGGGCGTTTAACGACGGTCTTTTAATGACGGTATAAACCGTCGCTAAATGGTTTTACCGACGGATCTTTAGCGACGGGACATGTCCGTCGCTAAATGTGTTCTTAAATACCCAGATTTCTCTCTCTCTCTCTCTCTCTCTCTCTCTCCCCGTCTTTCCTCCCCACCAGTCCCCCACGCCGGCGACAGCCCCACGCCGGCGACAGGCCCCCGCCTCCGTCCCTCCCCACCAGCCCCCACGTCGGCGACAGGCCTCCCCTCCGTCCCTCCCCACCAGCCCCCCACGCCAACGACAGGCCCCCTCGCCACCACCACACCGCCCTTCCCTCTTCCCTCAGATCTGCCGTCCCCATTGCCACATCGCCGCCCCACAGCTACCCCACTACTGCCACAGCCACCTCACAGTCGCACCACCATCGCCACAGTTCCTCCCTCTCCGCCGCACCACCACTCTCTGCCGCTGCCTTCCGTGCGCCACTGTCGTCATCCGCCTCGCACCACCACTGCCTGAACTCACTTTTTTTCCCGGTTAGAAATTATTTATCATATTGAATTAATCTGTTGTTATAATGTAATTGTATGCTAGAAATTAATCTGTTGTTATAATGTAATTGTATGCTATAAATTATTTATCGCATTAAATCTATTGTTATAATGTAATTGTATTTAATCTATTGTAATGTAATTGTATTTGATTTGCTATAATGTAATTGAATTTAATTTGTTGTAATGTAATTAAATTTAATTTTTTGTAGTGTATTGTATTGTATTTAATTTGTTGTAATGTAATTGTAACGATTAAACCCTAATTATCCCTAATTTGTTCCCAAGTAACCCTAATTGAACCAAATTAACCCTAATCAAACCGTAATTATTTCTAATCTAACCAATTAACAGTAATTAACCCCGCGTAACCCTAATTGAACGAATTAATCCCAATTAAACCTGATTAACCCTAACTGAAACAATTAATTGTAATGAACCCCGATTCAACCTAATCTAACCAATTAGCCCTAATTAATCCTGATTTACCCTAATTGAACCAATAAACCCTAATTAGCCCTGATTAGCCTAATTGAACCAATTAACCGTAATTAGCTCCAATTAAACCTGTTTGAACCTGTTAACCTTAAACCCTAAACCTTAATTAAAGCATAATTAGCCCGGATAAACCCTAACTATCCTTAATTTGTTCCCAATTATTCCTAATCAAACCGTAATTATCTCTAATCTAACCAATTAACAGTAATTAATCCCGCGTAACCCTAATTGAACGAATTAATCCCAATTAAACCTGATTAACCCTAACTGAACCAATTAATTGTAATGAACCCCGATTCAACCTAAACTAACCAATTAACAGTAATTAACCCCGCGTAACTCTAATTGAACGAATTAACCCCAATTAAACCTGATTAACCCTAACTTAACCAATTAATTGTAATGAACCCCGATTCAACCTAATTGAACCAATTAATTGTAATTGAACCCCTAATTGAATGCCCTGATCCAACCGAACCCTAAATTGAAATAATTGAACCCCCCTAATTGAACCCTAAATTGAATGCCCCAAATCAACCGAACCCTAAATTGAATCAATAGAACCCCCTAATTGAACCCTAAATTGAAGTAATTGAACCCTAATTAAACCCCAAAATTGAATGCCCTAATCGAATCGAACCCTAAATTGAATGCCCTAATCAAATCGAACCCTAAATTAACCCCTAATTGAACCCTAAATTGAATGCCCTAATCCAACTGAAACCTAAATTGAACCCTAAATTGAATGCCCCAAATCAACCGAACTCTAAATTGATTCAATAGAACCCCCTAATTGAACCCTAAATTGATATAATTGAACCCTAATTAAACCCTAAATTGAATGCCCGTGATCGAACCGAACCCTAAATTAAACTAATTGAATCCTAAATTGAATGCCCTAATATAATTGAACCCAAAATTGAAATAATTCAAGCGCATCAAATATGTGCATTTTGAAAAAAAATTTCCTATTTGAACATTGATAATTTGTTTGATAATTTTAGGTTGTTAATTGTGTATTTGAGAATTGTGATTATTGATCTGTGATTTTAGGTTGTTGATTGATGATTTTAGGTTATTAACTGTGCATTTGAAGTAATTGCGATTATTAATTGATGATTTTAGGTTGTTAATTGATGATTTTAGATTGTTAATTGTGCATTGAGCATTTGAGATATTGAGATTATTGACGGAGGATAGGACCCAATTGGATTGAATGTATGATTTTTGTTAAATTTTATTGCATTGGGCGGCATTTGAGAATTGAGAATTGAGATTGTTGACGGAGGATGGGACCCAATTAGATTGAGATACCTGTTAGTTAGTGCAGATACGGACACCACGTCTAATCGACGGTGTCCGACATTTAAAAAATAAATATTTTAATAAATCAATTAACCCTAATTAATTAGCTCTAACGAGCCTAATTAGTTTTAATTAACCCTAAGAACTTAATGAAAATCAAAGTAGCTGTAATTACCCCAAATTAGCCAAAATGAACCCAATTACGCGCATATTGATTATAGTTAGCCTAATTAGTCGTAATTTGCACTAACATAACCCAATTAAGCCTAATTAGCGCTAATTAGGACTAATCAACACTACTCGGCACAATTAAACCCTAATTAGGACTAAATAACCGTAATTATGACTAAATAACGATCTTTCTGCAGTTTTGATATTTCGAAAAGATTCTTGCATATGTTATCAATTTCTGAACGCATGCATGCATAGAAACTCTTAGTTCCCGTTCAAATGTACTCATTACAAAGTAATGCTTTGTAATGAGCCTTTGGATGTCCAGTTTGGACAATTTAGAAAAGCTAATTGTTTATAAAACAGTGTTTTGACTCATGCTTTGTGTTCTATGTCGTGGATATTTGGTACACGTTCTTGTGTGTTTCTCCGGGTGCATACAGATCTGGTTTTCTAACATCCGTCAAACCTTCTTGAGCAAGGTTAGATGAATGTTAGAACACCTAATCGATGTCGTGTACTTGGAGAAATGCGGGGAGGTGCTGCCGAATTTTTCACAGACATGGGACTAAGCATGAGTTAAAAACTGTTTTATAAACATGTGCTTTTCTGAATGGGATAGGACCACTACCTGTTGAAGAGTGGAGGGAAAATATGTAGACATGTTGTAACATTCATGCATTCATATTTACATCGGCAATGCCTAATCACTGGTCATAATTGAAGGTGGTATACAGTACGATAATTCAGTCATCATGTCAGTCGATCGAAGTTGGATGAAAAGGAAAAATGCTGAAGATTTTAAGTGTCGCGTTGATGAATTTCTCGACTTTGTTTATGGGCATCCTGCACATGTTGACCTTGATAAGATAAGGTGTCCGTGCGGTAGATGTGAGTTGTTGCACTGGAGAAAAAGAATTGAAGTAAAATGGCATCTTCGTCGGTACGGTTTTATGGGTGGATACACAAGGTGGACGCAGCACGGGGAAACGATAGTATTGTCGTCCAACCCGACTAGTCAAACTGAAGTTAGGGAGGAGGCACGATATGATTACCGAGATATGATTATGGATGTTGGGCATGCTAATATTGACTGGGGTGACGACAGTCCACAACTGCCGAACGAGGGGGCTCATCAGTTTTATGAGTTGTTGAGAGCTGCGGAAGAGCCGTTGTGGGATGGAGCTCCGAAAGACACACAGCTGTCTGCGGTTAGTAGGTTATTACAGTTGAAATCAGACCACGGGCTGAGTGAGAAAGGTTTTAACGAGTTTGTTACCTTAATCAAAGAAATACTGCCCGAAAGTGAAAAGATACCGCCGTCGTACTATGACGCGAAGAAGATGATGAGGAAACTTCGATTGAGCTATGACCGGATAGATGCGTGCAATAACGATTGTGTGTTATTTTGGAAAGAGAATAAGGATTTATCACGGTGTCCAGTATGTGATCATTCGAGGTACAAACCGGACAAAGGGAAGAAGAAAAACATTGCATGGAAGATATTGCGATATTTCCCGATCACACCACGACTTCAGAGAATGTACTACTCCTCCAATAAGGCTGAACATATGAGGGCTCACCATGAGACTCACAACAACGATGCCGACGTGCTGACACACCCAGCTGATGGAGAGGCGTGGAAGGAGTTTGACAGCAGGCATCCAGTCTTTGCTCAGGAAGTTCGGAATGTTAGACTTGGTCTGGCAACCAATGGGTTCAACCCTTTCGGTCAGTCTACCACGCCTTACTCCTGTTGGCCTGTTATTATTGTCCCTTACAACCTTCCACCAGGCATGTGCATGAAGAAGCCGTATATGTTCTTGTCGTTGCTTATTCCGGGGCCAAAGAGCCCCGGTAAGGACATAGATGTGTATTTAAGGTCGTTGATTGATGAGTTAAAATAGTTATGGAATCATGGATTCGAAACATATGATGCATCCCTTAAACAAATTTTTCAGATGATGGCTGCTTTGATGTGGACTATACATGATTTCCCCGCATTGGGAATGACGTGTGGCTGGAGCACACATGGGAAGCTAGCATGCCCTGCTTGTATGGGCGTAAACCCCGGTCATACGTTAAAGCACGGCGGAAAGGCCTCGTGGTTCGGATGTCACTGTAAGCTTTTGCCACCGGGCCATCAGTTTCGTAGGCAGAAGGATAAATTTGAGGGGACAATTGAGCGTGAGGTTGTCACACTTGACTACCCATCTGGTGAAGAAGTACTCTCACACCTGGAGGCACTTGATACTGACATACCACACGGTAAGGGTGTGCCGGATCAGAAGATTACAGGGTTCGGGAAAGAGCACAACTGGAGAAAATTTTGTATCTTTTGGGAGTTAGCCTACTTGAGGACGCTCGTTATCCGAAACAACTTGGATGTGATGCATATTGAGAAGAACGTTTTTGATAATGTGTTCAACACAGTGATGAATGTCAAGGGCAAATCGAAAGATCCCCTTATTTTGTCATATATATATATATATATATATATATATATATATATATATATATATATATATATATGACAAAATAACCGGATCGCGCTAGAAAACCCCATTTTGCTAGCGCTATCAACGGATCGCGCTAGCAAAATAACCCAGAGAGCGTGAAGACGAACGACTCTCCCACCCGTCGCGCCAAATGTTTGTACGGTGCCCATCGCATCTGGCCAGGAGATAGCGAGTCGAGCTCCCCCCGATAGTACGTAATGTTGTGATGGGGATCGTCTCTCCTCTGGTAGTGGCTGTCCTTCCGACTGTACTCCCAGGCGCACAACCGAGGCCACACATTATCGGTTCCGTCCCTACGCGTGGGTGCGCCGGTAGCAAGGTGTTCATAAGACCACACCTGAGAGCAAAGACAAATTAAATAAAGTATCGTCAAATTTTATTGTCAATTCAACCCAAAAAAAAAGAAACGAGCGAGTAATCAAGAATTGTATGATATACCTGCAATAGCGAGAGACATGCACATATCGCTTTGGAGTCGGGCCTCGTTGCCTTGTGCAATGCTCGGTAGAGGTACGCAAGAGTTGCGGCTCCCCAGGCATAATCCCCAACCTCCAGCAGGTTACCCAACAACGGTAAATATTTGACGCTGACGGTATTCTTCGACGTTGTTGGGAACAGAATTGCCCCCATCACCCACAAGAGGAAAGCTTGTGTGTACAGCACAAGCATCTGATCCGTGTAGTTATCCGGCAGAACCTTGTAGGTATCTACCAACCATTTCAACTTGATACCCCCAGTGCTAAATTGATCCTGGGGTATCGAAGTAAAGAAGTCCCTAGCGGTCCTCTTATTCGTTGCTTCCGACGGAGGAGCTATTACCGGCCGCCCCGTCACCGGTAACCCTAAGATGAACCCTACATCTTCTAGGGTAATTGTCAGCTCTCCGAGAGGGAAGTGAAACGTATTCGTTTCACTTCTCCACCTTTCAACAAGGGCACCTATTAAGTGCCGGTCAAGTTGTTGAAAGATCTGCCCACGCGTGAAAATCCCAAACCCAATCCCACGCAGTAATCTTTTCTGGGTTCTGTTCAATTTCCATTCTTTAAAATTATCGGATACTTCTACCGTGTTGAGAAGTGCTCTTTCCTACGAATTAATAAATACAATTTAAGCAAATTAAACGATATACAACGTTCCCAAGAATAACAAAGTTGATAAAATAAGTATCTTACTCCACCATCCCATATGAGCGTACTGATATGGTTTGCTTGGTCGTATAATACGGACGGATCTTCTGGTCCAGGGTTGAAATCCATTTTTCGCAACTGAAATTATGCAAAACGGCAAGGTTGGAAGCGTAAACATTCTCAAACATACAACGCTAGCACAGTCAACGCTAGCATGTGATCAGATAATACTCACATAAGTTCACATGCTGTGTATATGCAATGTACATAGATACAAACAGACACGGGAATGGGATTTTACAAGTGAAATCACATGAACAAATAATACGCAATACACATATATAATCTATATATATGTATAGATACATTGACAAACGCTAGCACAATGCAGCGTTTCGCACACATTCAAAATCATGCATAAGCCGCGATAACAACTCTAGATTATGAACAAATAAAGGATTGGTTTGTGAAGTTACGTGATTGATTCGTCGAATAAAGGATTTCTTGAGAAGAAATTGCGCCGATCTACTTGCCAACACCGCTAGAAGAATTGTGAGAAGAAGGAATGAATAGCAGTTTAGAAGGAATGAATAAGGGTTTCGGAGTAAAGAAGGGGAAAAACGGTCCGCTACACTGTCTAGCGGACGGTAAGATAATGACAAAGTAACAGTCGTGTTGACTGTGTCAGTCGTCCGCTACACTGTCTAGCGGACGACACCGTGGCTGTCAACGTGGGCTTCGATTATGTGCTCCGCTAGACAGTGTAGCGGAGGGGGTGCAGGGGCAAAACGGTAAAAAGTGTCGTCCGCTACACAGTGTAGCGGACTGCTGACAGCGCCGCAAAAATACGCGATCTGGACCGTCCATCTTTCAGGATGGACGGTCAGATCGCGCTAGCAAAATACCCCATTTTGCTAGCGCTATCAACGGATCAGCTCCCTATATATATATATATATATAAAGTTTTTCGGCCACTATCGAGCGCTGTTTATACATCAATCCATCGTAGGCCATACAAAAAGCTAGACAACAACACTGCCACCGGATGAAAGCTAAATGCCTGCAATGTGTGACTCTGACTCTACAGCGCCGACAATCCCGCCTCGAACTCAGCCTGCCACCTCAGACGCTCAGCCTCTCGCACCTCCACATCAGCCTGCCTCCTCTGCAGGTCACTCAGCTGTCTCTGTAGATCGGTCAGCTGCCTCTCTATCTCCGCCACTTCCCAATCGATCACGACCAGCTCTCCATTAATCTCTGACCTCTCCACCTTCAACCCTGTGCGCCGCCTCTCGAGCAGCACCTCTTTCATCAGCACCAAGGCCATCCTTTCCCCCACAGCACCGCCCTAGCTCCTCGACCTCAAGAAGTCAGCCATCTAATCCAACTGCAAACGAGGAGAGGTGAACGGTGCAAACTCTGTCAGCGACCGCTTAATGAACTCTATCGACCAGCCTACCGTAGGAACACTCGTAAAGGGCAGTAACCACTCTACGAACCCTGCATACACCCATCTCTGCAACACTGGGTTCTCCACAGTCACTCCCTCAAACATCTGCGGGTACGTTGCCTTCACCAGCTCCAACAGGCGCACTATCTCAACAGGAAACTGGAGACTCTCCCACGATACGATGTTGGCTTGCCTACTCGACCATCCCCTACTCGCTTCCCTAACCGCTACACCACTCCCAACCACCACATGCCTCTCCCGTACTCCTGCTGCTGCTTGTGCATCAACAGTCATCGAGTGCATCGCCATCAATGTCACCCCCGCCTTGACAGCTGACCCTGACGATGCGTCCTGCTGACGCTCCGCAACAGGCTATACCGGAATCTCCACCTCTTGAACCGGGGCTACCACCGCAGGCTCTAACTCCATCGGGTCCTCCCGCTCACCCACCACGGCCTCCATCTCTGTGCCTGTCCACCAATAGCCACTGGCATCAAACATCAGCGACTCGTAGACAGACCTACCATACACTTCCTTCACTCTCTCCTCAGCACCAGGTAGTGGGCTCACCCTGCTGCTCACGCCAGCCCCCGACGTATCAGCCGCTTCCGGCTCACCCCTGCCTGTCGGCTTATCTACCTCAACTGCTACTGCCTCCTCTGCCTCGGCAGCCGTACCTACATCACCGACTCCCTCCACCGTCTACTCTTCATACTTCTATCAAAGGAACCGCCAGTACATCAAAATTTTTCTAATATGACATTAACAACCAAGACTTAATCAAAAAATAGTAACAACAAGTCTTACCTCAACCACTGGCTCTTTCGATGCCTCTCGCGGCCTCTTCGACCTTGCCAGACGTGAGCCCGAAGTGCCTACACTCGCCTGACGAGCACTCTCCATCATACATACTCGAAGCGTCAACAGCGGCCCCTTGCCTGCCCCTAGCACCCGCAGTGCCGGCATTTTTGACTCCTCTCCGTGGTCCTCCCCCGGGGCCTCATCCTCAGACCCTTCGCCCTCGTCATCTGGATCTCTCTCAGAGCCCACATCAGCACTCCCCGACACTAGCGCCAGCCTGCCTCGCAGCTGTCGCCGATATCAAACTCAATGCCTGGTTACATGTGAACACGTCCACCGGACGACGTGTACCCAATGGTTGTGCCAACCACCCTGGGCAACTAGCTCGTAGTCGTTCCCACCACTGTGCGTACTCCGCGGTCACTGCCCCCGCTACCGCTGTCCCCGGCCGTCTCCACTCTATCACCGGTGCCAGCCACTCACGGACTCTATCATACCGCGTGTACCCAAACGCGGTCGTCACATTCCACGAGCCGCGGTATCCACAAGGCAGCTCCAAGTCATAGCCAAACGCCAGCGATAACCGGTCTGGGCAATACCGGGCCACGTAATACAGGTTCTCCACGGGCTTCCCACCATCGTCGGTCATCACCGGAAGCCAACCGGGAAAATAGGCAACTAAGAGCACAACATCCGCCGGCGCTAGGACCCCCCTCTAGTCAAGGCCCTCGTGATCTCTTGTCCATGCAACCAGGGGGTACTCCATACGACGCATGCATATCTCTGCACAACCGTGCCAAGCATGCCTCACGCGAATCTATCAGCCGTGACAATGGACAATCCGGCCTCTTGATGTCTGCCCATGCAAACGCCCGTGACCCGCTACACCACATCGCCACCTTCTGTGACCTGCCTCCATGCATCACCGTTCTCATCGTTGGTACTGGATGCTCGCGCGGGTATTTTGTCGGCTGATAATCTGGAAAGCACTCATACAAGTACCTCTGCAGAAACATCCAGCCACGTACGTCGCCACTTGGTACCGCCCATGCGACTGCTTCACGTCATTCATGAACTGATCCAGCCATGAATACAGGGTGCCCAGATACACAGGTGCAGCCCAACGCGCTTCCCCTACGCCATTCAAATTGCCAGAAGAATCACCCTCGGAGAAATGCCACCCTCCGGCGTCCCCTCAAACACAAATCTGCAAGCAAACAACAACTCATTATACGCGGCATCAAATAAAGTCACATAAGCACACATACGATCTATGGAAAGTACAATACTTACCTCGATAAGAACATCGTCAGGAAGGCCACCACATCATACTGCTCGTCCTTGTGATACGGCCCCATCACAAAATGAGCAGCAGCGCCCAATCTCTGCCTCGACCTCGTCTGCGCCGTACCATAGAATAGTCGGAGCCACCCACCGTATGTCCCCTTTCGATGTTGCCTCGTCTCCAATAAAATATCAAGCAACTGCGTCTGCAACAAGCACTCCTCACCACTGAGCCGCGTCACACGTACGTCCAACTCTCCTTGCATCGGCAGCCCCGTTAGCATCATCACATCCAGCAGTGTCAGCCCGATCTCTCCAAACTCAGTCACAAAGGTATGTGTCTGAGTGCTCCACCTCTACAACAACAGGGTCATCCCGGGCGTATCCCTATACAACTCCAGGCCCCTCCCCGTAATGTTCACTACCGGCAGTAACCCCAACGTCTGTAATAGCGCCTCCTACCGCAGCGTCTCCACCTTGTGCTGACACCAGAAGTCCCACCCGGTTGGCATCGCACCATGTCCCTTGAACACTACAGGTGCCCATGGTATATCCTCCCTTTCCACCAACAACCCTGGAACATCACAGGCGCCTCCTGCCAGTTCGGAGCACACACATCTGGTGACGGCACCAGTGCCTCCTCTCCCATCGACGGACCACTCCACGGAACCATGAAAGCTTCATCAGCCACCCGGATGGCAAGCTCCATCCACAGCTCCCAGTCAGGTACGGACGACACTACCCCCTTCATTCCCAGCAGTGTGTTCGTCTTGTCCGAATCCGGATCATACGATGTCACTCCACCATCATCAAAAGTCAAAGGCACTGCTGTCTCCCCGACCAGCGTAACTCTGGCCTCATCTGTCGGTGGATTAACCACTGGTTCCGTCGTCATAACACGCGATGTTCATGATGCTTAACTTTTTTCAGAATCGACATCAGCTCAATGGGCGTGGCCCTCGCTCCACCCTTTGGCCCCGCCGACCCCCTTGACCCCGCTGACTCCCCTTTCCTTTCCTCCCTTTTCTTCCTCCTTCCCCTTTTTTTCCTTTTCCCCACCTGTGTCGTCCCCTATTGCCAGCCGACCCCTCGGCCACTTGCTTACCCTATCTCACCATCTCAAATTTTTTTCTCTTCTCTTCTTTCTCTCTGGAATGAAACAAAGATGCAAATGAATTTTTTTCTCAACTTTCCTACCACCTTCACTATTTATAGGGGAGGGCCAACTTTCAATCCCAACCACTTATTCCAAATCTAACTCAATTTTTCCCACGGATATGCCCTTTTGCACCACACAATGTTTCTAACACAACATTCCATTTTTTTGCACTCCGCTATCTGATCGCAAGCCACATCATTTATGCGTGCGGTGCCCACTCGGGTTGCCCCTCTGCGCACACCACACGCAGGGGGCTTATGTTCACACCCTATTCTAGTCGCACCCTAGGGCCCACTAGGGGACCCACTTTGTGCGACACATCACCCAGTCAACGGTCAATTATTCAACGCCATCACCCGGTCAAAGTGCATCTTCTTTCGAGCATTCACAGGCATCACCAACGCTTAGAAAAAGGGCTCATCCCCTGAAGGGGGTTGGCCACCCCTTCTTGAGGGGGTCGGCCACCCTCTTTCAGAGGGGGTCGACCACCCCTTCTTGCAGGGGGTCGGCCACCCTCTCTCACAGGGGGTCGGCCACCTCCTCTCACAGAGGGTCGACCACCCTTTGTCTTGTAGGGGTCACTCCTAACCCCCATCATCACTCATCGCGCTATCTACAATGCTCACTCAACACTAATGATCACTGTCATGACGGCCACATACTATGATTTATATATTCTTTGTGACACTCGTCGCCGCGCCCCTACACCACGATCATATTGCATGCTTCCAGGAGAGGCTCCACTCGTAGTGCTCCGGCACGAGGACCACTCACATCGGGATGGGCTCATAACCTTATAGCCATCGCTGTCACAATCACAGACAGCGGGATGAACTCACAACCTTAAAGCCATCGCTGGCACAATCACCGGGGGCTCCGGCCCTCGCAGCGGGATGGACTTACAACCTTATAGTCATCGCCGTCACAATCATAGACAACGAAATGAGCTCACAACCTTTTAGCCATCACCGGCACAATCATCAGGATGGGCTCACAACCCTAAAGCCATCGCCGACACAATCACCGGGAGGGCTCCGGCCCTCGCAGTGGGATAGGCTCATAACTCTAAAGCCATCGCCGGCACAATCACCCGACGGGCTCCAGCCCTCACAGTGGGATGGGCTCACAACCCTAAAGCCATCGCCGGCACAATCACCGGGGGCTCTGGCCCATGCAGCAGGATGGGCTCACAACCCTAAAGCCATCACCGGCACAATCACCGGGAGGGCTCTGGCCCTCGCAGCGGGATGGGCTCACAACCCTAAAGCCATTGTCGGCACAACCTTAAAGCCATCAACATCACACTCACGAGGGGGGCTCTGACACGAAGACTTCCCCGCAATGGACTCTAAGCACTGAGCGGCGACCATGCCTACTCATGTTATTGTTGATCGTCCACACCACCAGGGCAATGACCCCCGGGTCACTCCGGGACGGGAGCAAGTCCTTGGAGGGCATCGCACCTAGTCCGCCTAACAGTTGGCTACAGGGGCAACCTTCACCGGTGTCAGGTTCTCTGCGCATCTCTCACTACATGAAAAACTATTTTTTACGACGGATTTTTAGCGATAGAGGGGAATCCATCACTAAAAGACCTTTCAGCGACGGAAAACACCGTATGTAAAAGTCCGTCGACAAAAACCTTTACTAACAGAATATACCGTTGGTAATAGTTTTTGCCGACAGACTTTTACTGACAGAATATTAGCTACGGTGGTTACTGTCACTAGAATTTTTTTATAAAATATCTAATATTCGAGGAGTTTCTTAAAAATAATTTAGCTACAGAAAAACACCGTCGCTAAAATATCTGTCAGTGAAAGTTTTTAAAATAGCACTTTTTGCGATGGACTTTTAGCGACGGTATTTTTCAGTCGCTAAAAGTCCTTACAAATAACAGGTTCATCTTTCTCTCTCTCCCTCCCCGTTTCTCTCTGTCTCTCACTCTCACCTACTCACCGACGATTTTTTTACCGGCGGTCTTCCTCTGGCCACCCACCTCCGGCGACATCACCCCCTCCCCCCCACGTCATTCCCCTCCATATTCGAGTGCCACCAGCTCAGCGCCACCAATTCCCTTCACTGCTAGCCACCAAGGCCCTCCATTTTTGCCGCACCACCAACACCGCTGTAGCCGCACCACCTCTCTGTATGTCTATTTGCCCTAATTTGCTTTAATGCATGTTTAAGCGCCATTTGCCCTAATTTTCAGATGCTTTGATTTATGTCCTAATTTGCCCTAATTTGTTTCTGGAATATCGATATGTTTCTTATAATTTCAATTATTTTTAATTGCTGATGGAATTGATTTTGTAACTGATTGATTAGTTTGTTTAATTGCTGATGGAATTGATGCCTACATTTGTATATTACAAAATATGGAGAATTAAGACTTTAGATATGGTAGGGAGCATTTGAGAATTAAGAATGTTGAAGGAAGAGGGACTCAATTGGATTGAATGTGTGATTTTTATTAATTTTTATTACACTGAGCATTTGAGAATTGAGATTGTTGACGGAGGATGGGACCCAATTGGATTGTTGCCCGGAGGTGTCGAACACGTGTCCAGAGGTGTCCGACACATGTCTGGATGTGTCGATGAGGTGTCGAGGTGTTGGTAGGTCACGGACACTGCATCCGATCTACACCGATACCGAAAAATATCACATTTTTGGCTTTATACTTGTAGACACCTCTTCAAGAGGTGTCCGACACCTCTTCAAAGGGTGAGGACACGGTGTCTGACATTTAAAAAATAAATCAATGTCTTCGGACGTATCCAGAGGTGTCGGATATGTGTCCAGAGGTGTCGGATACGTGTCCGGAGGACTCAGACATGTGTCGGACACCACTCCGTACAATTAAGCCTAACAACCCAATTAAGCCTAATTAGCCCTAATTAGGACTAATCAACACTATTCCGCATAATTAAACAATTTTTTTCCATTTGAACATTGATCCTTTGTTTGATAATTTTAAGTTGTTAATTGTGCATTTGAGAATTGTGATTATTGATCGATGATTTTAGATTGTTAATTGATGATTTTAGGTTATTAGCTGTGCATTTGAAGTAATTGAGATTAATAATTGATGATTTTAGGTTGTTAATTGATGATTATAGATTGTTAATTGTGCATTGAGCATTTGAGATATTGAGATTGTTAACGGAGGATGGGACTCAATTGGATTGAATGTGTGATTTTTATTAATTTTTATTGCATTGAGCATTTGAGAATTGAGAATTGAGATTGTTGACGGAGGATGGGACCCAATTGGATTGAGATACCTGTTAATTAACGCAGACACGGACACCACGTCTGATCGACGGTGTCCGACATTTAAAAAATAAATCAACGTATGCCGATGTGTCCGGAGGCGTCGGACACGTGTTGGTATGTGTCGGACACGTGTCGGTAGGTGTCGGACATGTGTCCGGAAGACTAGGACACGTGTTCGTAGGTGTCGTACGTGTTGGACACGTGTCCAGAGGCGTCAGACACGTATCAGACACCATATCGACACCCTATATGAGGTGTCAAAATTGAATTGTTGACTGTGCATTTAATTTAGGTTAATTAGGTTAACGCGACGTTTTTAGCATGCACCCCCTGGAATCTCATCGTGGTTCCAGCACTGGCTATAATTAGCTGTAATTAGTCCTGATTAATATTTTTTTAATAAATCAATTAACCCTAATTAGCTCTAACGAGCCTACTTAGTTTTAATTAACCCTAAGAAACCAATGAAAATCAAATTAATTGTAATTATCCCCAAATTAGCCCAAATGAACCCAACTACACGCATATTGATTATAGTTAGCCTAGCTAGTCGTAATTAGCACTAACATAACCCAATTAAGCCTAATTAGGACTAATCAACACTACTCGGCACAATTAAATCCTAATTAGGACTAAATAACCATAATTAGTCCTAATCAACCCTCATTAGCTGTAATTATCCGAAACAACTCCTCATTAACAATAATTAGCCCTAACATAACCCAATTAAGCCTAATTAGCCCTAATTAGGACTAATCAACACTGGTCGGCACAATTAAACCCTAATTAGGACTAAATAACCCTAATTAGTCCTAATCAACCCTAATTAGCTATAATTATTCAAAACAACTCCTCATTAATAATAATTAGCCCTAACATAACATAATTAGGACTAATCAGTGCTAATTAGGACTAATCAGCACTACTCGGCATAATTAAACCCTAATTTGGACTAAATAATCCTAATTAGTCCTAATCAACCCTAATTAGCTATAATTAACCCAAAGTACTCTTCATTAACACTAATTAGCCCTAACATATCTTAATAAATTCTAATTAGATTAACTTTTTTCCATAACGCTAAACCTTAAACCCTAAACCCTAATACTCGTAATTAACCCTAATAATCCAGTTAGCCCTAATTAGCCCTTGTACATCCCATAATCACTTCATATTGCCCAGAGATGGTTCAATTACTCGTGGTTTACAAATCCTGCCTTCTTTATATTAGTTGTTGTTTTGAGAAGTCCATTGGCAACGAGATGGTTCAACTCGTTGCCAACGAATTCTATTTAAAGTGAAATTGGTAACATATACAACGATCTTTTTGCAATTTTGATATTTTGGAAAGATTCTTGCATATTTTATCAATTTTTGAACGCATGCATGCATAAAAACCCTTAGTTCCCGTTCAAAGGTACTCATTACAAAGTAATGCTTTGTAATGAGCCTTTGGATGTCCAGTTTGGACAATTTAAAAAAGTTATGTGTTTATAAGATAGTGTTTCGACTCATGCTCTATGTTCTATGTCATGGATATTTGGTACACGTTCTCATGTGTTTCTCCGGGTGCATACAGATCTGGTGTTCTAACATCCGTCAAACCTTGCATGTTGTCATATTCATGCATTCATATTTACATCGACCCTGCCTAATGACTGGTCCTAATTGAAGGTGGTATAAAGTACGATAATTCAGTCGTCATGTCGGTCGATCGAAGTTGGATGAAAAGGAAGAACGCTGATGATTTTGAGTGTCGCGTTGACGAATTTCTCGACTTCGCTTACGCGCATCCTGCACATGTTGACCTTGATAAGATAAGGTGTCCGTGTGGTAGATGTGAGTTGTTGCATTGGAGAAAAAGAATTGAAGTAAAATGGCATCTTTGTCGGTACGGTTTTATGGGTGGATACACAAGGTGGACGCAGCACGGGGAAACGATAGTATTGTCTTCCAACCCGCTAGTCAAACTGAAGTTAGGGAGGAGGCACGGTATGATTATCGAGATATGATTATGGATGCTGGGTATGCTAATGTTGACTGGGGTAACGACGGTGGTGACGTGGTCCCCAACCGCTGAACGAGGGGGCTCATCAGTTTTATGAGTTGTTAAGAGCTGCGGAAGAGCCGCTGTGGGATGGAGCTCCGAAACACACACGGCTGTCTGCGGTTAGTAGGTTATTACAGTTGAAATCAGACCACGGGCTGAGTGAGAAAGGTTTTAACGAGTTTGTTACCTTAATCAAAGAAATTCTGCCCGAAAGTGAAAAGCTACCGCCGTCGTACTATGACGCGAAGAAGATGATGAGGAAACTTGGGTTGAGCTATGAGCGGATAGATGCGTGCAATAACGATTGTGTATTATTCTGGAAAGAGAATAAGGATTTGTCACGATGTCCAGTATGTGATCATTCGAGGTACAAACCGGACAAAGGGAAGAAGAAAAACATTGCATGGAAGATATTACGATATTTTCCAGTCACACCATGGCTTCAGAGAATGTACTACTCCTCCAATACGGCTGAACATATGAGGGCTCACCGTGAGACTCGTAGCAACGATGCCGATGTGCTGACACACCCAGCTGATGGAGAGGCGTGGAAGGAGTTTGACCGCAGGCATCCAGTCTTTGCTCAGGAAGTTTGGAATGTTAGACTTGGTCTGAACCCTTTCGGTCAGTCTACCACGCCTTACTCTTGTTGGCCAGTTATTATTGTCCTGTACAACCTTCCACCAGGCATGTGCCTGAAGAAGCCGTACATGTTCTTGTCGTTGCTTATTCTGGGGCCGAAGAGTCCCAGCAAGGACATAGATGTGTATTTAAGGCCGTTGATTGATGAGTTAAAACAATTATGGAATCATGGAGTCGAAACATATGATGCATCCCTTAAACAGAATTTTCAGATGAAGGCTGCTTTGATGTGGACTATACATGATTTCCCCGCATTGGGAATGACGTGTGGCTGGAGCACACATGGGAAGCTAGCATGCCCTGCTTGTATGGGCGTGAACCCCGGTCACACGTTAAAGCACGGCAAAAAGCCCTCGTGGTTCGGATGTCACCGTAAGCTTTTGCCACCGGGCCATCAGTTTCGTAGGCAGAAGGATAAATTTGACGGGACAATCGAGCGTGAGGTTGTCACACTGGACTACCCATCTGGTGAAGAAGTGCTCTCACACCTGGAGGCACTTGATACTGACATACCACACGGCAAGGGTGTGCCAGATCAGAAGATTCCAGGGTATGGGAAAGAGCACAACTGGAGAAAATTTTGTATCTTCTGGGAGTTAGCCTACTGGAGGACGCTCGTTATCCGAAACAACATGGATGTGATGCATATTGAGAAGAACGTTTTTGATAATGTGTTCAACACAGTGATGAATGTCAAAGGCAAATCGAAAGATCACCTTAAAGCGAGAAGGGATCTACAACAGTTGGGTGTACGCCGTGAATTGCATCCTCGGACAGTCAGCGGGAGGACGATACTTTCGAAAGCACCTTACTGTCTAGACAAGAAACAAGTGGAAAAGGTCTGTCAGTGGGTTAAGAATTTGAAGCTTCTGGATGGGTTTGCGTCCAACATATCTCGTTGTTGCAATGTATCAGAATGCAAGTTCCAAGGGATGAAGAGTCACGACTGCCAGATTCATTCCTATTGCCTTCCGGGGACTGTTGCCACGGGTTGTTTGCGAGACTTTGACTGAATTATCTCATTTCTTTCGAGATATATGTTCTTCTACGATCCGGGTGAGTAACATGGAAGTGCTTGAGAAGAACATTGTGGTGACGATTTGCAAGCTGGAGAAAATCTTCCCACCTTCGTTCTTTGATTCAATGGAGCATCTGCCTGTTCACTTGGCATATGAAGCTAAGATGGGTGGACCCGTGCAATATCGGTGGATGTATCCCTTCGAGAGGTAATCTTTAAATTGTTACAGTTGTTCGTTTACATTAATGCGACACCTGTTATCATTGATATTCCACCTAACTCGATTCGCTAAACTTCTAGGTTCATGTTCCATTTAAAGAAAAAAGTCCGCAATAAGGCTCGGGTTGAGGGCTCAATTGCGGAGGCTTACGTAATGGAAGAACTTGTAAACTTTTGTAGTCAATATTTCGGGCCTGATGTTGATACAAGGTTAAATCAACTAGGCCGAAATGAGCCTGGATCGAGCACAAATTGGAAGGGCAATTGTCAATATTCAAGCAGTCTGGTAGTCCGTTCGGCCGAACGTATACTCGATGGCTAACGGATGAAGAGTACAGTGCTGCAACAATATATGCCCTTCTAAATTGCGATGAAGTTTCGGCATTCGTTGAGTAAGTTAATGTCTTAATTCACTTACATTGCTGTACATAATTGAAAGTGTGTGATAAGCGAGTCAACTATATTGGTTTGCAGTGAGTTCGATGCGGAATCTTTAATCACTGATCCCGCTGTACTTGAATCTCATCGGAAATCACAATTTGTACAGTGGTTCAAAAGGCGTGTAAGTCCTTAATAAAATTATATTATGTGTTATATACAGTTCTGTGGCCAATTAGTATACTGATTTATCCTTAATTTTTACCGTCATCTACAATAGGTTCAGTCAATGGATAGACCAGTGGCCTCCTGCTTGAAATTACTAGCTGAAGGCCCTAACAAACAAGCATCCTGTCATGGAGGCTATATCATCAACGGGTTTAGGTTTAACGTAAAAGATGATGACCGAACAAAACAAACCCAAAACAGTGGAGTCTTGGTCAACGGCGACTGTTATGCTGAGAATTGCATGGACTTTTACGGAGAGCTAGATGAGATTGTTGAGCTAACATATCTGGGTTCCCAAAACCGCCTGGTAATGTTCAAGTGTACGTGGTTCGATGTCACATGCAGTAGAGGAATCCGTGTTAGCTCTCAAGGGATTGTAGATGTCAATGTCAAGTCAAGACTTGCATCAGACGAGCCCTTTGTGTTTGCTAGTCAAGCTGTACAAGTCTTTTACGCAGAGGACGTCGCCAATCCCAAATCTCATTGGTATACAACTATCAAGTCCAAGAAATTGCCCGTGACATATGACAGTGAGTAGACTCCTTTCAAGCCGACCAACCACGTGTCTTGTTACCTGTTGAGGTCAACAACGAGGAGGACGATCTTCCTCTTCCAACAACACTTCATGTAGGAGAAGAAGTCGTAGATGATGACGCGGAAGACGTAGAAAGTGTTGGAGATGATGTGACTGAGTCTACTGATGAAGAGGATGAATTAGAAGATGAAGAGGACGACGAGTCTAGTGAGGAAGATGATGATGATTCCCAAACTGAAAATGATTGACTTGTAATGTTGTAACATCACGGAAAAAATGTAGTAACATTTTAGAACTTGGTTCATATTGATGTGTTTTTCCGTTCATATATATAGTGCCGATGATGATTTCTGCCAAATTATTGTTTTTAATGTGTTAATGTCTTTGCAATTTATCTATACGAAGTCAGATATGGATAGGATACGGGCTATTCGTGGCCGGGCTGGACGCCGAGCTGCTTCCTCCCCGGTGGGTCCCACCTCGTCATTGCTCACTGATGACGAGGCACAGAGTGATCACGTACAGCCCTAGCCCCAGCCCCATCCGTCGACTTCGCCATTGCCCCAGCCCGACGCAGATTCATCCCACACGCGCGTTGATTCTCCTTCTTCCGTGGGTTCTACCTCAGGTATAGTTGATAACGGTATTCATTTTTGCTAATTTATATTTGAAGTATATTTGAACTGTATTAATGTCTGTGTTTTGTAGGATCTCGACGAGGCCGTGGCCCGACACGCGGGGTACGCATCGACCCCCAGCGTAAACAGAGAGTTACGCTCACCCAGGAGGGCCTGTAAGTAAAATAAAATCACATGCCTTATTTTGTAAATTTGGGATGTTAATTTATATTTGAACTGTATTAATTTATTTATTTACTTCTTTGGCAGGATCCTGGAGAATCAGGCGAGGACGAAGATCGGCGTTCTTGTGAAGGGCCGATTCTTCGAGCCACGCCTGTACTGGAAGGACTGGGATGCCGTTGCGAGGGAGTCCCTATGGGAGGAGTGGCTGGTACGTTGAAGTATTTTTTCTGCGATAGTATTTGTTTAATTAGAGTTTGTTTTCTAAAATAATTTGTGTTATTGAATGCCTTGTAGGAGGGGTTCACGTTTGACTTGGCTGATCAGCAGGCACTGGGGTGGCAGGCCTTCTTTTCTTACATCGCCAAGAATTACCGCCGATGGCTCCACGACGCACGGGACCGGGCGAAGAAGATGCTGCCCGATGGTGCCCCGATGTCGGAGATGAAGACATATCCCCCACATTGGATATCTCCGACTGTATGGGGGGATATGATAGATCGGTGTGGATCCAGGCTGGGACGCCAAGAGTAAGAAGGGGGCCGAGAACAGACAGAACAGAGATCTGACGCACACGGGGGAGAGGGGGGTCGGTGCCACACGACATCGTCCGACACATGAATGCGGTCCAGAACCCGGATCTGGAGGAGGATGAGGTCGTAGCTCTGACGTATAACTAGACACACGTGCGGAAGAAGGACAAGGACGAGGTGCGCCGGGCCGGCGACTATGTTTCAGATATTGCCTGGCAGATCGATGTAAGTCGATGTGTTTAATTAAGTTGTTAATTTTTTCTTCCTATCCTCAATGTCTGTTGCGTTAATTAATGCCCTAACATATCTTTAAATCACTGTTTTTGCAGGCCTCGTATGAACAGCTTAGGGAGTCCGGACAGCCATTAGCGTCCACTAGTACGGGTGCGAGTACTGGGGCGTTGAAGCAATGGCTGGATACGCCGGAGGTCGTCAATCGGCCGAAAGGCCGCATACGCGGCCTGCCTAGCACGACTGCTCGTGCCGTGATAGGAGCGTCCTCACCCCCTCTGCCCCTGCACAGACACCGGCTCCTCAGCATCTGTTGGATGAGGAGGAGATCCAGCGCATTGCTATGGTGGTGTTGAGTCTGATCAAGGAACAGGATCAGCAGGGTACCGCTGCCGGACATGCCGAACCCGCCCCGAATCAACAGGATCCAGATTCGGAACTCGGCAACCCCTGATGAGCCCCTTTTCGTGCCCGGTCCCAGCTTGTACCCCCTCCCCTCGCCCGCTCGCAGCTTGTCCCCCCTCCCCCGGCCCAGCCCCAGCTTGTCCCCCCTCCCCCCGCCCAATCCCAGTGTGTCCCCCCTCCCCCCGCCCGGCTTGTACATCATGACTATTTTTTATAATTGATTGTATATATTTCTTTGTGTATTGATTATTGTGCGTTGTTGAGAATTGTGTATCGATTATTGTGCGTTGTTGAGAATTGAAATTTTCATTATAGGTCTGGGTAATAGAAAAATTAAAAAAAAATTGACTTTTGGCTATGGATTAATTCTGTCGCCAAAAGTGTTTCTTCTATTAACTTTTAGCTACGGAATATTCCGTCGCCAAAAGTCTTATTTAGCGATGGAACATTCCGTCGCCAAAAAATTATTCCGTCGCTATATTCACAAAACAGAAAATAAATTAAAATATGTAAAATATAATTAGGGACGGATATTCCGTCACTAATTAATAAATAAATCTATCACAAAAAGTACAATATTAAACGACGGATTTGAAAATTCCGTCGCCAAACTTTTAGTAACGGGCTTTTATACGAGGGACTTTTAGCGACGGTATATCCGTCGCTAAAACTTTTAGCGACTGATTTTGGGCTTTTAGCGACGGATTTTCCCGTCGCTAAAAGCCTTTTTTCTTGTAGTGTCTTGACGCATCTTGTGGGATTCAGTAAGGGCTTGGACTAGTGGCTGGGGCAACGGGCTACTCTGACCATGCTACCGCGGTATGATCAGTCTCCTCAGGCAGGCAGAGAGATACTGCAAGGGCAGGGCATCATGAACTTAGGGATTGTCAGTCAAACGGAGAATCAGTACTTTGGACCCCTAGTGACGTGTCGCTCCCAGGGGACGACACGTGTCAGCTGGTGACACATTCACATTTTTGCCTATAAATAGTGGACTCCGGAGCTTATTCAAGGATCTTTTCTCTCATTTGCCATTTTCACTTTCTCTCTCTAAAAAGCCGTTCTCTCTGGAATTCTAGTGAGAGAAACACATTTGGACTCCTGACATCGAACCCTTGACGCTGCACCCTCGACTCGGACTGTCGACCGCCGACCTTGTTCGTCGTCGCCTTGCCTGCGCGGCACTGCCAGCCCTCGCGACTTGTCTGGGGAGCCTTACTCTCAGCCCTTACTCCATCCTTGTTCCCTCCGACTTTGCCTAGCTGGAAGCTGACTCAGACTGCATCCTTTGAGGCACCTCCACGTCGACTGCGAACCCACTTTCTTTGGCAACAACTTATCAACCAAAAGTATCGGGTTTATTTGATAATCTTGATTTGGTGGATTGTTAGATATTAAAGGTGTAGGAAATCTGGGTCCAAATCCTATTCAGATCAGACCCATGTGCGGCCACAGAGAGCTCCAATTTGTTTGGAGCAAATGACGGTTACACCACTTGCCGAAAGGTTGCGAAGGAACCATTGCGATGGTTCTATGGTTCCTACCCACCCATCCATTCTCTATAAAATGCATCAGTTTCCAGGGCACAAAAAGGATATTCCATCAACATAATCTTCACTCTAGATCAGTGAGTGCAAGAGTGCCCTTGGTTCTTGATCTGTGGATATGACGAAGTGACTCTAGTAGCCATTTCTTCCGACAAGCTTCGGCAGACTTTTGGCTGGTTCGACAGTGAGACAATTGACGAAAAAAAGACAGTAAAGCAAGTCGGATTTAACAAGAGAAAAAGGTACGCTTCCGCTCTGACCTACAATGGTATCAGAGCCCAAAAGGCTTGTTTTCGTCCTATAAATGTTTCTGGTATGTTATGTGGTATATCAGTAACTATATGCATGAAAAATTATGTTTTTCGTTAATGGGTCTTGCATGGTGTCACATGAAAAGTTTCATAATACTGAATTTGATTGACATATATCTGTTGTATGGTCAATTTTGAGTTCAGCGGAACTTATTTCATGCGATTTGGACAAGTAATTGATTTGTTATATATATATATATATATATATATATATATATATATATATATATATATTTGGTATGAAAAGAAATTAGGGTTTCTGTTCATGTTCATGTTCATGTTTTGAGGAAGAAGATGAAACTGTTGAAATTTTTTTGAGTTACCCGGTTCTTTCTTTGGTCTAGCCATTTGCCAACGGGCTTAACAACTTGCATATGGGCTGTGTTTATTTGCTATTTTTTTTTATCTGAAGTCAGAAGCCCGATGGTGGACTTAATCCATACACCCCAACATGGGCTTGGAATAAATGGATTGATCCAATTAAGGGGTCACATGACTGAATGGAATAGTGGACTATTAGTATGGTCTTTCATTTCGGACCAGGCCCACGTAAATTGAAATTTATGGGCTGTTGCTCAGATCATATAAATAGCATTGTGCAAATGGGCTTGGATGGCTGGACTTTAAAAATAGACCTCAATCAGTCTATTTTTATGGGCTGATTTTATATATATATATATATTGTTAGTGGCCCATTAATCAATTAAACTATTTTTTCGGAAAGCATATGCATAATTTGGTACAGGTTTTCTCATATGTGCAAATGCATTCTAAATTATTACCATATATACGCGTGCGCGTGTGTATGTTAAAATGAGATACGTTCCACTCATATTTTATTTTGAGCACGATAAACTTAGAAGTAATATATAATCCATGGATATAAGTGATGATTATGAGCCTAGCAAAATTTTCGATCTTGTATTCTTGTATTCTTGGATTATTTATTATTTTTGGGTGACCGTTCTGCGGCAAAATATGGATAATGTGCGTGTGCTAATATCTATATGTGCAATTTAAATGTAGTGAAATGGCCTCTACAAACATTATTGCGGACCTCGCCAAAATTGAGAAACTGGATGGCAATAACTACGATATTTGGCATCGTAAGATCCAATATCTCCTAAATGAGTGAGACGTTTTGGAAATAATAACCAACGGCATGACCATGCCCAAGAAGGGCGATACTGCCCAACATAAGCATGACATCAAAACTTATCAGAATTGGGAGAAGAAGGATTGAAGTGCACGTTTCAATATGTTGAATTACATGCATAACGATCTCATTGGCCAATTCGAGGGTTACCAGACCGCTCAAGAGATATGGAATGCCTTGAAGTTGGCTTCCGCAGGCACTTCAGCAACAAGGTTGTGAGCTTTGACTCTTAAGCTTGAGACTTATAAGATGGCTTCTAATGCAAAAATAGTCCACCATCTTAGAAAGATTCGGCTATGATTCGCGACCTTAAGCAGCAGGCAACAATCTCTCGGATGAACAACAGATTTTTACAGTGTTTTGCTCTCTGCCTAATTCTTGGGATTAGATGAAACTCACAATGACGCACAATGAAAGCATTAAAATTTTTGCTCAATTGTCGCATTATTTAGAGCTAGAGGCAAAAAGATAAGAGGCTAAAGGCAATGCCTCTATATCTCCACCCGAATCTAGCGAGCGCAAGGGCTCTAAGTCCAAACACAAAAGGCAAGATAAGGCAAACTAAGATGAAGATGGAGAATCACGTAAGAGGAAAAGGGGTGGAAAGCATCGTAAAGGCAAGAGTCGAGGCAGAAAGGATAAGTCTAAGCTGAAATGCTATAACTGCAAGAAGCCTGGTCACTTCGCCCCTTGAATGCACGGAGCCGAAAGAAGGTACAGACTAACCTTTACTCTCAGCTTGATTCCTTTGTTTGCAGTGACGTTTTGGTTGCTCATTCCCTTCCTAATTGGATTTTTGATACATGAGCAACAAGACATGTCACAAGAGACCAAGCAGGGTTCATCGAGTACCGTCGCATTCCTAAAGGGAGTCAGCATATCTACATGGGGAATAACACTAGTAAAGAGGTGGTGGGAATCGAAACCTATCAACTCAAGATGAAGATTGGTCGCTCTTTACTCCTTTACGATGTGTTATATGCACCTGGAGTTCGACGAAACTTGATGTCTATGGTAGCCATGGCCGGACTAGGATTTTCTTTTAGCTTTGGTATAGACTTTGTTAGCCTTTATTTAGATTCTGTATTGTATGTTAGTGGACACATTGTTGATGGCTTTTATGTACTAGATGTTGATGACAATTTGTATTATGATACATACATGATTTCTAGTAATAAAGATGATGCATTTTCTTCTATTACCTGGCATAATAGACTTGGTCATATAGGACAAGATCGTATGACAAGGTTGGCTAGAGAAGGACTTTTGGGTCCTCTCGCGAAAGTTAACTTGCCAATTTTGCTTAGCTGGCAAGGCTACTCGAAAGTCTTTTGGTAAGGCTAAGAGAGCTACATCTCCCTGGAGCTAGTCCGCTCGGACATTTGCGGACCATTGAATGTTAGGGCACACCACTATTCACAATTCGGTTATGTTTATCTTATCGCTTATAAGTCTGAAGCCCTAGATTGCTTCAAGCGATTTGTGAATCTCGTAGAGAATCAAAAGGAAAAGAACCTCTAGATTCTTTGTACTGATTGAGGTCATGAGTAATTATCTGAGCAATTTAAGGTGCTCTGTGAAAATAAAGGCATCATAAGGCAATTGACGATTGCTGGCACTCCGCAACAAAATGGTGTAGCGGAGAGAAGGAATCGTACTTTGCTAGATATGGTTAGGTCGATGATGGCGCATGCTAGTCTCCCAATAAATTTTTGGGGAGATGCTTTGTTAACTGCAGCCTACATCCTTAAAGAGTGCCCTCCAAGTCAGTTACGTCTAGTCCATATGAGTTGTGGACAGGCAGTAAACCAAAATTGGACTTCTTGCGACCTTAGGGGTTGGCAGGATATGTTAATGTACCATCCCATCCTCACGAAAAGTTGGGTCTTAGAGGTCAGAAGTGCATATTCATTAGATATCCAGAAAATTCTAAAGGATATGTGATGTTACATGAATGACCTGATGGCATTCTGACTGAAATTGAGTCTCGTAATGTGGACTTCCTTGAAGATGTGCTCCCAAGCAGGGGAGAAGTCAGAAAAGATGTAGAGCTTTATGAAATGGTCGAGTCAGATGGAGTCTCTACTCTATCCCTCAGCATGGGTGGGGATTTCAATTACCAGCATGGTCATGATGACCCTATGAGTGTTGAGGATAGTGGGAGTGTCCCATTAAATTCTCAAGGCAGTAATGATAACCCTATGGGTGTTGAGGATTATAGGAGAGATGTACCACATAGTGGGAGTATTCCATTAGATTCTCAATCTAGTGAGTACACACCAATTGATGATGACTCCCATGACCCTCAATTGCTTAGAAGTCAACGTGGGAGTATTCCTCATCGCCACTTTAGGATTAAGAAGGAACCTTTCATGTGTGCTTCACTTGATGATGAACCTACTTTTTATCATGAGGCTCTTACACAACCCGCTGCTAAGGACTGGCTAGCTGCTATGCAAGAGGAAAGAGGTTCGATGGAAAAGAATCACGTCTGAGAACTTGTTGATCTTTCACCTAAAGCAAATGTATTGGGAGCAAATGGGTTCTAAAGATTAAGCATAAGGCAGATGGTTCGATTGATAAGTATAAAGCCCGTCTTATGGTGAAAGGTTACACCCAGAGAGAGGGTGTAGATTATGAGGATACCTTCTCACCTGTTGTAAGGTTTGCCTCTAGTCGCCATATTCTTGCCATCGTTGCTCATTTGGATTGAGAGCTCTTTCAGATGGACGTAAAGACAGCTTTTCTCAATGGAGAACTAGATAAGGAGATCTTTATGGATCAACCAGTTGGCTTTGTGGTCAAAGGACAAGAGCGCAAGGTGTGTGCAGGCTCAAATGTTCTATATATGGCCTAAAGCAGTCATCTAGGCTATGGTACTTCAAATTCCATCAACCATGATTTCTTTCAGGTTTAAGATGATTGAAGAAGACCATTGTGTTTACACAAAGCGGTCTGGAAATTTTTTTACAATCCTTACCTTGTACGTTAATGATATTTTGTTGGCAGGAAATGACATGGGGATGATTATTGCCACTAAGGAGTGGTTGTCCTCCAATTTTGACACGAAGGATATGAGATAAGCAAATTATGTGCTTGGGGTAAAGATCTTACGATATCGTTCAAAGTAAATTCTTGAGTTGTCGCAAGAGACTTACATAAGAAAGGTTCTTGAGCGGTTCCGTATGCACAATGCTACACCTATAAACACCCATGTCGAGAAAGGTCATAAAATGAGTCTTGATCTTTGTCCTAAGACCGAAGCTGAACAGGATAAAATGTCTTGTGTTTATGCCAGTGTTATTGGAAGTTTAGTGTATACATGATGTGTACACGGCCAGATATATGCTATGTTGTTGGGTTAGTGAGTCGCTTCCAAAGCAATCCAGGAATTGCTCATTGGAGAGCAGTAAAAAGGATCTTGCAATATCTTCGTGGGATTGCCGACTATATGCTTTGTTATCGTGGAGGTAACATACATTTGCAAGGCTATAGCAATGCAGATTGGAGTGGTGATTTGGACGAGCGTAAAGCCACTTTAGGATATGCTTTCTTGCTTAGCAATGGTGCCATTCATGGTCAAGCAAAAAGCAATCCTGCATAGCATTGTCCAAGATGGAATATGAATATGTTGCATGTTTGGCGGCTGTTCAAGAAGTTGTTGGTTGAAAAGATTCTTACAACGACTTGAGATAGTACCACATGCTACAGATCTTGTGACTATCTACTGTGACAGTATGGCTGCTCTTGGGTATGCGAAGGACCCCAAGTACCCCGGCAAAATGAAGCACATAGAGACTCGTTATCACTTCATTCGAGATAGAGTTGCACATGGAGAGGTTGTACTAGAGCATATCCCTACGAAAATGATGGTGGTTGACCCATTGACTAAGCTACTAGCTAGTGATTCCTTTCACCATCATGTCAGAAGTTTGGGTCTTCGTAGAATCTGATATGATGATTGGTTGATATGTAACTTATGTAGTTGCGATACCTCTAACAATTTGATGTTAACTTAAGTCAATAATATGCTACATTTCTTTGAATAGCGTTTCTTTTAAGATATGTTTGATCATTTAAGATATTAGCAAATGCACACATTATCATGGTCGAAATGATGGATGTCACCAGGCTTACACATGGTTGGCTAACTCACACAGCAACCACCTCATTGCCTATGTAACAAGTGAGATGAGACATAAGAATTCAATTGTGAAGAAATATATATATATATATATATATATATATATATATATATATATATATATATATATATATATATATATATATATATATATTTCCCTTGGCATGGCCAAGATGAGGTTTTTATAATCCTTTTGTGAAATAACTTATTTCTCAAGTAGCCTGGGAAAGCCGAATGTGAGATCTCAAGTGGATATTTTGAAAATATATCCAGTTTGAGAACCTCAGGTTAGACGCTTAGATAGCTATTAGACAAAGATTCGTACGGTATATAATGTTAGAAAGTGACATCCTCACTTTAGTAATAATAATACCGTAGCATGTACATCATACTACATGTGCTTATAAGTCGACCAAAAGGGGAGTGAGAAATTGATCCCTGTTTTCTCACTATGTGAACCCTATAGGTCATTGTGTTGACCTTATTGTGCCCTTTGAAAAACTTGACTATGTCATAAAGTTGAGGTTTGTCGTTGCAACTTTAGTATGTCATCTATGACCATGATTGATGCGGTTCAAAGGGACATTTCTAGGAAAGCAGTCAAACCAACGCTAAGTGACATGAGAGCCAAGGAAAAACACATTTAGTAACACATTTTTGTATAGATGCGGTGTTTGATGCTCATTGATGGCCATCACCTTTTAAAACTTTTTTATAAGTTTATTATATGTATATGTATATGTATATGTATATGTGTGTGTGTGTGTGTGTGTATATATATATATGTATATTCTTTTTGAAAAATTGAAGTGAGCACATCACCGCAGTGAGAGGTTGAGCATGTTCTGAGTTTCGACTCCCGAGGGATTATAAATTCTCAATCCAATGTGGCTAAGTTTGTTGGGGCATAGACGAGTTTTTGCCTTCTTGTTTTTAGGCATGTCCTCATGTTAGTTTGATGGAGACTTAATATAGGACTACCACATTTCCTTATAGGTACTCGTTGGTCGCACAGATTGTTAACCAGTATAAGGAGAATATGATGTGATTTATAAGAGATGCATTGTCATTGGTGCCCTCTGTGCCCGAGTGGGAGACGTAGGAAATCTGGGTCCGAATCCTATTCGGATCAAACCCATGTGCGGCCATAAAGAGCTCCAATTTGTTTGGAGCAAATAGTGGTTACACCATTTGCCGAAAGGTTACGATGGTTCCCATGCACCCATTCATTCTCTATAAAAAGCATCAGTTTCCAGGGCACAAAATGGATATTCCATCAACAGAATCTTCACTCTAAGTCAGTGAGTGCAAGAGTGCCGTTAGTTCTTAATATGTGGATATCACGAAATGACTCTGGTAGCCCCTTCTTCCGGCGAGCTTTTAGCGGGTTTGACAGTGAGACAATTGACGGAAAAAGGATAGTAAAGCAAGTCAGGGCTTCCACTTTCGCTAGTGCTCCGACCTACAAAAGGATTTAGGAATGATGATTTTCTGTGCTTAAGATCACTATAACCAAATGATTTTGTACCGAACCTAAATAGATAATAACTAATTAAGGTGAACATGCCGTGTTAATGTGTTAATTAGGGGCAATTAGGGTAATTCAAGCTATTTAGGGTTAATTATAGTTAATTGCATTTAATTAGACTCAATTAGTATTATTTAGGGATTA
This sequence comes from Escallonia herrerae, assembly GCA_033070095.1. Lineage (NCBI taxonomy): Eukaryota > Viridiplantae > Streptophyta > Magnoliopsida > Escalloniales > Escalloniaceae > Escallonia > Escallonia herrerae. The sequence continues at coordinate 193,805 of JAVXUP010001365.1, read as the reverse complement.
ATTCGGGCTAATTCAGGCTACTTAGGGCTATTTGAACCTAATTAGAGCTTATTACAGTTAATTACCCTAATTTGGTTTAATTAGAATTTGTCTACGATTTATCAGGATAATCAGGGTTTAATTAGATTAATCAGTAGTGATTAGGGCTAATTAGAGATTAAATTAACAGTAAATTAGTGTTAATTAATGTTAATTAGGGTTAATGAGTTTTAATTAGGGCTAATCGGAGTTAGTTGGGTTTAATTGAGAATAATTACTGTAAACTAGAGTTGAATTAAGAATTAATTAGGGTTAATCGTACGCGGCCTCCCTAATATGAATGCACGTGCCGTGATAGGAGCGTCTCCACCCCTCGCTGCATCTCCACAAACACAGACACTGACCATGGAGCTCTCGTTGTTACATGAGGATGAGGTCTGTAGCATTGCTGCAGAGGTTTATAGGATGATCACGGTGCATAATCAGGTACAGGCACTATATACGTTTAGTGAACACTGTATACAATTACTATCGACATTAATGCGTCCGTATCTTTACATGTAGGGCATTGCTGCTGGACATGCCGAGCCGGATCTAGATCACAGTGCCCCCGTGGACAAGGACGATCAGCAAGACCCATCAGATCTGGGACTCGCGGAACCCTCATCAGCCCTTCCCCTCCTAACTCTTTGTATCCCGCTCTCGTGCCCTCCCTTCCCCGACTTGTACTCCATTTCCCTACTCTATTGTATCTCGCTCTCGTGCCCTCCTCAATTGTGTATACATTTTATTGTTGGATTGTTATTGTTGAGGGATTGTGATTAGAGGTTTAGGTATTAAAAAAATAATTTTTTTAAAAATTAGTTTGACTTTTAGTGACAGAAATCCGTCGCTAAAAGTCTTATATTATGAACGGCTTTTAGCTATGGAAATTTCGTCTCTAAAGTTTTAAGCGAGAAACTTTTGGCGACTGAATTTTTGTTGTTAAAAGTTAACATTTTTTACGACAAAATGTTCCGTCGCTCAATATTTTACTTAATAATTTTTTTTAAAAAAATAAATTAAAATACAAAAATACAATTAGCGACGGAATATCCTTCACTAATTGTATTTGTGCTTCCATCATTCAAGGTAGACTTTAGGCGACGAATTGAAAAATTCAGTCGCAAAACTTTTAGAGACAGGGTTGTAGGCAACAGACTTTTAGCAACGGGGCATTCGTCGCTAGCCCGTCGCTAAAAGTCTTTACCGCCTAATATCGGATATTTAGCGACTGAATTATTCGTCGCTAATTTTTTTTTTCTTGTAGTGAGAATCAAACGAAAATACTAATCCAACGATAAGAAAATCAACTCAATCAGATATCGAATAAACAAGATACCGTCGAAAGAAGTTTTGGGTGAAAATCAATAAACCTTTAAAGGAAAATGAATCAGTCAGAAGATGACACGTGGCAAAGAAAGAAGGAAGATTACAAGGTTAAGAAAAAATTTTGGGAGAGGTCCCGTGGAATCATGACAAAGTAAAACAAACATATGAAAAAAGACAAATGAAAATATGACACGTGGCAAAGAGAGGAAGAAGATTACACAATTAAGGTACCATGGAATCATGACAAAATAAAACAAACATATGAAAAAGGACAAATGAAAACATGACACGTGACTTTGTGGCGTTGAAGGCCTAAAACTAGCAAAGATCGGCCACCTTGGCCGTGAAAAGTGGACAAAGTTCAGAAGGTAAATAGCAAATGCTAAATCGTAAATCTAGCTTCTTGCTCTCTTTATTTACACTTTGTACAGTGTGTAACAAGAAGGGTCACCTTGTTAAAAACTGTCTTCTGAATGCTGTCAAAAATTAGTCACTCCCATCTATTACAAAAAATAAAATGAAACAAGTTTGGGTGCTAAAATCTTGTTTATCTAATCTTCCAGGACCCAAGAAAGTGTGGGTACCTAAAGGAACGAAACCAGAATCTGTTGTAAGTATGCTTGAAAGCAAGAGTAGATTCCAACAAATGGATTTTAGATAGCGGATGTTCAAGGCACATGACAGGTGATCGCTCTCTATTCTCACATATCACTCTGAAGAATTGAGGACTTGTTACCTTCGGAGACAACTCAAATTAAAAGATCATCAGTAAATGTAAAATTGGCAACGATTCCATATCTATCGATAATGTATCCTTGGTTGACGGTTCAGTTCAATCTGATAAGTATCAGTCAACTAATCGATAGTGGACACAAAGTCAAATTCGAAGGCGATCAATGCCTAATCATTCATGCCTCAAATGGAGGTACCTTGGTTGGTAAGAGAGATGGTAATATCTATACTCTATCTTTTGATGCATCTGACTCTTCTCGTGAAGTTTGTCTTTCTGCATAACATAATGATATTTGGTTGTGGCATCGTAGATTATGTCATGTTCATATGGATTTAATCAAGAAACTTTTCTCGAAAGAGCTTGTCAGAGGCTTACCAAAGTTAAAGTTTGTCAAAGATAAGGTTTGTGATGCCTGTCAATATGGTAAACAGTCAAAAACAACTTTTCAAGCCAAAAATCTTGTTTCCACCTCTCGCCCTCTTCAACTCCTTCATTTAGATCTTTTTGGCCTCACGAGATATGCCAGCCTAGGTGAAAAATTTTATGCATTCGTCATTGTTGACGACTTTTCTAGATACATCTGGGTTCTTTTTTTAACTCATAAGGATGAAGCATTTGAAAAAAATTTCAGTCTTGTTGCAGCTTCAGAATGAGAATGAGTTGAAGCTTGTGAAAATTTGAAGTGATCATGGCGGTGAATTAGAAAAAAGATTTTATTCCTTTTTGTCTTCAAAATGGCATTTCACATGAGTTTTCTGCTCCTTGACACCCCAACAAAATAGGGTTGTAGAGAGAAAGAATCGTACTCTGCAAGAAATGGCCAGAACCATGCTTCATGAAAACTCTCTCCTAAAATATTTTTGGGCAGAAGCCGTCAGCACTTCCTATTACGTGTTGAACAGAGTACTCATCAGACCGATTCTTGACAAAACTTATTACGAACTGTTCTCAAATCAAAAACAAAAAATCAATTATTTCAAGATTTTCGGTTGCAAATGCTTTATCTTGAACAATCGTGAGAACTTAGGAAAGTTCGATGCAAAATCTGACGAGGGAATATTTCTTGGTTATTCATTAAAAAGTAGAGCATATAGAATCTATAACCATAAGACTATGACAGTTGAAGAATCTATACATGTAGTATTTGAAGAATCTAATATTGAAAAATCAAGTAAGAATGTAGGTGATGACAGTGAAGAACTCTCCATGGACTTGATCAACAAACTTAATGTCTCCTCAACTGAGGGGGAGTGTTCAACATCTTCTCAAAATAACAGTGACGAAACTTAGCCACTTCCAAAGAGCTGGAGATATTCTTCCAATCATCCATTGGAACAAGTCATAGGTAATATGGAACGCGGAGTTATAACTCGGTCTACGGTAAATTGGTTATGTGCAGATTTTGCTTTTCTTTCTCAAATAGAGCCTAAAAGTATTTCAGAGGCTCTAAAAGATTCTGAGTGGATCCTTGCCATGCAAGATGAATTGAATCAGTTTGAGAGAAGCGATGTTTGATCACTAGTTCTGGCTCTTGTTCAACAAAAGGTTATTGGAACCAAGTGGGTTTTTCGAAAAAAACTTGATGAAAATGGCCATATTGTTCGTAACAAGGCTAAACTAGTTGCTCAAGGATACAATCAAGTCGAAGGGGCTGATTTTGATGAAACCTTTGCCCCAGTCGCTCGACTTGAAGCTATCCGAATGCTTTTGGCATTTTCATGTCATATGAATTTTAAACTTTTTCAAATGGACGTGAAAAGTGCCTTCTTGAATGGGGTAATACAAGAGGAAGTGTTTGTTAAACAACCTCCTAGTTTTGAAAATGAAAAATTCCCCAGTCATGTTTTTAAGCTGAAAAAGGCTCTGTACGGTCTTAAACAAGCTCCTCGAGCTTGGTACGATCGTCTTAGTAGCTTCCTTATTGATCATGGATTCTCTCGTGGCAAAGTTAATACCACTCTTTTTACAAAAATTCGTAATTCTCACATTTTTATAGTTCAAATTTATGTTGATGACATCATTTTTGGTACCACTAACAATGATCTATGCCAAGAGTTTGCTGAGAATATGCGCAGGGAATTTGAGATGAGCATGATGGGAGAACTTACCTTTTTCCTTGGACTTCAAATCAAACAGTAAGAAAAAAGAATTTTTATAAGTCAGTCCAAATATACACGAGAACTGTTGGAAATGTTTGGCTTGGATAATGCTAACCCTAGAGGAACCCCAATTTCTCCTAGTATTAATCTTGTCAAAGATGAAAATGGTAAAGATGTAGATAACAAACTTTCTCGTGGTATGATTGGTAGTCTGCTTTATCTTACTGCTTCTAGGCCTGACATAATGTTCAGTTTATGGATTTGTGCACGATTTCAAGCTTGTCCCAAAGAATCGCACCTTACTACAGTTAAACGCATTTTCAAATATATCTCTGGGACATTAAATTTAGGACTTTGGTATCCGCATAATTCCTCGCTAGATCTGGTAGGATTTTCTGATTCTGGTTATGCATGATGTCTTGTCAATTGTAAGAGTACTAGTACTAGTGGCACTTGTCAATTCCTTGGCGATGCATTAGTGTCCTGGCACAGTAAGAAACAAACATGTGTGGCTCTCTCCACAGCTGAGGCTGAATATGTTGTGGCTGGAAGTTGTTGTGCCCAAGTACTATGGATGCGTCCAACTTTATGAGATTTTGGTGTCTCAATAAATCATATTCCTATTATGTGCGACAGTAGCAGTGCTATTGATATCAGTAAAAATCATGTTCAACACTCATGCACTAAGCACATAGATATTCGTCACCATTTTCTTTGAGACAATGTTCAGAAAGGCTTAATAGAACTTAAGAAAGTTGGTTCTGAAGATCTGCTCGCGGATATCTTTACAAAACCCTTAGTTGAATCCTCTTTTTGCTCTCTTCGTCGTCGCTTAGGAATGTGTGATCTTAGTTAGATCTTTTTCAGTAGAATTAAAAGTTTTCGGTCGTCCGAAAACTTCTTTTCATTGAATGGTTGGTGTCTGCCTGTTTTAGTCGACTACAAGTCAGTTTTCATTCAACTCAAATCTTTTCGGTCAAATGAAAACTTATGTTGTGTTTTTGCACCTGTTGGATTTAGTCAAGTGAAAATTTTGACTAAAACCGTTTTAGTCGAATGAAATCATCGTTCATGGTTGGCCATCTGCTGGATTCATTCGACTCAAAAGTCACTTTTAGTCGACTAAAATATTTTCAGTCGACTGAAAATGATGTTTCAGTCGACTAAAATTCCGTCGTCTATATATACCCCTCCTTTTTCCCATTTACTTTTTACGGTTACCCTTTTCACTGTTCCCCATCCATTTTGTACAAACCTTTACTTTTCTTCTCTCTCTTGCCCACCTGTCTCTCAGGACCCACATGGACTCAAACCCACGTCCACGTAGTCGCCGTCGCCTTATCATTGACACCGACGATGAATCTGACGCTGCTCCTGCTCCACCACCACCAGCCACCCATCACCGAACTCATCCTACGACTACTGGTGCTGCAAAATCCTCGTCTTCTGTCCCTGCTCAACGGCCGTCTGCTGCTCCATCCTCTTTAAGTACTGTTGCTCCTCGTCCTCCTCCTCCTGCTGCCTCTTCTTCCTCTGCTTCTCCTCCAACAGGTCCACCACTGACCTGCCCCTATATTTCTCCTACCCAAATACTTCACATTCCCCATTTTTTTGAGTCAGCCGACGACCAAATCAACTTTTATACCAATTTTGTTAATCGGGAGGTCGTACCGGGTCATCCAAGTGATGTCAACCTAATGACTCAACTTGGTCTGACCTGCCTTTTTGACCGAATGGGTTGTCCCTCCCTTCTCTCTCCCCCTTCCGTATACTATCCTGGTCTTGTTTAAATGTTCTATTCAAACATGCATTTTAATGCTCTGTCGTCCACCTTTTTGACCACCTATGTCAATAGGGTCCACATCCGTCTCGATGCCACCACCTTAGCCCAAATTCTCGATTTTACAAATTGATCTCCAACCATTGTTTTCCCAGGCAACACGTGGTGCACAACTAGCCCCTTTACCCCCACTTCAACAAACACAAACCCTACTAGGAGACCCGTCCATTTCTTGACCCTGCAAACCTAGTTTAGGTGACCTTTCTCCTCTTCATCGTGTCCTCCATTTTATTGTCAGTTATAACCTCTTGAGCCGTGCCGGCTCTTTTCCTTCCATTTCATATCTCGACATCATTCTTCTCACCCACTTTATTCGGGGCTCTCCCTTAAACCTTGCGGGCATTATCATGCTCATAGTGGATGCGCAAAAGAAAAAATCCTCTGCTAATCTTCCTTTTGGTCTCCTCTTAACCCGAGTTTTTGAACATTTTCGTGTCCCTCTTCCTACCTCCATCTCGGAATGTATAATTATTCATAGTCATCATATTCTTGATGAAACTTCTCTTTGTGGTGTGGGATTCGCCATCCACAGTGACCTTTCCTCCGACACAATATCTCTTGAGCGGATCAATGTTACCGACTCTTCCCATACCCGGTCAGTTCCGGTTTTCCCTTTCGCTTTGGTTCCCACACCTACCACTACAAGAAAAACAGGTTTTTTCGATGGAGTTTTAGCGATAGATTGAAATCCGTCACTAAAAGTGACTTTTAGCGACGGATTTGTCCATCGCTAAAAGTCCATCGTTAAAGACCTTTGCCGACGGATACTCTGTCGGTAAATGTCTTTAACGACAGACTTTTACCGACGGGTTATTACCGACAGAAAAATTTGTCGCTAAATGTATATTTCGTACTTTTCTAATTTTATATTTTGGAAAATAATTTTTATAATTTACTATAAATGTAGGAAACCCTAACTTTTGCTTTCATTTCATTTACCCCGCCGCTCTTTTCTTTCTCCCCTCCCCATCCCTTGCCCATCGATCTATCCCTTCCTCTCTCAATCAGCCGACCATTGGCTGACCCTCTCCGCCGCCTCTCCTCTTCCCAGGCCGCCTCCCATGCCACCCATGCCCACTACTGATGCCGCTTGATTGACGCCTCACTGTGCCGCTGCCGCTCCACCAGATCTACCTCTATCGAGTAGGTTCATTATCTTTCTCTCCCTCCCTCCCTCATCATTCAGTTTTCTATTGAACCTTTTATGGGATACTTTTTCCATGCATATATGTACTTAATTTGTTGTTGGAATATATAAAGGAAATGAATCATGTGATTCGTTTGTACTAAGATTATTATATGCTTTAGAGTATAGATTCTTCCTCCTTTTTATTTGATTCCCTAAGCATTATGTTTCTAGGCTAATGTTTCGATGTTGGTTATTCTATTGTTCCTCACATAATGGAATTTATTTGATTCTAGATAGTAAACTAGATTATACCGGTCCAAACCAAACCAAAAGATTATTAAAAATGCATGAAGGGTTGGGAGAAAGGAGTGGGGGGACATATCTGAAGTTAGATTTGAGGTTTAAGGATTTTATTCTCTTTGACGATAGGATTATAAATCTCTTCTTCTTCTCCTTAATATAAATTCTGTATATGCAACAGAATAAGTAATGTAATTTGTTGAAACGTGGCAATTATAGGTGTATCTATGGTTGCTTCCAATACAGTGGATGAGATGATTGGGAATCTGCCTTGATAGGCAGAAATGTACATTAAGAACAAAAAAGTGTGTGTCGTTTGGGGGGAGGGAAGAGGCATGGCAGGGCATAGAGAGGAAGAGATTAAGCCTAATGGAGCTAGTGGAATGAATAGAAAAACATGAGAGTTAATGAGTTGGCTCCTTTTTTTTTGCATTTGTGTTGGTTCAGTCTGTAGTAGTAATCTGTAGAGGGTGTGTATGATTAGCAGGGAGAAAATCTTGAAATGTTTTAAGTTCTTTATTGTATGACTTATGTTCAATGTTTTTATAGTTAAAAAATTATATTAAGCTTTACTTTTCTTTCCTGTAAGCTACAAAGTGACTCTGAGAGAGGCCGTCCGTCATCTAGATTACTTCCAGGCAATTGACCTCCAAATTAGTTACCGGGAACTAGCACGTGGAGCTATCGGATTTAAGTGCCTGTCTAAGGAGGCTAAGGTTTTGGATTTTTGTTTTGTTGAAATTTGTAATTTAGTATTGGGATTTGTATGATGTAATCTATTTTATTCGGTGCATAACTAATATTGGGATTTAGTTGGTGGTGTATGACTTATGTTTTATTTGTATTGCTTGAAATTTGGTAAAGAAGAATGATAGCCTAAAGAATAAAATTGCCGATATATTTGGTGATTAAGATTATTTGTCGACGGAAGTAGGCTTGAATTTTTAAAAATAATAACAATTTAAAAAAACAGCTTTTCTATTTTTAAAAACCTTGGCGACGAAATTTTGTCACTAAAAGTCCGATTAAGTTATTTAAGCAAAATAAATTATGTCACTAAAAGGCCTATAGAACGATGGACTTTTAGCGATGGAACGTCGCTAAAAGTCTTTTAATATTGAATTTCAAGAAAATTCGCAAAAAATATGAAAATTACTTAAAATTATCTTTAGCGACGGAAAATCCATCGCTAAAAGTAATTAATTTCGTCGGTAAAAAGTGACTTTTATCGACGGACCATCAAATTCAGTTGCTAATCTTTTGCAACGGGGTTATTACCAACGGACTTTTAGTGACAGGCATTCCGTCGCTAAAAGTCTTTTGCGTCGGATTGTCCACTTTTAGCGACGGAATTTTCCGTCGCTAAAAGTGGATTTTCTTGTAGTGTACTCCTGCTACCCCTTCTGTTCCTACAATTCCACCATCTGAATCTTCTGATCCTCTCCCGTCCATTCTGCCCCCACCACCTGCTTCTTCTCAGTTCGTCCCCCTGTACCTACTGACCCATGTCCCTCTATACCCTTCCCTCCTTCTGACCCTTCCTCCTCGGCACCACCTCTACCCACCCCTCCTCACCCTTTTCATCCCTTCTTCAGCCCGCTCAATGACTTCTCCAACCTTAATTTTGATGAGTTCCTCTCCACCGACAACTCCGACCTCTCTGAGCACCTTTCTCATCTCTCCACTTCAATTCAGTTAATACTTGAATCGCAAACCACCTTAACTACCTCTCTTACAGCCAATCACACTGTCCTCCTTCATGAGCTTGCTGCTCTTCAGTAGTTGGTTCAACACTCGTCCACCCAGCTTCTCTCAAACCAAATAGACTTTCACACCTTTCTTAACGACCTCACCTCTAACCTTTCTTCTCTTTCGCTCAACAATACTCTAATCCTGGAGAGTTTGACTCGAATGTAGCATGATCTTCACCGACAGCAGGAAGTTGCCATTCAGGCTCATCGTCGCCAGGCCTATCTCACTACGAGTATTCTCACTGAACAAAACAGCTACCTGGCCCATCAGATCTTTGATTAGGCTCATGGCTTTAGGGTGACTCGTCCGGATATCTTTCCTTCTCGACAGACCGGCACTGACAGGGAAGAATAGTTCTTCAATCCGCATCTCCCATACAACCCTCTGATGTCGCACTCTCCTCGTGTCGTCGAGATTGTTGAAGTCCCAACAACTGCACCGCCGCCTGCTGATCCCTCCTCTTTCGCTCAGGGTGCTCATCGCACTGCTTCGCCACCTACTGATCCCTCCTCCTCCGCTCAGGGTGCTCACCGTCGTAGGCCTTAGATTCAATTTTTTTCTCTTTATTTATTTTACTATTTTGGCCGTTTGGATTGACTCTCTCTCTTTTTTATTCGACAAAGGGGGAGAACATTAGTTCATTCATTATAACCACATTTTTTTGGTGGTTATTAAAGATGTTTTTTTTAGTTCATTACCTTGTTTGAATGTTATCTTATCAAGGGGGAGTTTGTCTATGTAATGCTACAATTGATGTTGTCATCGTAAAAAAGGGAGAGATTGTTGACTTATAGATTTTGATGATTGTAAATTAATTATCTCTAACATTAATCTCACAACTCTGTTAAGATAAACATTTCAGAATTTATCTTAATCAAATAAAGACAAGATCATGCCTTGGACAAAGTTTGAACTCGGCTTGGATTTGGGATTTAAAGACTCGGACTACATTGAAGATACAACAACGTGAAGTTTTTTTTTATCCATGTTAGCATTTCTAAGTCTTTCTTAAAAGATCTCACGGAAATTCAAGTAGAGAACCAAACTGAATGTTTCAGTCGAAGGCGACAGTTTGCATTCTACTCAATTGTGTAGTTCCTTCGTTTTAGTCTAAAAACCAAACATTTTAGTCGAAGCCAGAAAGTTTTTAGTCGAAGCCAAACTTTTTAGTGGAAACAAAATATTTTAGTCGAAGCCAAACTTTTTGGTCGAAGCCAGAAGTTTTTAGTCGACGTAAAATGTTTTAGTCAAAGCCAAACTTTTTAATCGAAGCCAAAAGTTTTCAGTGGAAGCAAAACTTTTCAGTCGAAGCCAAAGTTTTCAGTCGAAGCAATATTTTTCAGTCGAAGCCAAACTTTTCGGTCGAAGCAAAACTTTTCAGTCGAAGTCAAAAGTTTTCAGTCGAATGAAATGGCTTTTTCGGTCGACTCAATTCATCAGTGTTTTTACCACCTTTTCTCACAAGTTTTTAGTCGAATCAAATTCATGTTTGAATCGAATCATTTTTCAGGTTTTCCCTTTCCAACGGCTCCTTTTCTTGTCTAGTATAAAAAGGGATCCTTGAGAGCATTTAATACACTTCTTGCGAATCTTTTTCAATACTCTCTTTAACTCATCTCAAAATACTCTCTCATCTTGTTCTCTTATTCTCTATTTTATCCTCTATTGAGTGAGTTCATCTTTGAGATAGTTTATTGTAAGCTTCTTGGTTTAGTTTTTGAAAGAATATAGATCTTCCCACCTAAGAAGGCTTAGTCAAAGATTATTCATCGTAACATCTACTCAAGAATGAGTTTGTTTGTTGTATTCCAATTGTAATTTTCTTTTCATTTGTAAACTGTTGGAAACCTTGGAAGGATTTCGGAAATTGTACTGCGGTTTGAGTTAGCACCCTGATTAGTGAAAGGCTCGAGTAGGTCTCCCTTGTGTGGAGTGCTCGGGGACTAGACGTAGGCTGGTGGGGCCGAACAAGTATAAATCTCTGTGTTGAATTCATTATGGTTACATTTGTCATTACTTTGTAATATCATTTTTTAAATTTATACTTAAAGTTAGAGAACACCTATTCACCCTTCCTCCTCTAGGTGTACTTAGGGACCTACAACATGGGCCAATGAGATATTGCTACATAGGAAGGTAAAAGGAGAAACCTGCTACTAGGTCAGGAGCAAAATTTTTTGGCAACTACTCTCCTGCTTCTTTTCCTCTTATAAGAGGAAAAGTTTGTCGAAGTTTTATAACATACCAAAACATTAACATTGAGAAGTGTTTAATAATTGAGTGCTAAATGAAGTGATACACCGTCACTTAGCCACGGCGAACTACAAAGAGCGTTAGGTATCTAGAGTTTATGATTGTAGCTCAAATGCTAGAATGTCAAGTGCTTTTGTAATAACACTAGTGAGTGAGAAAATCACAGAGTTTTTATTCACTAAGAAAAACATAGAGGTAAGTTTACGTGTATGGGAATTGGGTCTGAATGATGGAGTGAAAGTTCCCTAGTAACGTCTCTATTTTATAGTCCAAAATATTCGTTGTCTTCCCTGTGGACGTAGGAAAAAGGCCAAACCACGTTAAATAATCGTCTCCATATATTTGTGTGTGACCGTTTTATATATATATTTTTTCTCATTGTACTAGTTGTACCATTTTTAGGGGGTTAAATCCCAATAGTGCAGACCATGAAAAACCAGATAGTTTTGTTGTAATACCCCGCACCTAGAATACGGTTTACGGTGAATCTTAGCATTTTAGTTATTCCTTTAGTGGCAGTTGTGGTAATATACAATAATTGGGGTCTTTAGCGACGATTATTACCAGCGATATTGATTGTGACCTTTAGTAATAATTTATAATGCTCATAAGTTGCAAATTAATGAGGTGGGGAGAATGTAACGCCAGAAATTTTATTTTCGTCGACGAAACTTTTATGTGTCCAAAAGTTTTATTATTCCTTACTTTATGTAAAAAAAATTGTAGTCTTTTAAAGGAATGTAAGTGAGACAAAGAAGTGTGAGGGGGATCTTTAGAAATTTTCAACCAAGGGCAATCATATATAAAGTGAGCCTTGAGAGGGCAGTCGTCCAAGAAGTCTGCCCAACCCCTTTACGTGAAAGTCAGAGAGGAAGATAGAGGAAAAAACCAAGCTAAGGCAAGGAAAAATTCAAGGTAATAAAATATCTAAATTCTCTCTTTAATTTAGCCATGAATTTGGATGTTATATATGTTTTTGGTGTGAAATTGGTAGCTTTCGTGGGTGTGTTTAAGAAATAGTTTGCTATAGAGCAGCATCAGAGTGGATTATGATTTTTATCACATCTCATTTATTTCAAATCTAATTGAAATGATTTTGAATTTTATAAAAAAATTATTATGTCACCTTTAACTTAGTAGTTTTGAATTTTCTCAGAATCTCAAGTTTGCACATTGAAAAACTATCTCAAAATCAATTTACTGTAGAAGTCCATAATTTTTGGTTTCTAGCAGCCACTTTGATTTGCATAGAAAATTAATTACTCATGAATTTTTTGTAAAATTTATATTTCTAAAAACTTAAAAAATTCTTCTATAACTTTGGAGTTTGAGTTTTCTGAGATTCTTAGTATTTTAGCTCCCAAAAATCATTGAACATAATTGGTCTTCACATAAATATGTTGTGTCTATCAGCCATTTCGATTTGCTATAGAAAAGTCATTACTCATTGGATTTTTGTGACACTTATACTTTTAAAAACCTTAATAAGTCTACTTTAATTTTGTAGTTTTGAGTTTTTTAAGATTCATCATATTCTTCCTCAAAATGGTCAATATACAAAATTAGGGTTTGCTGAAAAATATTGTTTATAAAATTACATATCAGTCCATTGCCCAAGATTTTTAAGCCATTTTTTAGTATACTTAGGCAAAGTGTAAAACTAAAACTCCCTTTATTTTTGTGAAACCTTCCATATAAAAATTTATGGGATTTTTCTAGGCATGCAAAAGTTGAAACGATCTTATTTTTAAAATAGGCTTTTGAATTATTTGATATAACAAACAAATTATATTTAACTAGAAATTTTACAATGATCTAAACATACTGAGATGCTTGAGCGACTAAAAGTTTATGGTATTTTTGGTACTGTTTGGATATACTTTAAAATAGGAACCTTAACACTCAATTTAAGGAGCAGTTTAGGGTTCCGAATAGAGAGTTCTGAAAAAGGTCATTTTTGTCCAAAAAATTCACATAGTTGTTTAAAATGGATGTTTTGGGTTATTTCTTGGTGTGAAAGGGTACGTTAGGTGTCAAGAGTAACTTGGTAATTTTACACAAGCCTAGGGGTATTTTGGTAATACTCACTTGGGGGAAATTTAGCACCTAGGCATGATTCAATGACAATGAATAATATCTGAGTGATTTATTGTTAGATTCTGATAGATAGGAGTTAGGTCAGACTTGGGAGAAAGAACCGCTTAGTTATTCCAATAAGAACTCCTGCCATGTTCCTCCGTACAACATATTTTCTAATATATGTATATTTATGTCATTTTACCAAATGAAAGTTTTTGAAGTATTTGTATTGCATATGTTTTCATGGTAAATCGTTTGACGAGAATTTAAATTAGAGATGCCATATAATATTTCTATGAGTAGTGTTTTAAAGTTAGCTTATGTTGAATTATATTATTCTCATGGCTTGCCCCATATCCACAGGGGAAAGTTGGATTGTGGGTCTTGGTCGACGGGATGATACGTTGACACACAATAGTATTGCTCGTGGATCGCCCTTGTATCCACAATAATATGTATCCCGGATGAAGGAGGAATTGTAGGCCCTAGTAAGGGGAGCTTGTACTTTGACCGAATGATATTTATCCCAGGTGGAGTAGGGATTGTGAGCCCTAGTCAGGGGGGATTGTACGCTGACCGTAGCATATCTAAGTTATGAAAAAACTGTGATAGTTGTTACAGAGCCTTCTTGATTGTCAGACTCCAGTTCTAAGAATCTTGGATGAATTGTTTTCATAAAGTACTTATATTTTTAGTATCTCTTCTAAAAATGTTTACCAGTTTTAAATCGAAGAAATCATGGCATGCTTTATAAACCCCAAAACATATTTTAGGGATATGGTTTGTGTACTTACTAGGCCCCCATCTCATTCTTTTATAAATGTTTTTAGGTAACTACTTAGATGAACCCGACATCGTTAGGGATTTAATTTAAGCCTTTTGAAAAAATTGTTAGCAGCCAGCTATAGTTGTAATACTATTTTGCTTATGTTTTGAGAATTGTTCGGAACTTAAGTGTCCAGGAGATTTTCTATGATTTGTGTTAGTCATTCATGGAGAAAATCATTATAGGCATATTGAAGATATTATTATTGTGATTTTAGAAAAACTATTAAGGAGATAGTATTAAATTACTTAATTAGTTACAGATTCTTGTGTATAGGTTGTAGTAAAGCTTGACAGAGCCCTGTGTTGATGTTTCGATGGGCCTGCAGCTGGTCATGGGCCTAGCTCATAAGCCTACTCGTGGGGTCAAGTCGTGACATTTGTCCCTCCGGTGATCAATATTATATAGGACCTGGATGGTTCAACTATCTTAAAGGGTGTTTGGCAAAAAAAATTAGGAGATTTAGTATGTCTCAAAAAGTTAAAAACTAATAAAATTCATGATCCTGGAAAGTGAGGATTATGATATAATTATTTTTTCATAATCAGGTTGACCTTCTAATTTATCATATTATCCTTAATTGCTCCGGAAAGGACATCCCATACCCTTTACCTAATTTGAAAAAGTTATTGCGTTCTAAGTACTAATGTGAGATTGTGAGTATTTTTAATTTCAAATAAGAATAAACAATTTTTGTAGGCCGGTGAAAGTAACTTTTCAATAATTCATTTGTATATTGTAGTTATTTACAAAAAAAATTATGTTAGCATTACCTTTCTAAATACAGATATTAAATATTTTTTTATTAAGTGTCATCTATAGTCATTTTGTCATAGTAGAGCTGATTTAAGCACTTTTATCTAAATTCTTTTTATAACTTTGAGCTAGTTTATAACTAATTTTGCCAAACAGCAAACGATTCTGATTAAAGTCGATTAAATATGATTTTAAAAACTGATTAAAATTTAAGTTGAAATTTGATTTTTAGAATCAATCCTCACCACAAGTCAATAGAGATATGATTTTAAACTCGTCACTCGGCAAAATTGTTTACCACACGCTCAGAACTTGAATTGTAATCAAATTAAACTAAATAAGCCACAAGAGATTTCCATTGAGAATGGACCTTCAAAACAATACTACGAGAAACTCAACCCCGCATACAGATTCTAATGGCACAATGGGGTTTAGAGGCACTCAACCCCGCGTACAGATTCTAACATATCTGCTGTTGTCTTCATGTCCTCGGTCACGCGCAATTGCGAACAAACCCGTCCAACCGTCCGTTTTGGCCCAAGCATTTGCAAAAATCTTCCGGTTAATGCCACGTCAGGTAAAGCCACCGGTTCATGGTTGAATCTATTCGGCTTTGATAACTATAGTTATTAGTGTTACATTATCTCTTTCTTTCTTTCTTTTGGTTTACGTATCGTAGCAAATGCATTAACCGCACCAAGCACGATAATAAGTATAGAATAGAATTCACATATTGACCGGTTATCCCTTTATGATTCTTCACTCGTTTCTTGTCGCCAAAGATGCATTTTAGTGACAAGTTGTTTACCGCATATAAGGCAGTGCAGAAACCCTTTTGCGTATTGGATAATGCTAAAACTTGAAGATTTGGATTGTTTTCAGTTGCAGATTTTGGAATCCTTTGTCAAAGCTATCAATTGTACCACAAAAATATTAAAAAATAGCATATGTAAGATAGCACATATACAGCATCCGTAGTGTAGCAGTACAAATTTCGGAATATGACTTTTGGGAATATGGTTGAGAATATCTTTTCAGCATAGCGATTACCAATCATTTGCAATATCCTAATTGTCAGCTTCATAGCAACATATGGCAACACTTGCACTAACTATTCTCTTGGGGGAAGGGGAAAGGCCGAAGCACATAGGGCACGACCTTAGTTTTGTACAAGCCTATGCATGCATAGGCCATGGATTTCAGAATCTAAACAAACTTGAACTGTAATTTATGTCATCTAGTACAGGCACACTGGAACAACAAACTTGATGGAGCAATCAACGTCGATTTAATGATAATGGAGACATTAAACGTAGGCATCACGGTTTTGGAGAAGATAGGCTTCCACAACCTTGTACATTCCCATGATCTTCTCCTTGCCGGCCTTAGCGTCCTCTTCCTTGAGCTCGAAATCGCCTTTAGTATAACAAGTCGTCGTCATCTTAGAGATATTCCCACCATCAGGTGACAATTCAAACTTCACGTCGTAAGATACTTTCTCGATCTTGTCCCGTTTCGCCTCTCCTCGATCAACCTGTACTTGTATGTGTATTTCTTCTCATTGAGCTCCTCTACTGGGTGCTTCAAATAACTCCCTTCTGCACAAAACAATAACCTGAAGACATTCTCAGTGAGTGAACTTCTGTGACAATACTAGAGTCTCTCGTTGTGCTTCCTGGATGTTAGACTCTTATGCCGAATATACACCAAAAGCATTTTATGGTTAGAAGTTCAATTTATGGCTTTCTCTCTCTCTCTCTCTCTCTCTTAGCAAAGATTAGAAGTGCAGTTAACCTTCAAAGTTGATCTGCTTAATGCTTCCGGCGCCTCCATTGCCTTGGATCAGTTGGATGATATGGATACTCTTTATAGCCTGTGCAAGAGCTTTGGAATCAAGTTGTGGGAGTCGACGATCGAGGCCTTGAATATCCTTCCTACCGGAATTGGAGAAGCGTGCTCGTCGGTGAAGGTAACGACTCTCATGATCTTCCATGGCAAAGTTTGGTTGATAAAGGCAGAAAAATGTAGCTATTAGGCCTTTTTGGTTTAAAGAGTTTTCTCCGTGGAGACCGAAGACTGTTAGAAAGTGGTATTTACAGAATGAAGGTAGGGACTTGTATATTTCGGAATATTTTCCCTCGAGATGAGCAAGGGAAAAGGGCCAGTATATTCTGCTCGTTGTCCTGTTTGAATGTTGATAAACTTTTCTCAACAAATAAGAAAGATAACTTAAATACAGTCAGGACACTGATGTAGAAGACAGGCCAAGTTTTCGTTACCAAGAGGGATAGATTGTTTAAACACACATTTGACTCTCAAATAAAATGCTCAATCTATATGCAAAGGACAAAATTATGGATTTCAAAACATCCACTGCTAATTTCATTCACGTAGAAATGGTTTGAAGGTTAATGTGATAGGAGGAAGGAAAAAGGACTAAGGGAGGTAAGGGCTCTTTCACAATATATTCTATAGAATTTAAGAGCTCAAGATAAAGACAATTGACAAAGCAAAGAACGAAAATAGGAGGATTATTACACTCAATTATTTGATGCACTCAAAATGATGAATCACTAGTGCCTTTATATAGGTTTACACATAACGAAAATTCCTAAAAATGAACCACTACATCGCTACCCCACTACCCCCACTAAGCCACTGCACCACTAAACCACTAAATCATTAAAAGATAATTCTAGAACAACTTATCTTTAACAATTTTGAATCATTCTTCAATAGCCCCCCTTGCTTTGAAGTTAAATACTGCAAGTCATCTTCTAAAGTAGATATGCTTATGAACAAGAAGTGACTTGGTCAAAATATCAATCACTTGCTTATTTGTATTGCAATACTTTAATGTAATCATGTCTTCTACTATCAACTTACGTATGAAGTGATGCCGAATGTCGATATGCTTAGTTCTTCCATGTTAGACCGGATTTTTTGTCATTGCAATCGTGGCTTTGTTAGCACACCAAATCTGTGTTGCTTCTTAAGAAAATTAGCAAGAAACCTTCTCAACCAAAGTGCTTGGCATGCCGAAGATGTTACAACAACATATTTTGCCTCAGTCGATGATAGTGTTGTTGTTGCTTGTTTCTTTGAACTCCATGAAACAAAACCTGATCCAAGAATAAAAGCGCTTCCAGACGTACTCTTTCTATCTTCAACAGACCTTTCCCAATCACTGTCAGTGAATCTACATAATTTAAATTGAGATACATGAGAATACAATATGCCAAAATTAATGGTTCTAGCAATATATCGCATGATCCTCTTAGCTGCTCCGAGATGGTGCTTTATGAGAGAGTGCTATCGGGTCTAGTCTGAGTCAAATAAATCAAACCACCAACTATCCTTCTGAAAACTTTTCCGTTAGCTGCATCAGTACCATCTCGTGACTGAAGCTTTCCACTCAAATTCATAGGAGTAGCAGCTACATTGCAATTCAACATATTAAACCTCTTCAACATATCTATAGCATATTTCCTTTGTGACACAAAAATTTCGTCTTCAATTTGCTTAATTTCCAAGCTAAGAAAATAATGCGACGTACCCAAGTCCGACATTCCAAACTTTCTCATCATACTATCTTTGAATTCCGCTATCAAACATTGAGAAGACCCCAAATATATTATGTCATCAACATAAAGGCATATTATGAGAAAGCCATCTATACCTTGCCTTTTCAAATAAAGTACACGCTCATTTTCACTTCTTACAAATCCTTTTTCAAGAAAAGGGAACCAATCTTACTTTACTATGCTCGTGGAGCCTGTTTCAACCCGTACAAAAGCCTTCTTTAACCTGTATACTTTCTCTTCTTTGCCTATAACTACAAAGCCTTCAGGTTGAGACACCTAAACTTCTTCTTTCAATTTGCATTCAAAAAAGCTAACTTGACATCAATCTGATAAATAGGTAATTTAAGTTGAGCAGCAAGGGCTAAGATAACTCTCACAGATTCAAAACGAGCAATAAGGGAGAAGTTTTCTTCGAAATCAATACCTTGTTGTTGTGAATAACCTTTCGCTACCAAACGAGCCTTATGCCTTTGAACACTCCCATCAACATGGAATTTCATCTTGAAAACCCACTTCAGACCAATGATATTCTTCCCATCTGGCAAGTCCACAAGCTCCCAGGTTTCATTGTTCTGAATGACTGTTATCTCCTCTTTCATTGCTTCACACCACTCTTCATGTTCAACTGCTTCTTCAAAATATGTTGGGTCTGAAGTGAACAACGCGAAAGTACATCTCTCATAAATTTTTCTCAATGATCTAACCATCCTTGTCATCAGAGGAAGTTGAACTGCTACTGATGTTGTTGTCCTTGTCATGGGAGAAGAAACTGTTGAGTTTGTGGGTGTTGGATCAACCACTACATCATCATTTATTTGTTGGAATATTACTTGGCGCTTCAACTCTGTCATCTTTGTCACGCCCCGAATTCGGAAGCCATGACTGCAATCAAAATTTCTGATATACCATTGTAATTCTAGGGATAATGATATAACAGAGCAACTAACTCCTCCAGCATAGAATATCTCCATAAAACAAAATCTAATGCAATCCATTCTCTTTAAAATCCGTTACAAAATAGATTTACTAAACGCAGCGACTAAAACAAATTATTCCAAATCAATTCAATTTAAATTACCCATAACCGGGTAAAGACATCAAATCAAACTACAATCTAAGTAATTACAAAGGACTCTCAAAGCTCCAACGCCGTCAGACGGATCCTTAGCCACTTTCATGACCTGTGGCAAGGGGCAACGAAGAGTGAAAGGATGAGCTCAAACAGCCAGTAAGGTACAAAAACGACAAAATATCAAAACAAAAACTAACAGAGTCGAACGACAATACTTTATGGAATGGGTAAACCAAATTCTTATATCAAATATCAAAACAAACGTGATTAAGCGTTAATCCTAAACATATATATAATATGCCGGGAACGCTATACAACAAAATTCGATGATTATGTTGGTCATAAGACTCAAACGTCGAACCAAATGTACAAACATCAAACGTGTGCTACCGGTAGCGTGCTAGGCGTCTATTGATCGCTAGCATACAAACAAACGTGTGTCCAAAGGACCCTCTCCAACTTGAGAGTTGTTCAAACATAGTCATTATTAGCCTTAAAAGCAAGAAGACAACAACATGAATTCAATGATGTTCAAATGTACGAAACTCAAACTTCGTTGTGGCTGAAACATCGATAAAAGAAGAAGGAATTTGTAGCCTTTGCATGACCAAATGATTACAGAGTATTTATATATGCTTGGGCAGAATGTTGTGAGCAGGGAAAAACTCACGTGAGCATATAACCGCCAAGAATGGCCAGTAATTAAGAATAAGGCAGCTTGGTGACAAGGTTGTGCTTTTCTCTCTACTAGAGAACAAGAAGAGTTCTGAAGCTTTTAGCTGGGTCTAAAAGATGAAATACAAAACTGCTATTATATGAAAGGCTCTCTAAGAATACGACTAATCATACATGAAAATTTGATGCACAACAACCAAACACTAGTACCGAATGAAATGGGGAACGAATCATTACTTTGGATATATTGACTCAATGAAGGAGTTATCAAGTCAATATTAGCCAGAACACCGTTCTCAAACTTACTGGAATAGTTTATAATGGCTTGAAGTAAATCCTAGTTTTCACTAAATCCAAACTTAAGTGCAAGAAAAATGACATATTAGCTTCAGACTGCACTTGTGGCATTCTTTGTTTCAGAATATTGTATTGGGCAGCTTACAATTGAATATCCATAAACTAGATTCATAGTAAGGCAAAAGAGAATGGAACGAAAGTTGTAGGGATCATGGAATTCGGATTGGCAAATTAACAAATCAAAGTAATCCAAAGAAAATGGTATGCTAAGTCAAGATACAGTACCTATGTTTCACGAAACCATGAAGGATGCCCAACTAGTGTCACTGATATATCCTTCCAACCACCAAAAACACCTACTGTCATCTAGGATTTTTTGAGGTACTAGAGTATGATAAATTCCATAAGAAACAAAATCACTTAGTCAAACGAATTGAGTTTTGCAAATGAATTCTCCTATCCCACAATGAAGCAAACTGCCGGCCATCAAATTCTCAAAATTAACAATTAGAAAATGCATAGAAAGGGATATGGACCAACACAGCACTATGAACAAAATGCTTGAAGTTATTCAGCAATCATGGCACGCAGTTACACGAGAATCATGGCAGGTGCAAAAGCTCTTCAAAAAGGGGAATCAAACCCTTGCCACAGCAGAGAGAGGTAAAATCCCTTACCTCATACTAGAGAATCGACGAAAAACACAATCCTCCCAAGCTATGCTACTCGAATACGCCAATCTTCTCCAAAGGAACAAGCAATTTAGGGCTTAAAATGAAGAAGAGAGTGGAAGGGTCGGCTACCAGAGAAGGAAGAGGAGGCTGGAGAAAAATATGTTATTTAAATGAAACCCTAGCTGGCTAATTACACAAAGCCCCCCAAACTTAAGCCTCTTACTCAAAAAGCACTAAAACTTTCATAATATTGCAAAAGGACTACAAACTTGCTTATTTAGTTATTTAATCATTAAATAACTTAAACTTGCTCATTTAATAATATAGTATAAAAAATATTGGGGTATTACAATCTTCACTAAAAGACCAACTTCCATCTTCATCAAATACCACATTCCTACTAATATGACTTTGCCATTTATTGGATTGTATAAGCGATATGCTTTAGAATGAGAGAAATATCCAAGACAAAATGCATTTTTCAGACTTCTCATCAAGCTTCTGACGAAGTTGTGAGTTAACCAAAACATATGCTATACATCGGATAATTCTTAAATGGCTTACCAATGGCTTTTTACCACTCCAAGCTTCATATGGTGTTTGATTCGGAACTGCTCTTGTTGGTGAAATGCTCCACAAGTACACTGCAGTGTCTACTGCTTCTGCCCAAAATTGATCAGGAAGACCCTTGGCCTTAAGCATGCTTCTAGCCATTTAAAAAATTGTTCGGTTCTTCCGCTCAGCAACCTCATTCTGTTCTGGTGTGTATGGTGCAGTTAATTTCCAGTGGATTCCATTTTTCTTACAAAAAGTATCAAACTTGTGAGATATAAATTCACTACCTCTATCTGTACGAAGAGCTTCGATGTAGTTACCACTATGCTTTTCAACGCTTGTCTTGAATTTCTTAAACATCTCAAGTGCTTTAGACTTAAATTTCAGAAAGAAAACCCAACTCATACGACTATAATTATCAGTGAATAACAGAAAATATAAACTCCCCCCAAATGATTCTGTTTTCATAGGCCCACATAAATCAGCATGAATTAACTCAATACACCTAGTGGCCCTCCAAGCCTTTCCAATGGGAAAAGACTTTCGACATTGCTTCCCATAAATACAACCCTCACATAATTCATCAAGTATATTGATATTAGGCAGACCATGAACCATACCTTTTTGACTCAGTAACTTCGAATCTTTCACATTTAGATGCCTATAGCTCAAGTGCCATAGATTTTGTTGCATTTTGCTTACTTGCAACAAGAACTTTCTTGCCAATGTTAGAAACTTCAAGAAGAAATATCATGTTTTTGCCATACAAACACTGGCCATAATCTGTCGTGATTTCTTATCGTCAATCATGCAAACACCGTCATCAAATAAAATGGAATAGCCACAAGCCATTAATTGCCCAACACTAAACAAATTATGAGCCAAGGAAGGAATGAAGTAAACTTTATGTAGAAATTTCACATTATCATGGCTTGTTTTGACAGCAAATGTACCTTTTCCTTTGACTTGAACTGACTTATTGTCGCCAAGCCTGACTAACTTCTTTTCAGACTCGTCAATATCTTTGAACGCTGATTTAACTCCACACATTTGATTAGAGCAACCACTATCTAGGAACCAAACTGCACTTTCATTAATAGTAGTTGAATCAAAACATGCCATGAATAACTTACTTTCCTCGTCCATTATTATTTCATCTTCCTCTGCATAACTTGCTACTTTCTCCTTACTGTCACAATTTGCTGCTATATGCCTGAACCTGTGGCACCGGTAGCAGTCAATTCCTCAATTGTTGAAGAACCCATTGGCTCGCCCTCTGCCAAGTCCACGGCCTCTGCCACGAGATCCTCCTCTATGGTAACCGCTTCCGGTTGATTCGTCATATTTTGCTTGTATGACTCCTTTTTGCTTGAAATGCATTTTTTTCAATTTTTTCAGCTGACCTTGTTCATTCTTGCTTCATGTGCTTACAGAGAACCCATTAGTTCATCAAACGAAAAAATGGATAAATCTTTAGACTCTTCAATTGTAGCTACTACATGGTCAAACTTAGTAGTTAGGCTCCTTAAAACTTTTGCAACCACAATTTCTTCCTCTAACTTTTCACCATAAGACTTCATTTGACTCACAATAACACTGATTCTAGAGAGAAAATCTTGTACAGACTCATCCCTTTTTATAAATAAAGTTTCAAAGTCTCGCCTGAGAGATTGAAGTTTTACTGTAATTATCTTTGCAGAGCCTTGAAATTCTTTTTGCAAAATTCCCCAAGCATCTTTTGAGGTTTCTACAGCAGCAATTCTTGAAAAAATTGTCTCGTGTACTGCTTGTTGAATGAAGAACAGTGCCTTGGAGTCCTTCTTTCTGTTTTGCCTCAGCCTAGCTTCATCATCTTGGTTCACATACCTATTTTCAACCAAGTCCCAAAACTCTTGAGACTTGAACAAGGTCTTCATCTTGACGCTCCAAAACTCGTATTTCCCCTTTGAATATGGGAATGAGAGGTTGTGAAACATTTGCACCACTATTGGCTGCCATGATAAGCCACTGCAATTCAAACTCGGAACCTGCTTTTGATACTTACGAAGACAATTGACAAAGCAAAGAATGAAATAGGAGGATTATTTCACTCAATTGTTTGATGCACTCAAAATGATGAACCACTAGTGCCTTTATATAGGCTTACGCATAACAAGAATTCTTAAAAACATGAACCACTGCACCACTAAGCCATTACAGCACTACACCACTAAGCCACTAAACTACTAAAAGATAATTCTAAAACAACTTATCTTTAACAACTTTGAATCATTCTTCAACATATTCAATGGTACAAGAAGGTTGTTAGCATTGATCACAGACTAACTAATTAATATAATTTAAACACGAAGAGTAAAAACTTAGCAAGGATCTTTCTATCAAATAATTTCGACTAAATATAGGCATGCTTTGATAAAGATGAGCTTCCACAACATTTGACATTCCTAAGGTCTTCTCCCGGCCCTCTAGATCGAACATCAGGTATCATCTTTAATAAAAGACTCGAGCTTAACCTTGTATCTATGTTTTTTCAGGGTCGTCGTCTTGACATTATAACCTATGACACTTGAGTTAGACTTACATCTCAAAAGAAATTCCACTCTAACATGAAATAGAATTCTAGAAACAAAAGAAAACCAAAAATCTGAATGTCAGATATTAAAATAAATTCGATATTCAAACTTAAGTTCATCTTTAGCCGTGTTATTTAAATTCATCTTTAGCGATGAAAACACTATATGGAACTTTTTAGTTCTATAACTTACTTTGTCACTAAAAAGTATAGCTGGGACCATGTTTATCTTTTAGCTACAAAATAGTGTTTGCATGAAAACAAACGTTGCCCCTAAATCAAACCAACTTAATGCACAAAAGCATGTTTATGATTTAGCAGACACACCAAATTAATAGGACTCTATTCACTCTATTTCTGAAACAATTTGCTTCCCAGCCAGAGTCAATGAGAAAAACTCGGGTATGAAATTTTTTCCATTTGACATCGTAATCAAGATAAAAAACAAAACAAAGGCTTTACTCCTTTCTTCGTCAACATAGGAACTATGTACTTTGGGTATGTCTAGACCAAGAAGCGTGCAACCTTCCTCTTTTTAACTCCTCAGTCCCCTTGGACGGCAAGACCACGAAGGCTTCAACTCTCCTGGTGTGAATTTCCGTCACCCATCAGTAACCTTTGTCGCCGACCTGATAAGCTCTGCTAACAGGTCTTGGAACCAAGCCAAAATCCGAATGATTTTTGATGACCCCACCGCTGAAACCATCATGAAACCTCAAATCCAGGACATAATAGCTTGGACCCCCCCCCCCCCCCCCCACCCAATAAATCTGGAAAATTCTCCACCAAGTCAGCTTATCTCAAGGATAACGAAATCCAATTTGCGCCCAACTGTGCTTTCCCTCCCCTGTTTTGGAAGAATATGTGGTCTGCAAAAATCCTGGAACGTCACAAAATCATGATCTAGAGAACAGAGTGGAACATATTCCCTCTCCGTCAATCCCTGGCCAACCATCATCCAAACATCGAAACCTGCTGCCCTCTATGTGAAAACTCTTCAGAAACAGCCACTCACTTATTCATTTACTTCCCCATGACCAGACTGTTGTGGGCTTCTTCACCTGCAGGCTTTCGACCACCACCCTGTTAGACAGCCACCTCCAATGGCTAAATTTCATTCTGAACCCCTCAAATCTCTCCCTGGAAGATCGAACAAGGTACACCATCTTTGCCTCCACCCTGTTAGACCTTGTATGGCTAGCTAGAAATAAGAAGATTCATGAATCAAAAGCTTTTGATCCCATCTCAGTGGCGAAGCACATAATTTCCTCTGCCCAGAATTACATGGAAGCTACTTTCAAGTTTTTGAAAACCATAAAATCAGCTCCATCTTGGTCCCTTCCCCCCTTGAGTTGGCATAAAATAAAATTTTGATGCAGCAATCACGGGGAACAAAGCCTGTCTAGCGACAATATGCGGAAATTGACGGAGTGATTATGGCTACACTTCCGAAGTTGTAATAGAGTCACCCGAGATCGCAGAGGCAAAAACTGCTCTCCTCGCTCTCACCACTGCCGTTGAACAATATAAGGAATCTATCATACTCGATGGTGATGCGGAGGTTATTATAAGGTTGCTCTCAGATCATGAAGTTACACCCTTTTGGAATATCCGAGCTTTCATTGAGGATTCAAAGTGGCACCTAAAAGAATTCTCTCGCGGGACGCTGTTTTCGTCCCTAGATCGGCCAATTGGGCAGCACATAACTTAGCTGCGAATGCTTTCGTATGTAATCATTTTGGCTTTGTTCCTACTTCATTCAATCTTTTGCTTAATTTGGAGGAAGAGAGGAACATTGTTGTATATTTCCTTACTTTCTTATAATATAATTTCCTTTCAATCAATAAAAAAAAAAAAAAACCTCCTCAGTCCCCTTTCTTTGTCATGCTTCGTCCAAATTAGCAAAAATGTGCAGTAGGCTAATCATTGAGGGTAGAGACAAATTAATCATTGCTTTTGACTTTGTTTTGCTCCCCCTTTTTGAGACTATTATGGTGGCAAAAATTTTCAGTGGTAACTTTTGTTGCAATTTGCAACCACCATTGCCCCATCACCATAGCGAAAAACAAACCAACCATACTTTCCTGCAACCACCACCACGGCCAATCTACACTAGATGGCAATGCGGCGGGTCGGATGCTATGCTAGGGTTTGGTAGAAACATACATGGTTGGCTTATTTTGTCTTCACTTAGCTCATTTCTTTCTCCAAATCGAAGCTAATCAAAAGAAAAGAAGTACACGCTGTTTGTGGAGTCTACAATGACTTTTTCATGTAAGAACATCTTCAGTAACGTTTCCTTTTTTTGTTTACTGTCCTTATCTACTAGCTGATCATAAGGCTTCTCTACAGCGGAGTTTGCAGTGTTTGTAAATGGGTCTATGATTGTTTTCTGCTCAGCTGCGGGGGACCTTCTGTAAGGGGATTCCCTCTCTAGCTCCCTTTCTCTTTTTGATAGATATGCAGGTGCTGAGTCGTATGCTGGTTGCTGGAATGTATATGGGAAAATTTGAAAGGCAGTTTGTTAGTTGGAAGAACTATATATATGTGTTCAAAGGTGAGCGACTCACCCTCCTAAAGTTTATTGTCTTTTCATCCTTCCTCTTTCATGGCATCGTTGTCGATACCAGTTTCAGCACCTAAGAGGTCAAGGGAACTCTGTGATAAGGGATATCACAGAAGAAAAGGTATCACTTTGTTAGCTGCCATTCCAATCAAAAAAGTATCACTTGGATACTTCTTATCGTTCAACAAAAAAAAAAAATTCACTTGATCAGCTGCCATATTTTCTTCCATTTTTTCTGTTAAGGTTTTGAGTTTTCGGGATATGAGATCTTTTAATGTGGCACTCCTTGGAGGACGGTTGTGGAGATTCATTAAAAAGAATTGGGAGACTCGTCCTCCGAAATTGTGGAACCTTTGAAAGGAGCATAATCGTCGCTTTAAGATGAGTGGAAAATGTAGTCAGGGTCAGCCTGATGCTCAGTAGGGTATCCAATGATTCTAAGTCCATACATGAATTAATTATATTATGAATGGCTAGTACAAACATGCAAGTCACCTGAACAGATGATACATATGTACTTAAGAATAATTTTAACATATAGAGGATCACTTACAAATATTTGCTAACACTTGCCTTCAAAAGAAACGAAAATAACATATCAAGCAAGATCTGAAATATTATAAAACATATACGAGAATGGCAAGTAAGACCTAAATACTAAAGAAATAGTAAAAAAGGTACCTCAAAAGAGGTTTAATCTCCTCTCAAGTCATATTTGCCATATTATCAACAACACATGCCAAACATGTAAACTAACCTCTAATGCGCAAACTAATTCGGTAATCATGCAAGAAGTAATTTAATGTTCTTCCTTAAGCACCCTATCCATATGTATACTTATATTATTATGTAGATATTTGAGTGTCCATTTAAGATCTGAAATTTGCCTAATTATTCACCATTAAGCCCAACACAAGGAACTACTAATTTAGGTTACATAATCTGCCTAGTATTTCAACTGGTAGCATGAGTAGTCTGTACTCCGAAAATCATATTAATTTAGGGCTAATTACACCAATATCCCTGGGTTAGGGTGTAATTACAGTCAAGGACACTAAGTTTTAAAATGTAACATTTCGTGACCAAACACTTTTAAAATGTATCAGCCGTGTCCATTCGTCAGGGTTCTGTCCAAAAAGTGTAATTTTTTAATGATGTCAGCAATACGTACTTTTAAAATGATGATACTACCCCTTGTATTATATATACTGAATATTTTTAAAAATTTTAATTTTTGATTTTAGCCTTAATTTGAAGATTAGGGTTTTAAAACCCTAAAATTGATTTGTTCCCTATTTAAAAATTTCTCAATTTGCAGTCTATTTAATCAAAATTATCCCGAGCCATGTTCTATTTTCTCAATTTGATCTTTATGAAGTATTCTAAGCCATCATCGAAGCCCTAATTTGCAAATTAGGGTTTTTTCTCACTGAAATCCTCCCACGCGCCGACAGCCTCTCCCTCGCCAGTAGCCCCCTCCCCTAGCCCCATGCCGGTAGTCCATTCCCTCGCCCTACGCTAGCCCTTTTAATTTTCACAAACCACCGTCAGTCAACCCACCCACACAACCACCATACACAAATCATCCCATACCTCTCAGTCGAATATCTCCCCCACTGTCGATATCTTCAACGTTGGTCAAATCATGTCGTTACCTCCACCACTGTTGAATATCTTTATGGCTGGAGGTACAGTGTTGTGGTGATGGGGAAGGGGGAGGGTGGGGGCGGCGACGGGAAAGGAGAAGGGGGAAGGTGGGTGCAGCGACGGAAGGCAGACGGGGCCACAAAGGGGTGTTGTCATTGCTGCGGGGAGTTTGAGACAAAAATGGGGTTGGGATCGGGGTTGGGGTGGTATTGGGGGGGGAGGGGTTGAAGAAGAGTTATGGCATTAAAAATAAGATGAAGAGTAATGACATTAATGGAAGAAGAAGAAATAATGGCATTAAAAAAAATAAGATTCCAACTTAGGGGCAATATAATCTTTTCATTAGAACCTTTAAAGTGTGTTTGGATATGAGATTTTGAAATACTGGGTATTTCTAAATGCCCTCATTTCTAAATTCCCCGATTTACAAATTCTACCATTTTGAAATATCTTGTTTGGAAGAAAGGAAGCAAAAGGTTGTTAAAAAAAGTGGGAGGCAAGATTCTTAAAAAATAGGGAACTAGTTATTGTGAGTTAGTAATTACTGATTGGAGTGCATTTGACAAATAACTAGTTCAAACTAGTGATTTGAATTGTGGATTTGGTGACCCCAAATCCACAGTTCAAATCACTCCAAAATTTTAAAAATTTCCTTTTGAACTATCCAAATAAGATATTTTGTCCAAGTAATTTACAAATACCCTACCAAAGTCAAATCCTCAGTTCAAATCCTATATCCAAACACACCCTTAGGGTTTTTAAGATTCTGTTTAGTCAACGGATATAAGTATAATCTGTCCAAACAAGTGTCTTTGTCTGTAATTATACCCTAACCTCAGGGACATAGGTGTAATTAGCCTAATAATTTAACTACAAGGTATCTACAATCAAGTTTTACATTTATAAAAACTAGACTTAAAGAGTTACATCACAGTATTTTATTTGATTCAAAAATATCATTTTAAAGTCATGTTAAGCCCTTCCAAATACAGACTTTAGAATTTGTCCAACAACAATTTTAAAGTACAGGTTTCAAGCCACGAATTTTAAACCATAGTAATAATACTTGAAATAATTTAAAATTTGGTGTGTATACTCTACAAATGTAGTAATATAACATATAAAATAACCAAACCCATATCTTAACTAAAACTATACATTTCTAGGCACCAAATTACTTCATTTTTATGACTCTTCTTTAGGTTTTCCAAATAAAATTAACATATATCACTTAAGATCATTACAAGCAAGTTTATAAGTATTTTACTACTCATACATACTTTAAAAACCTAAAAGCACAAGATAACCTACTTCCAAGCAAAATCAAGCTCAAGTAAATTCAAAAAACTTTGATGCTCTCATTTGTTCTTTCTTCTCTTCTTCTCTTCCTCCCTTTTGTTTTATTTCTCCTCCCCTCTCTTTGTTTTTACTCTTTCCTTTATCCTTGTGGCCGAATAAGAGAAGTCTTTCACTTCTCTCTCTTGTTTCTAATTTATCCACTTAAGTTTCTTTCTATTTGTTTTTTTTATTCTTTTTCTTTGATTACACACCACCAAATAATAGGAGGTGGCAAGTCCTCCAACAATTAATCCAAGGACAACACATGGAATGTCACTAATATCAATATTTGATATTTGCATATTAGTTCCAAAGTTTTGCATAATTACTTTTTAAATTTTATGCAATTATATTTTGGGTCTACAACTTAATTTCAATATTTATTTATGTAGGACAAAGAATATAACACAATTATATTATTTTAATCAAATTTAAATATATTTAAACTTAATAAAATAATTAAAAACTAATTAAGACCGGGTCTCACAATTCTATTATGTTCTTAGTTTTTTTGTGACTTACTTTAGAACAAATGTACATTTAATATTCGCAATTTGTAATTAATTCAATGTTTAAAAATCTTCTTTGTAAGCTTCCGATTGAAGAAATGTTTGATAGTGCTACTGAAAGAAATGCAAATGGAAATATTAAAAGAATGAGTCTACATCTTTGTTTTTGTAATCTGCTAAATTGGTTTATGGTATACAGTTAAGATTTATAATTTTCAAAATCAAGTGCTTTATATTTTATCAATATGAAATGCAAAAGTAATTGGTCTTCAATAGTAATAACTGAATATATTTTCAGTTCAAATTGGAGTCATATTTAAACCTCGTTTTATAACCACTTTTTATGCATATTTAATCCTGTTTTGGTTTTTTTTTTTTATGTTCTTGTTTTTCCAGCAGTTTTTTGTTTCTTAACTGATTTTTCACATATTTCAGTTTCTTTGTTTTGATTTTGTTTTTCAGTTTTTCAATTAGTTAATTATTTGCTAACCCAAAAATGCATAGAAAAAAAGTCACAGTTCTCATAATCCAATTCACCAATATTTATTACATTTCAACCAAATTAAGAAGGAACTAATAAAGGGATTTCTTTTGTTTCGTTATTCATCACATTTTTCGTTTCCCAATGTTTAGGATAGATTCATTGCCCAGTGTTCATTTGATTTCAACAAAATTTAAGAGAGAGGCATAAAGGGAGGT